>CM076584.1:347524810-348124810 GCA_034641835.2 Pinus albicaulis
GAGAATAATCACATATCACAGATTGAACAGTTTACAACATAAAAAGGAGTTAGTGGTGTGATGCGAAAAGGGAAGTGACGTGGAGAGCAGGTGATGTGGAAGGGAAGAAGTGGGACCGCGACCCCAATGCACATCGCAATTCATAGCATTTAATTATAAGTTGCAGGGGTTAACTTTCAAACTTTGTGAAATGTGGGGAAGAGGTACCCACTGGCTATGCGGCAAAGTTTTATGAATCAGCGAAGGTTTAAGTGGTAGTGTTTATGGAGTTTATATGATATATTAATATATTACAATGGTTGTAAAGTGGGGGTGGGGGGGGAGCTGTAGAGGTGGGGCCAATCTTACCACATCGCAAATTAAAATGGATAGACTACGGGCACTCACAAAGCTAAGTCAAATGCGATGCAATATCGCGAAATCTACAATCGCATTATTTAGATTTTAGTTTCAATGCGAAACACGTAAAACATGTGAAATGTGATGAGGGCCCCACTTAAATCGCGATTGGTAAATGGGAAGCAGAGCAAGGGAAAAGAAATGAAAAGGTAAATTTTGATGTTTTTCAAAGGAAAATGAAACGGAAAAGAAAGCACAGTGGGGATTAGCTCCCACTTCACATCACATCGACGATTTATAAGTTTGGCATTGGTTTGTTGTAACAAAATTTTGTGATGGGGATATGCGATAAGGCACAAGGGGTCCCACCAATGTTTTGAGCGGCTCTTGTTATATATATAATATTTGATATATATAACGATAAGGTCTATGGTTTATATAACACGGCTGTCGATGGGTGGCGAAGCTGCTGTGGTGGGGCCAACCGCCGCATCGCAAGTTAAAACAAATACATTGTGAAAAGGTAAGGTGGGTCCTCGTCAATGAAACATGGTATTGTGGATGAGTTCCAAAGGTTTGTAAAGTAATTCTTTTCAGCACCTTTAATTTATAATGGGTCTCTGAAACCTTGGATAAGCCATTCTTTGCCATTTTTGACCTTTTTTTTACGGAATTAACACCTATATTACCCAACCTTATTACAAATCATTTAATCACATTTAAATGATGTGATTAATTCAATCAAAACATACTTAATTATCTCCCAATGTTGCAGTTGGACGTGCAAGCATAATTTTTCCTAAGGTTTTAACCTTATTTGGAAATAATTTACAATCATGGAATATTATTTACGATATGAAATATTTGAGATGAAATAATAAATCACCTTGAGATCCTATAAATTATAGGACCCTAACAATGGCTTCATTCGGGAATGGAACTCTCCTTGTGAGGTGCCTAGGACACCGTAGACTAGTATCCTGATCCATTGGGCTGATCCCAAATCTGCAACTTGTTTTCTTATAGAACCTCTGTGGCTGAAAATATCAAACTGAAATGAAACCTTTCTGCACAATAAAATATGAAACATACTGAACTGAAAACTGATATGAAATTTGAAACTGACACTGGAAAAAATGCTTGGAAAAAATGCTCAAAACACTGAGCTTATTTGCACACTGCTATCTACCCTATACTACTGAAACTTATGTTGAATCAGGTAATACAAAAATTCCAATGAAGCCAGTCAAGTAGCTATAGAAACAAATGGACAGCATGACTGCTTGACAGCAAAATCAGAAGTATAACGTGATTATGTGTCCTCATAATCAAAGTTATAATATGAAATGGAAACTGTTGATGTATCTGACCCTTATAAAGAGTACATGTTTGAGCATTTGAGCTAAGAATAACCTCCATATACTCTATTATAGGATCAATACAGGCATGATGTATGATATTTGCTTCTAGGCCTTCAATGACTAGTTGAGTAGTTGTGTCCTGAATATTAAACCTTGAACCCACATCTTCAGTTTGGTACTCGAAAGCACAATCATCCTCACTATGTAAGTCAAGAGGTAGTACAATTTCCTCTTGCTTATGGGAAGGAAGACTTTCCAAGAATTCTTTAGGATCTTGGAAATTGTATGATTGAATTTGAGAATTTAAAAGTTCAATAACAATTTCATATATTTCAACAACTATCTCTAGAAAACATGTTTTAGCTTCAGGAATGCATTTCCTTGATTTCAAAATGTGAAAGACAGCCTCTAGGAAATCTTCGTCAAGATGAAATTCTGATAATTGATTCCTGAATGTATTTAAAACTTCACAAGATAGAAGGTTTGCCACAAACCTTGTCATCTTGTTCAGCAAGAACTCTGGTCAGCATGTTGTGGAGTCGCCATGAATGCTCAAAAGTTGGGTTCTTTGGATCATGGAGTCGTCAAGTGACTAATTGCAGCCTTCTTTGTGTCTGGTCATTATCCACCATCAGTGATCAGATTTGAATTTTGATGTACTTTCCAAGGAAAATAAATGTATCCCCAGTATGGTCGACACTATGTTAGCGTTCTGTAATTTGCTAGAGATTGTGAGAACTAATCACATATGCCAACATCAAACCAACTTTTTAATCCAGGACCTAGCCTTACTAGATTCAGAGAGGGCTCTCTCTATAATATTTATGTTTGTTTAAATAAGTTTTAGGCTAGTTATGATAATACTTTGGTTTTGGGTTTGTTTTGGAATTTGGAAGATTGATTGTATTCAATTTATTAATATCTATTGGGAAATGGAGTTAAGATATAACTGTATGGTTGCATCAATACTTCACAGAGTAAACACAGGGAAAGCTAGGAATATTTACTGGATATCTTGGATTTATCAATGGATTTATGATAGAGATATGAATAGATTCAGCAGAACTAAAGAGCAATTAAGAATTATTTAGTTTGGCTTTCAGTAGAAAACATAATGATTGTAAAGGCAGCCAAAATAAGGTACTCAAAAGTAAATCCTATTCATCACACTTTCTGCTTTACAATTAAAATTTAGATGTTTACAATGAAATAGGACAATGAAACAATATTAACTAAAGAAAACATCACCAGTATTTAACCCACAAGAATCCTGTGAATGGTCTGATTATTATTGATGCTCCAGTGCTTTGGAAAAGCTTATAGTACTCCAAAAGACAGTAATGATTCTGATCTCAATCAATCGACCTTTGATACTTCCAAAACTGAAGTATTTATACAAAAAATTACAATAATATAGTCTCTAACAGACTTGAAATTAAAACTCTAACTTATTACAAAATTATAATCTCGGTGGAATGTGTTGTGCAAAGCAGGAGCTGATGTAGTGGGAAAGTTAGGATGTGAACCACATTTTACCGTTGTGTTGGCAGAATGAGCGTTGTGCTCGCTGAACTGAATGTTGTAATGGCGGATGAACTGTTGTATGAACGCCCTATTTTGAACGCCTCTTGCTGCCCGACCCAACCTTTCTATTGTTTTTTCACCTGAATCCTTTTTTTGTCATGTTTAAAACCTTTTTATTCACAAAACAATGAGAAAAACTAATATATCGGACCTGAAATCCTTTAGATTTCAGTTTTGAACTTTATCCCAGATTGAAAAGTTTACAACATAAAAAGGAGTTAGTGGTGTGATGTGGAAAGGGAAGTGACGTGGAGATCAAGTGACGTGGCAGGGAAGAAGTGGGACTGCGACTGCAATGCACATCACAATTCACAACATTTAGTTATAAGCTACGAGGGCTAACTTTTAAACTTTGCGAAATGTGGGCAAGAGGGACCCACTGGCTTGCGGCAGAGTTTTATGAATTGGTGAAGGTTTAAGGTGGTAAGCATTTATGGAGTTTATATGATATATGAATATATTAAAATGGTTGTAAAGTGGGGGGGGGGGAAGCTGCAAAGGTGGGGCCAATCTTACCGCATCGCAAATTAAAATGGATAGACTAGGGGATCTCACAAAGGTAAGTCAAATGCGATGCGATATCGCGAAATCAACAATCACATTATCTAGAGTTTAGTTTCAATGCGAAACACGTAAAAAGTGTGAAATGCGATGAGGGGCCCCACTTCAATTGTGATCGAGAAATGGGAATCGGAGCAAGGGAAACATTAAGGTAATTTTGAGGTCTAAAATGGGTCTCCTAAGAAAATTATAAAATAATAGTGGAAATAATAAAATAATATTTGATGACATCATCAAATTTTAGAGGGAAAAAAGAAAAAAAGTACTTTTTAAACTCATATTTTCAACTTATCTCCCAAAGTTTTTACTCAAATTTTGAGTGGGAGTACTCGTTAGATGCAAAATTTAATTCCTCATCAAAGGATTACCCATGTTGCATACTTTTTATAGACTCTGCTAAAATGGGATTGCCATTAGAAGAATTTTGAGGTCTAAAATGGGCCTCCTAAAAAAATAGTACAACCAAAATAAAAATTATAAGAGCCAATAGGATTCAAAATGATGATGTCAACCATGGGGGATGATTCACCATTTTTTAAGTAAAAGGTTAAAAAGATTAAAAAATAATAAAATAATAGAACTACTTTTTTCAGTTCGTATTTTCAACTTATCTCGCAAATTTTTAACTCAAATTTTGAGCAAGAGTACTCATTGAATGCAAAATTTAACTCCTCATCCAAGGATTACCCTGGTTGCATACTTTTGATGGACCCTGCTATACGAAAAATGAGAAATACATGAAAAAACGTGATTGCAATCACGTTTTCATGTATTTATCATTTTTCGTGTAGTATGATCCATCGAAAGTATGCAACATGGGTACTCCTTGGATGAGGAATTAAATTTTGCATCCAATGAGTACTCCCACTCGAAATTTGAGTAAAAACTTTGGGATATTAGTTGAAAATACGAGTTGAAAAAGTAGTTTTCTTCCTTTTTTCCCTCTAAATTTTGATGATGTAATCAAATCTTATTTTATTATTTCCATTATTATTTTATAATTTCCTTAGGAGGCCTATTTTAGACCTCAAAATTCACCTAATGAATCACATTTTTTCATGTATTTCTCATTTTTCTCGTAGCAAGGTTGATTGAAAGTATGCAACATGGGTACTCCTTGCATGAGGAATTAAATTTTTCATCCAACGAGTACTCTCGCTCGACATTTGAGTAAAACCTTTGGGATATAAGTTGAAAATACGAGTTGAAAAAATAGTTTTAATATTTTATTATTTTTTAATCTTTTTACCTTTTTACTTAAAAAATGTTGAATCATCCCCCATGGTTGACATCATCATCTTGAAGCTTATTGGTTCTTATAAAGTTTATTTTGGTTGTACATTTTTCTTAGGAGACCCATTTTAGACCTCAAAATTTCCCTAATGAGCGATGAAAGGGTAAAGTTTGATGTTTTTCAAAGGAAAATGAAACGAAAAAGATAGTGCAGCGGGGATTGGGTTCGACTTCACATCGCATCGACGATTTATAAGTTTGGCATTGGATTGTTGTAACAAAACTTTGCGATGGCGATATGCGATAAGGCACAAGGGGTCCCACCAATGCTTTGAGCGGTTCTTGTTATATATATAATATGTGATATATATAACGATAAGGTATATGGTTTATATAACACGACTGTCGATGGGTGGCAGCGCTGCTGTGGTGGGGCCAACCGTCGCGTCGCAAGTTAAAACAAATACATTGCGAAAAGGTAAGGTGGGTCCTCGCCAATGAAACATGGTAATGCAAATGAGTTCCAAAGATTTGTAAAGTAATTCTTTTGAGCACCTTTAATTTATAATGGGTCTCTCAAACCTTGGATAAGCCATTCATTGCCATTTTTGACATTTTTTTACAAAATTAACACATGTAGTACCCAGCCTTATTAAAAATCATTTAATCACATTTAAATGATGCGATTAATTCAATCAAAACATACTTAATTATCTCCCAATGCTGCATTTGGACGTAATTTACCTTATTTGGAAATAATTTACAATCATGGAATATTATTTACAATATGAAAGATTTGAGATGAAATAATCAATCACCTTGAGATCCTATAAATTATAGGACCCTAACAATGAAAAAAATCGAAAAACATTCATTATGCAGAGTGCAGATGTGCGGAGAAATATTTCATTGTGCAGAGGAAGATTTCATTGTGTGAATGAAGCTTTCATTGCATGAAGTGCGGAGATGCACAAGTGTGGATGTGAAAAAGAAGTTGATATATAATATTGTTGAGTGTTTTCCTTGCCTCCATTAATCTAATTGTTTTATATGAATTTCTAAGTATGCATTTGTTTGATATATAATATTGGCCCTACCTCGATAAGACGTGGCCAATTACTCTATATCTTTAGTGGTTGGGGGCAGCTGCTATAATAATTGCAAAGTTGTACAAAGTGCACATATGTGATTTTCATAAACACAACATTCTCAAATAACGACAAAAAAAAAGTGTTCTCATATAGCGACAAAACATGGACCTCGCACAAAGAGGGAAAAATTATGCTACTATACAATTATCACCCTTGTTAAAAGGAAATTATGATAATTTATAATTTTGTAGTTAGTGTTTTGTCTAACAATAATACTATTTTAATTTTTAAGATTATGTCGATTTAAATAATAATATAATTATATAAATTAGATCAAATTATTGGTAAATATTATTAGATATACATTCCTAATAAATTATGAAACATTTGATATTGTTAAAGAAAAAAAAAAAAAACATAAAAATTAATTGAATTATAACTTTGGACCTACATCTAAAAAGTGAATTGATTGTAAAAGTAATGTGAATGAATTGGTAGTTTGTTTATTAATAATAATTTATTTTTTAAGGTCATATCAAAGAACATCTCTTTTGTTTATAAAACAATAAATCTGTATATAACATCAATTTTATTTGTAGGACAAAAAAACCTATCTATTTATAATGATTTGACTTAAGTACATTACTTTCTAAATTTAAACCATATACATTGTACTTTAATTTTTTATATAACATACAGACTATTTAAAATTATAAAAAAAAATAGTACACTAAAAAAACGAGTACGGTAATTGAAATTTTAGGTGTTCGATGCATTTTCAAAAATATTAAATAAATCGTTAATAAATGATAACTTATGAATTTTTTTTCCAATTTCCAATTATTGTATAAATGAACAAATATCATATACACCAAATAAAAATCACATTCGACGTATTTTGTTTGCAGGTGATTTTTCATTTTATAGTTTTTATTTTTTATTAGATTATTATATAAATTATCATGGATATACATTTTAATTTTAATTTTAGATTTACTAGAATCAAATTTCTTTAAATGTATTTTTTTGAAGTGTAAAATTTGATAAAATATTTGCATTTCAATATATTTGATTTCTTTTAAGTTTTAAGTTTTAGTAATTTGTTTGCAGGAGATTTTTCATTTTATAGTTTTTATTTTTTATTAGATTATTATATAAATTATTATGTATATATATTTTAATTTTAATTTTAGATTTATTAGAATCAAATTTTTTTAAATGTATTTTTTTTAAAAGTGTAAAATTTGATAAAATATTTGCATTACAATATATTTAATTTCTTTTAAATTTTAGTAAACTTAGAATTAAGATGGATCTATACTAGTTTTGAAAAATACACTAATAAAATATTTTACTCATAAGAAATTTTTAATTTTCAATTATGCTATATAATATATAGAATTATTTTTATTAATTACTAAATTTAAAATTATATATATATATATATATATAGATATACTTTCTAAAATATTACTTGTCAACTCCATATTAAACATTAAAGAAATTATTCATGAAATACAAATTATTTCTCTCTTCACTGTTTAAATTGTATTTTTGAAAAAGGTTGGGGAGGTGGCGTAGTGGTAAAGTTAGCTTCGTAATGACGGACTGGTCTTGTGTTCGATCCTGAGCAAGGTCGTAGCTTGTCGTGCAAGTAGTTAGTCTAAATCGGGCCAAGCCCACTACCTTTTTTAGCCCACGTGGTGTAGAGCAGTCGATGATGGGGTGCACTCTTAAGGCACTCTGTCTGCAAGGTCACCGGTTCGAAACCCGTGGGTGGGATGGGAGGAGAAAAAATGGAAAGATTAGGATTAGTCAAAAAAAAAAAATGTATTTTTGAATATTTCATTAGTAAAAAATGATGAAATTAATGACTAGGTGACTAAAAATGTTAGTCACTGCAATTATTTCAAGTGAATTACTACTAAATTTGAGCATTTTTATGTGACTGAACTAAAAATGACTAACTTAAATGACTAATTTAGTCTTGGAATAAAATATACGACTAGATAATAAGTGATTAAACTAAAAGCGACTAACTTAAATGACTAATTTAGTCCAGGGATAAAATATATGACTAGATAATAAGTGATTAAAGTAAAACCGACTAACTTAAATGACTAATTTAGTCTAGGACTAAAATATATGACTAGGTAATAAGTGACAAAATTAATAATGATTAATGTAAATGACTATTATAGTCCACGAATAAAAATATGGCCAAATAACAAGTACAACAAATTTATGAATTAGTCATTTATGTCAGTAATTTTTAATTGTGTCAGTCCATATATAACATAAAAAAACGGTTGCAGAGCATTTGATGAAAGACTCAGAAAAAATGCTATGGTGATGAGACCTCCTTGTCAGTATTTTGGGAAATAATAAGTTTAAGAAGCTAGAAACAACTGATGGAGTTATGTTCAATGAGTGACCATAAACTTAGGGTTGTCAGAGTGGCTAATAATCATAGTTTATGGTGGATGATAGTCACCATAAATAAAATTTGTCGTTTAGGTCATTTGTTTGGTGGCCAATGTTGGTGAATCACTATATTATATCATGGTACCATATATTACTTTTTTAAAGGAAAAAATCTATTGAACATGAATTAAGTTACATCTCGTGTAAATTTTTAATGTCGTGGTGTTGTGAATGGTTTGCACATTATCTGTATCATATATTTGTAATCACTTCTTTCAAGTTTACTTTAAGAAATAAAGGAAGGGGTGCATGACCTTTCCATAAGAAGGAATTGCACTAACTCCTGATCTCCTCATATCATCCTTTTAAACATTAGCCCATAAATCAAACACATGTCCTAATTTCTCTAGTCTGGAAGCCCCTGGATGAATATGATAATGAAATCCTCCCACTCGCTAGTTCCAACCCAACTATTGAATGTCTTTGGTTGGCATGTGTAAATGCCTTTAATTGATCCATGGATATGTATGAAACCTAATTTTGCATTGAAATGATACAAACACCCAAATTAACACGAGGTATAGAAATTTCAACCTTACAACTCTCTCATCCAATATTAAATACTTCACTAATTATTCAAGGGGTAATCTACTTAACTATATATTAAATATTAAAAACACTCATATTAACACAAGAAAATAATAATAGTATTTAATATAAAGTTATAATATAGTTACATGTTAAATTGGCATGTGAGACCCCCTTGTTCATGGGACAATGGTTGCCCTTCATGCAATGATTTAACTATTTAATCCATGGAGGTATACATGCCTTAATTTCCCTTGGATTCAAACCCGTGACATTTAAAGGGGAAAGACTTTATAACACAATTCTAACAAGTAAACACAAACTTAATTTGAATATGTATCAAAGCTAGTCTAAGAGTTGCATGACATGCTTAATTTTGCATGAAAGCAAGGGAACTCAAGGGTTGATCACAATAGGCATGTATCGTCGATTACGATTATCAGAGGTATGTTAGTTTTGTTTTCCCAATCCACATCTTGCACACATTGTTATTATTGTTAAAGGTATGTTAGGTTGGTTTACTTGTTCAACATCATGCACATTTAGTTGTGTTCATTAAAGGCATGTTAGTTCAATGGCAAAACCAATAGTTTGTCGAGTTGGTCAACTTAGCGAGTTGTGTGTCATGTCAATCGTCTTAATGAGCAACATGTCATGTCGATTAGTTTATTTATTGACATGCACATTCCATTGTCATTGTTAGTGATGTGTTAGGTTGGTTATTAACGTCTATTTTTTATTAACACTATCTTGGAGATTAACCCTATCAAAATGCATGTTTAACTACAATTGAGAGAGGTATGTTAGGTTGGTCAATCCCATCAACAACATTTATATTCAATTATGAATGCTGAGGCATACCACATTGGTCACCTGATTACCAACATGTACCTTTTGGTTATCACTAGTAGAAGCATGTTAGTTTGGTCAACTTGATAAACTACATGTATGGTTGGTTACACATATTAAAGCCTCATTTGATTGTTCGATGCAATATATAGCGTGTAAGTCTTGTTACCATTATTGAAGGCATGTTTTGTTGGTTAGCTTAGTTAACATCACATACATTCAATACAGTTGTTAGAGGCATCAAAGGATACTCAACCCATTTAAAGTAATGCATAACATTGATGGGGGCTTCATTATTGCTTAGTGGGTGAAAATAGTTTGTTATTATTCCCCCACATTGCCATGTCACATGTTCACCCCTCATGGGCCAAATTGCCTTCTTAAGGGGGTTGTTTATTTAAGATAGGGTTAGGTCAAAGTCTAGAGTGACTTTAGTAGAATAAATACCACTTAGTTGTAACTATCGAGTTAAAGTGGTGCTTTCATAAATTTGAAGATGATTCTACCACATTGTAATGTCTAAAATAAATTAATTTCCACTTGCTTGTGTTCATCAAAAAAATTTCAATAAAAAAAACAAATGTATTTCAAAGCAAGTTAAATAACCAAATTCTCATTGACCCACAACACCAACGTTCCTAGATTGAACTCCTTGCTTGCATTTTTTGGGGTTCAACCTCATCCCTCCTAACATAAGTCATTTATTCCACCATTACGTACGCATGCATACTTCTAAAAAACATGGAAAACTTGACCATTGTCATGCCTTACAAAAGAATTTCAAAAACATTGTTACATTTGCACCACGACATATACCTATGTGTAATTTGTATCAATATTTCCTAAATTGTTATCTAGTTCTCTTAATACAATATTCTAGTACCTTGACACCCCTTAACCCTATGAAGATCCTTGTATTGATTTCATGACCCTCTCCATTTTACGGTTTCCTCAAATTGATCTTGTAACACCCTCAATTAAAATCATTAACTACACTTAAATATATTCAACTTGACAAAAATTAAAATAAAAACAATACTATAATTATAATATTGTATAGATGAAATATATCAACATCTAAGAATAATGATATATCTTTAAACCTGCTTAGCAATATCAACAATATATATACATATTTAAACTAATAATACATCAACAATATATCTACACATATAAACTAATTATATATATTTAAACCTACAATGCTACAAATACACCCACGGTCATTGCTTCATTGAGAACCTTCTCCCTACGAGAGTGGACCAACAAGGATTTCTCTAGTGACCCTCATTGCAAGAAAATCCAATTAACAAATGGCGGGAACTTCCAAAACTTTGCGAGAACCCTTCCCTCTCTCAAATTTTGCGAGAAGGTGAAAACAAATGCATTAGGAAGGATAGTTTTATTTATTAGTCAAATTTTAAAACCCTCGCTGGTTCAAGGGTTTCGAATTTGAGCTCAGGATTTCCATACAAATTCCAGGATCTATCCTAGGTAGCTGAGCCGAGCCTAGCCATGGGAAAGTGTGGTAGGAGTTAGATCCCTATCAGCTGAGTCGAGCCAAGCCATGGGTGCGTGGTAGGAGTTCATGAGACGACCTGGCTTCCTCGGAGGAAGAACGGCCATAGAATGAAGAATCGAGTCCCAATGAAGCAGAGGAAGACCAGGAAGATATCGAAGTCGTAACTCAGCCTATGACAGAATACAATGCGAAGATGAAGAAGACAATCAACTAGCCAATGCATCCAGCCCAAAGGACGATCAAGATGCTTCTAGAAGCGACGAGGCAAAAACCGATGATGATGTAATTCTATCAAAAGCTATTTATTTTGTAGTCCATTTATTTGATGAAATTGACATATTTCTTACAACTTTCTGGTTGGTATATCAGATCTAGGCTCAGCAACAGTTACTTATATATATCGCTTCAATTATTAATTAAAGAAGGTAGGTAAGGTCGGTGTTATTAATATATCGCTCAAGGTTGTGCTACACCTTGATATTATAAGCTTGCCCGAGTGATAAATAAAGAAGAGAGTGTTTTTAGGATAACGACAACGCGCAAGCAATGCCTTCGATAGGATTGATCGAAGTGGCTTCAACCCTTCAGTCAAGTGTGGTATAAAGCTTCCCTTATAGGCGGCAGAAACGAATTTGTTCATTCACATATAGGGCAGGATCAGAATGGGTTCTCCCCCATGCACTGCTTGAAATTATTGAACGCCTTTGGGGCAAAGGGCTTGGCACCTGAGACCGGTTAAAAGCTCGATGCCCTGTTTCACATTTTCACATGATCTTGGTGCATTTAGGTTTTAATCTTCAACCTATTGTGATTATATCTGGACTCAGTTAATTTATAACATTACAATTTATAGCTTTCTCGAGTTCGCTAGGTTCCAAATGATACGTTTTATTTTTAAATTTTTGTTAGTTTTTTGTGTTTACCTGTGTGTTATAACAAGAAATAATTGAAATTAATCTTTTTCCTAAGACTTTGTATTCATGCTACTTCGAATCCCTAAATGCTATTGAAATTAATCTCTGTCCAAATACTTTGTATTCATGAAGATTGTGTAAGTCTATAACGGAAACACCCTTATTTGATATTGACTATGAATCAAGCATTCTTGATCCTTAAAGTAAATGAGAGGTCGAAACACCTTATGATTTGAAACAATAATTTTTGTGGCTAGTAGCAGAGGAGTTCAGAATGATGGTACTATATAACCTGAAGTGACTTTTTCATAATGACAACTTTCTTCATGAACTAATTTGTATAACAATAGATGAATTTTCAACATGATTATGACCTCCAGGAATAATATGTGGTCTTGGTAAGTCTAACCATATGTCATTATAGTAATAGTATGTGATAAGTAATTGGATAAATCATAAAATTTCTCGAGGACAGTTCACTTTATGATGATTACATCTACTAAAATCATGAGTGCTTGGTTACATAGTTTATAATCTGAATAGAGAACAAGATTGTGTCATACATTTCAGCATTGTGTTTTACAAAGTAATTGAGATAGTTGTTTACAGCACACAATCTTTTGAAATTCCAAATCCACTCTTTCTTGATTGCAATTTACTGAACTTGACAAGATTACAGTGAAATTTCATTAGCCTATCAGCCATCTCATGTGGATGCCACATATGACTTCAAATATGGTGTTCATTCAATTCAGGTATGCTTAAGCATGCCTATTTGCTGAATAGTGTGCCTCTCTTTAAATTCTTCTTGCTTTTGAAGATACAACTTAGTGATTTATGTGTTATAACAACATTTCTATAAAATGCAGGGAGGTGGCATACTTTCAGCACGAGAAACAATTGGAAGAGTAGCAGTTGGGGCTGTGGCAAAGAATATACTTGAGCTAAAAGCTGGGACTAAGGTACAGTCATACTACTTTCAGTATTGCAATTTGCAGAAATGTGTTGAGGCTTTTCGTATAATTTTTTCCTCTCTAGATGAACTAGACATTTTTAATTTTTGGGAACATTATTTCTCTACTACCTTAAATATATATTGTTGATCTTTAAATTTCTAGAAAATAATATAGTGTGGAATACCTCATTTAATTGTAGAAATTTTCAATTATTGAAAACAATGTCATGAATGCTATGTAAAAATGTTTTCTCTATTGGTATCTATGTGAAAATGGCTACATATAATCATTAAAGGACTCATGATTAGCACGTGGTAAACAATATCATGTATGCATACTGATATTTCTAGGATGTAGGAATTTCCATTTTGTAGTTATTCATAGGATCCAAGCAGAATAATTGTTTCAAGAATTGACATTATGCCAAAGGATCTGAACTCATGAATTTTACCATGCCCAATTTTAGGCATGTGGCTTGGGCAATACTAAATATTAAGTTGGCTTTTGTTGATACTGTTAGCCACCTATGAAATTTTTGACAAGAAAACAGGTGGCTAAATATGTTTTTGAGCCTTCAAGAAATACATTTCCTCTTAAACATATCATTCTTGAAGCCTCCATGTGTCTTTTGCCCTTTGAACAATCCTCACTGTTGTTTCCATTTGAAAAGCCTCACTATTTGTGGAAGAAAATGCTCAAAAGGCCTCCATCTGCCCTCTATCATCCTCACAAAACCTCCATTTTTACCTCCCTTTTTCCCCCTTTCAAAACCCCCTCCTTAACCCTCCATCTTGTCCTAAAACTCTTCTTAAGCCTTATAATATCCTTTTTATGGTTTAAAGGTCCCTTATTCCCTCTACCGAAACCCCCATTGGCCTTGAAAAGCACTAAATTTAGGCCAAAAATTCCCTTTTGCATTATAGGCTTAAGCCCCTTTTAGCTAGCCCCTAACCACTTCCCCACATATGACCCGCGCCTGAGACTAGGCACTATGCTCTCGGGCGCTAATCGCAATCGGAAGTTTTGTTGTGAGCACTTTCCTTTGTTAATGGTGAATCTCCGATGCGATTTTCTTTTGTTCTGTAAACCCGCGCATGCAATATTAGCCTTTGATCTATATAGATCTAGCGGCCAGCGCTAATAGCACACCCCGCACATCGCTTCTCCCCTTTTTTCCCTCTGATTACATATGGACCGTTGATCTCCCCTCTGGATCTAACGGCCAACGCTTGATCGCTATGCACTCTACCATCCGTTTTCCCTCCCCGCCTGCGTGATCTTCGATTGGATCCCAACTGTCCAATCGTTTAGATCCGACAGCCCTCATTCGTTCCGCCCATTCACATACCCATTTGCCTTCCTGCTCCCTCTTTCAATCTTGACCGTCCATACCGTAGATTCAACAGTTGGGATTCAATCCGCCTTTGACCATTCCCCACCTAAACGCCAGCGCATCTTTCCATATTGTGTTGCCACCTCAACCGCCAAATCTCATCACTCCACATCCAATGGTCAGGAAGCATATCGCGTTTTTCTGGCGTCCGGACGTTAACGGTTCAAAATCGCGCAATACAGGCGGTTTTTTTTTTCCATGTGTCATGAAACGACATATATCACGTTTTTTTGGAGAATTCTTCAAACCGCTTTAGAGCTGCGCGACACCGGCATTTTTCCCACTAAAACTACCTTTCCCCTTTTTTCTCTCGCAATTCCATCATTTAATCTCTACCATTGATCTCCTCCTGAGATCCAACGGTTCACATTCGAATCACCCTCCACCTCTGGATCCCACCATTAAAGGCCTTGCTTTCATACATTTTGCTCCATTTCCTTTGTATTCGCCCAAGGTTGAACCTTTGTGTGTTAACACTAAGGGTTATTTTCTCCGCCTAACTTAGTCTTAACAACTCCATCAATGAATCCTGACCGTTGATCGCCATTTCCTCATCTAATCAAACGATCCCCGACCCTCTTTGCACCAAAACTTCATCAGGTCATTTTTCCACCGTTTTGCAATGCTTTTCACCCGTTTCACCTGCATCCACCATTTTTGCCACCATTCCACAAGCCTCCACAACAATCTTTCATCACTCCCCTGGATTTCATAACGAGTTTATTGTATTGTGCAGGGTATATAGATGGTAAAATGCATTCTGTCTCCACAGTCACAGCCACTGTGACTGAGAGCATAGAGAGACCATCACAGCAGCGGCAAAGTGTATCAGAGGTGGAATTAACATATTTAAGCCTATTATTGAAGACTTAATGCTCTAATCCCATGTTCAAAGGATAAAGGCACAGTTTGAAGACTAAGCACACTAACAAGTTATATCAGTGTTTTAATATCAACAAAACATTTTTCTCCATAAGGACACCTTCCAAAAACAGTCTCCATGCCTCCTCGATCCCTTAGAAGTTATTACACTAACAGAAGCTTCTAAAGCTGTCAGGACTGCAGTTATGGGAGCATGGGAAGACCTGAAGACCTTCAGTCACCTTACTTGCTTCAGAAGACATAATAGAGTACCTTACAGTTAGAAAGGATTTCAAGGAGCATACCTGGAGTTATTTTCCACCTGACAAAGACTTTTGAAGCAGCCTAAAGAGTACATACATCAATGTAGAGCCATTAAGCAGAGTGGGCACGAACACTTCCTCCAATTTGTCTTAATGAATCAATTAAATGTACATCTACTACCACAGTTACTCATTCTCCTATAAGAACTCCCAAAGAACATATTGTAAAGGTTGTTGTTGTTGGTTGATAGGGATTCATTCGACTGTTAGAATAGTTATTGGGGGAATTAGCTGAGTAGTTTGTAATTTAGTAGGCTGGGAGGAGAAAGTTTGGACTGTAACAGCCATTAAGCTCAAAGTATGTGACTGGTTTTGCACATCAACTGAACAAGAAAATTTCACAGGATCCTGGTCTATATTTCTGGTGATTTTTCTCTTACTGCAATTGTCTTATTTCATTTTAATCATATTGCTCATTATTCTCTGATAAGAATCAGTAATCTGGCTTAGGATATACCCCTGCATGGTACCCTAATGCTTTCCTTCTCTTCTTATCTTTGATGTTTTCTGTTAATTTAACCAGTCAAAGATGTTGTTCTAGCCCATGCTTACTGATATTTGAATTTGGAGTTTGTTGCTTAGATGATCTTGTTGGGTTTAAGCTGGAAGAATTGGGATACCAGGGATTTAGAGTTAGCCATGTCCACTGGGGTCCTTTTCCAACAGATTGACCTTTCTAAGATCCCTTTGAGCTGGTGTCAAAATAATTGAAGGTTAAAAGCCCTTCTCTGATCTTAGGCCTTGCTCTGTGTTAAATCTTAACTTTGTTTTTTCCTTGAGAGTATGCTGAAAGTAGGCCTAGAGTTAAATGACCTCTGACCTGATCTTAAGCTACCCTTTGTGTTTTCATTGAGAGTTTCCTTTCAGTATGTCAAATCAGGTCTGGATTTAAATGACATCTGACCTGATCTCCAGACAGAAATTTGGTTTCTTTCCTTCTTTCACTTTCACTCCTTAATGTTCCATTCCACCATCTATCTAAAAAGATCCTTTAGTATATATGACTTGCCCTATGGAAAACCTTGGTTAGTTTTTATGCAAGTAATTCCATTTCATGACTCCATAGCCCAATGGACTGACACTTTCTTAACCTACTTTCTTTTGCTGAAACATCCTGCTGCTTTGTTCCTTCATTCCATTTAACCTTCTCAGTTAATGATCTCCAACCCAACAACCAAACCATTAAAAAACCCCTTGTGATTTATACCTAGCCTAATACCTCATTTTGAGCTTCAAAGATATATATCATTCTTTGCATTTATAGAGAGATCCCTCTCTGGATCCAGGAGGGCTAGATCCTAGAATCCCAAAGTGGTTTTGATGTTGTCTTGTCTTTTGGTCTTGCCAATTTGGCCAAAACATAGGAACCCCAACATAATGGAGACTCCACTGGGGAAAATCAGACCAATTAGCCTCTAGATTGGTATTTAATTGCTGATGGTGGACAGGAGCCTGCTTCAAAC
This sequence comes from Pinus albicaulis, assembly GCA_034641835.2. Taxonomy (NCBI): domain Eukaryota; kingdom Viridiplantae; phylum Streptophyta; class Pinopsida; order Pinales; family Pinaceae; genus Pinus; species Pinus albicaulis. Next base: position 347,542,273 of record CM076584.1, read on the forward strand.
AGTTAAATTCATCCACTTGGTGACTCCACACTCCATAACTCCTAAAATACCAAATGACTCCACTGGTAGAATACACTGAACTGGTTGAGAAGATAAAATGACCTCTTTTTACACACATGGATCCAAGCATGGACAGAGAAGAAAAGCTAGATGCTTTGTCGGATAGATTCGCAAGAGTGGTAAACATGTTTGGTGAACTAATGGTGAAGGTGTGTGAGGCCAATTTAAATACAAATGTTGATTATCCAGAGCAGCCCATGCCTTTTCCAGAACAAGAACAAACTCAAGACCTAGACAATGAGCAAGACATGTATGATGCTCAAGAATCTATAGAAGATGAAGAGGAGAGTAATCAAGAACTGCTTGATTGCTTACCTATATCTTGTACTATGTTGAAGAGAGACTATCATGACCTAATGGTAAAAACTAATAGGGAACGCTGCTTTGAGGACACAAGAGACCACATAGAAGATGCAAAATCTGATGTGGGAAAAGAAACTACTCATGAGCCTTGTATTTTAACTGAATATCATCATGATCATGAGGAATTGTTTGAAACAGAAAGAGATTAGGAAACATCAGAGAATCCTCAAAGTTTCCCTGCTAGCACAAGTGAAGATCTCCTAGATAAGGCTCAAGAATACATCCAGCCTCCAAAACAGCTAATACAAGAAACAGAGAGCTGCTGCACTTCTGCTCAAAGAACCACAAGAAAATATTCCCCTTTGACAGAAGAAGAGATTGATCAGATATTAAATCAGCAGTCCACCTCTGAAGTATTTTATAGAACACACACTCTTGCTCATTCATCTCCTGAGTTTGATTGTATAGATCCCGGAGACTCCTCTCAGAATCAGAATGAAGAAAGACTTGCTGATAATCCAGTAGGTTTGATTGGTAACATTGCTTACAATTATGATTTTCCTAGGTATGATCTATCTAATGATGATTTTTTTTTAACAGAATTTGATCATACAAGACCATCAGTAGTGGATTTGTGGGAGGAAAATCGGTTCCATCAAATTCTAGAGAGTAATGAGCCAATGCAGGCTATTTATGATACTGATGAGGAAAGTTATGAAAGTCTGGTAATAGATGAAGATTCATTGAATTTTCACTCTGTTACACCTCAGATCATCAGTAATAGTTTCCATGTGATTGGAAGTCAGCAGCCTTTCATTTTAGAGGACGAAAAGGAAAACGAAGAAGAGATTTTTGAGCAGTTTGAAACTAAGGAGTCTTCTCTCGAAAAAGAGGAAGCAATGGAACAAATCCCTGCTCAAAAATACATTGATATTTTCACAGAGCTCAGCCCACCAGATCAGGATATACCATAGCTCCAAGAGGACCGCCCTGCAATATATGATGAGTCCTCCAGTTTAGATAATGATGAGGATGAGGAAGATTTTCTTTCTCAAGAGAGTCTTGTTCTTGATCCAATGGAAGAGGAAGTAATCCTGGTTGAAAACTACTTTACCAATACTCACAACCAGGTATTATTTGGTGATCCTTATGCTCATTTCCTTCAAACATTTGAAGAAGGATCAAAGGTCATCAAGAGCAGCTTGTTGCAGACAACAAGAAACATTTTAAAAGTTGCTGTTAATAAGAAAAGAGAATGGGAGTGGCCCTGCCTATCCAGCATGCTCAAAGAGATGAGCAAAAAATACTAGTCATGGGATCATTTGATTGACTGGATGCATTGGAAAATAGTGTTTGTAAGTTAGACATGTAAATACTTCAAGTTAGAGTAGGGTAGGTAGGAAAATCTCAATAAAGCTCAGTGTGTGAGCATTTATTTAGTTGTTTTAGATTTCTGCAAAGTTCATTCCATGAGAAGTTTTGTCTTTATGTCATGGGCCCACAACAAACTAGACAGTCTAATCCTAGTTTGACTGTTTTTCAATCTCTGTCTTAGAATGTAGAGAAAAAAATCTGCTAGACAGTTTAATCCTAGCAGATAGTAGTTTAGGTAGAGAAGCTATGAGGCCAACTATTTAATTTGGTCTCATGGAGTAATAAGGGTAGTATTAGAATAGGTTTATTTTCCTGTGTGTAAAAAATTGATGATGTAAAGGGTCTGCAAGTCCAAATGCACCCAGAAGAAAAAATGTTAGGACAATAGTATGGGTAGGTAGTTGTTTGGGAGAATATTCCTGCTGATATGATGTCTTCATGATTTTTGGCAGTTGATCCAACAAAAGAAAAATATGTGTCAAGTACCAGGCATCTGGCCTACTCCAATGATTATTTTTTGAATTCTTGACACCTTCAAGAAGATGCCATCCCCATGTGGAGCCACTGTTAGCCACCTATGAAATTTTTGACAAGAAAACAGGTGGCTAAATATGTTTTTGAGCCTTCAAGAAATACATTTCCTCTGAAAACATATCATTCTTGAAGCCTCCATGTGTCTTTTTCCCTTTTAACAATCCTCACTGTTATTTCCATTTGAAAAGCCTCACTATTTGTGGAAGAAAATGCTCAAAAGGCCTCCATCTGCCCTCTGTCATCCTCACAAAACCTCCATTTTTACCTCCCTTTTCCCCCTTTCAAAACCCTCTCCTTAACCCTCCATCTTGTCCTAAAACCCTTTTTAAGCCTTATAATATCCTTTTTCTGGTTTAAAGGTCCCTTATTCCCTCTACCGAAACTCCCATTTGTCCTTGAAAAGCATTAAATTTAGGCCAAAAATTCCCTTTTGCATTATAGGCTTAAGCCCCTTTCGGCTAGCCCCTAATCACTTCCCCACATATGACCCACACCCGAGACCAGGCGCTATGCTCTCGGGCGCTAATCGCAATCGAAAGTTTTGTTGTGAGCGCTTTCCTTTGTTAATGGTGAATCTCTGATGTGATTGTCTTTTGTTCTGTAAACCCGCACATGAAATATTAGCCTTTGATCTATATATATCTAGCAGCCAACGCTGAAAGCACACCTCGCCCATCGCTTCTCCCCTTTTTTCCCTCCGATTACATATGAACCGTTGATCTCCCCTCTGGATCTAATGGCCAATGCTTGATCACTGCATGCTCAACCATCCGTTTGCCCTCCCCGCCTACACAATCTCTGATTGGATCCCAATCATCCAATCGTTTAGATCCGACGGCCCTCATTCATTTTTCCCATTCACATACCCCTTTTCCTTCCTGCTCCCTCTTTCAATCTTGACCGTCCATACCATAGATCCGATGGTTGTGATTCAATCCACCTTTGACCATTCCCCACCTAACTGCCATCGCATCTTTCCATATCGCGTTGCCACCTCAACCGTCAGATCTCGTCGCTCCACATCCAATGGTCAGGAATCATATCGCGTTTTTCTAGCGTCCAGACGTTAACGGTTCAAAATCGCGCGATATAAGCGGTTTTGTTTTGCAACGTGTCATGCAGTGACATATATCACATTTTTTTGGAGAATTCTTCAAACCACTTCAGAGCCGCGCAACACCGACGGTTTTCCCACTAAAACCACCTTTCCCCTTTTTGCTCCCAAATTTCCATCATTTAATATCCACCGTTGATCTCCTCCTAAGATCCAACGGTCTGCATTCGAATAGCCCTCCACCCTTCGGGTCCCACCATTAAAGGCCCCGCTTTCATACATTTTTCTCCATTTCCTTTGTATTCGCCCAAGGTTGAACCTTTGTGTGTTAACACTAAGGGTTATTTTATTCACCTAACTTAGTCTTAACAACTCCATCAATGAATCCTGACTGTTGATTGCCATTGCCTCATCTAATCGAACGGTTTGTGACCCTCTTTGCAACAAAACTTCATCAGGTCATTCTTCCACCATTATGCAATTTTTTTCACCCGTTTCACCTGCATCCACCATTTCCGCCACCATTCCACAGGCCTCCACAGCAATCTTTCACCACTCCCCTGGATTTCATAATGAGTTTATTGTATTGTGCAGGGTATATAGATGGTAAAACGCATTCTGTCTCCACAGTCATAGCCACTATGACTGAGAGCACAAAGAGACCATCACAGCAGCGGCAAAGTGTATTAGAGGTGGAATTAATGGATTTAAGCCTGTTATTGAAGACTTAATTCTCTAATACTGTGTTCAAAGGATAAAGGCACAGTTTGAAGACTAAGCACACTAACAAGTTATATTAGTGTTTTAATATCATCAGAACATTTTTCTCCAGAAGGACACCTTCCAACAACAGTCTCCATGCCTCCTCGAGCCCTTAAAAGTTATTAAACTGACAGAAGCTTCTAAAGCTATCAAGACCGCAGTTATGGGAGCATGGGAAGACCTGAAGACCTTCAGTCACCTTACTTGCTTCAGAAGACAGAACAGAGTACCTTACAGTCAGAAAGGATTTCAAGGAGCATACCCGGAGTTATTTTCCACTTGAGTTATATCATTCTTTGTATTTATAGAGAGATCCCTCTCTGGATCCAGGAGGGCTAGATCCTAGGATCCCAAAGTGGTTTTGATGTTGTCTTGTCTTTTGGTCTTACCAATCTGGCCAAAACACAGGAACCCCAACTGACACTTAAATTATATAATTTAAAAATTAAGACATGCAAGTTCTCTAAAGCAATCAACTTCTAGCCATCCTCTAGTTAACCAACAAAATGAGCAATGGAATATTAGTGGAAGTCATGAAAACTAATGAAAATGCACGTTATCAAAATGCCCAATCTAATAGTATGTGTTAAAATTTCTTTGAAACCACCATCCTAGAAATTTACCATCTATTAGATTACAAATCTACCGAATAAAGATACAATTGGTATGTTACCTTATCCTAAAACCAACTATCTAAGCAAACAGAGCAGATCTAGTTACTTGTTGGAATTATTAACTCAAAAAACTTTGGGGTGTAAAGGGGTAGTCAATCAACTAGTAAAAGAGAAAACCAAACCTGGAGTGATTATGCAAAACTTTTGGATGTACAGGAGTATTAAATTAGCTAGTAAAAGACCATAGTTGCTGACAACCTCCTTTGACAAACTGTATGAGGCATATTTAAATACCAAACTACACTAGCTCATAAATTTTCCTTATTAAGTAGCACTATCTACTCAATTCATATACCACACACTTCATAGTCTATGTTGGAATTCTGCAAAGCTTTTGTTTTTGAAAAAACAATAACCACACTAAATATGAATCTCCCTTTCCTTCAAAAGGCTCCCATCTACAATGTGAATGAAAAGCATTCTACCAAGTAACAAGGATAACAAATTTAGAGTACAGAACTTCTTGACAAGTACTAAGGTTGTGATTGCAACCATTGATTGATCAGTTGCAGCGAATAAGGGGACATCTAATGCATGCCAGCCCCTACCAAATAATACATTAAAAAAATTTAAACAGTATTGTCCAAGAAGCTTTATCTTTTAACTTATTGAATGTTTTGGAAAATTATCTTTAATGTTTGTATCTCCTTCTTGCCTTTTTGAATGGCTAGTGCTATTCCCAACCCTTGAAATTTTGTTGCCACCACTTCCTTTTAGCAGCCATAGTGTCATTTTTTGTAACTAAATAACTGTAAGTATGCTCACAGCTATTAATGCAACTTTTTCCTAGTTTCAATATTCTCTGCAAGGAATACAATAAAATATTACAATTCAAGCCTCCTCAACAACTCTATACTAAAGATAGCAATAGGATGTTTAGATCCCCTTTCTACTCCACGAAAAATCATGAAAATATTTTAGAAAAAGACTACAATAATGCTCTCAATCAACCAGCTCCATGATACAAGTCAACGATAACATGATAATGGAGTTGGTTTTGCAACAATCCTCCAAAAATGGCACCACAAAGTAAGATTCCTCCTCCAAGTGTTTGACCATGTATCTACCTTCACGAAAAATGAATGAATCCTCCTTAGAAGCATGTGTGGCCTCCTCCAAAGTGGATTCCTTCTTCAAACCTTGAATGAATGCACAAACACTATGCAAAACTCCAATAAAGTGGCACTTGTGGCATCATGAGTAGAACTTTCCATCAATATTCAATGCAGAAGATGTCTGGCTGCACCTGAGCACTAACCAACTATCTATCAAACGAACTGGGTATGATGGAGGCATCTAGTAGATATATTGAGGGTGAAATCTAGTAGAGGTGTAACTTCTTCAAGGCATTGGAAGTAGTGCAATGTTACTATTTAGCATTAAAGGTTTAGTTGTTGACACATTTAAGCCTTGTGTCTTGGTACCTAATTTCCATAGTGTATGTTATAATTGCAATCCATGTATATTAAAGCACAGGTGACGACAAGAAGAGAATGAAATACAACTAAGAAGTGAGATATTCTACCTTGAAGGCATGAGTCATTAGGTATGTAGCTAAAATGAGAGATAGCACAGGAGATCTTTTTCTTCTGAGATCCTTACATTGACTATGAAATTTTTTATTAAACATTGAGGTTTCATAGTGACATGTTTTTGCATAGGAGTCTAGCAGTTATTTGTATGTCAGAATAAGGGGTAGCTTGAAATTTTTAACATGAATTGAGTTCATCGAAGTTTGGCCTAATCAAACAAGAGGCCTAGTATTGACTTGATTCTTATAATCCGAAAAACAAGGAGTATTGTTGTAGAACCACTATAAGAATGAAATTCTAACTTGCCTACAGTCCTAAAGCAGCCATTCGAACCTCCTTAAGGAAATTTTTTTTTGTTTGATCTTGGATTTTTCATTTTGTATGCCTGTCACTTCAAGTGGGTATGCTCTGAAATATTTCAAACTTTGGAGAAGTAATAGTCCTATTGTGGTGTGGGATTCGTTGGATACATAAAGGTGTATTGAAGACTCTAAGGGCTCAATCTACAGGCATTTCTTGACAACTAGTCATAACTATATGTTGATGAGACTTCATGCCTATCAGAGTTTCAAGAATGACTTCAGCTCATGTTGATCCAAGTTTCAAATATTGCAAGCAATTCTTATATGATTTTTAATGGAAGATTACAGATCTAGCTACAAAGCCTCTTCTATCCAAGTTTGAGGATTTATTTAATCACTCTCTTCCGCCCTAGAAAAAAACGACCTGTCTTGCAGATTGTTCACTTGAAACAACCTCAATACAGATCGAGATTTATCTGGACTAAATTCTCTTAAATTTGATTTGAAGTTATGAACCAAATTAAAGTTTTTTGTTGTTTAAGGTTCTCATAAGCAGTTTTTGGAAAGTTATGGGCTCTCCTCTACTCTTTGAACAAGACTATTGAACATAAGTATGATAAATAGTTGTTATCAAAACTAGGGCCTAAAGAACAAAAGTGTCATTGGTGTAACTCACTTATGTTTCATGCATGAATATTTTATTGGTTGTAAGGCTAGTTGTCTAAGTATACATCTGATGTAGAATGAGTTCAAACTTGCAAGAATACTTCTCAGTCCAAGGGTTTACAACAAAATTCTTGATCAAGACTCAATTCCCAGTCAAAACATCTCAAATATTAGCTCTCCAAGGACTTGAATTGTGAGTAGTAACCTATTGTGACATCTCCAAAATTTTGATCTTCATAATGACAAGGCAAACAACATACATCTTCAGGACATCAAAGGTACATCAACTTAGTTTTATTTCTGTCTTTTCTCATTGGAAGGAATTGTCATTAGTTGAATTAAGTGTGTTGTCACCTACAAAAGTAAAACCTTAATTATCATCAATTTCTTCATTGGATGGTAGAATGAATTTATTGCAATAGTTGAGATAGTGTAAGGCTAGGTACAGGTCAGATTAATGATATCCAATTCATAGATCCTTTCAAGAATAGAAGTTTCAAATTTCTTCACATTACAGGACATTCGTCCTATAAAAGGTAGAAATGATAAGATATTGAACAACATTCAAAACCCATCATGGCCGTCATGATCTAGTCAAGGACCTCTCCTTCATAATTTGTAGGGTGTTTGAAGCAGATCATTTGATTCTGAAAAGCACAACATGCAAATTAGTGATAACAACACCTTTAGGAATCATGGGTACTGTTACAAGAAGGGAATGAAGAGTGAGTAAGTCTATAATGGAAACACCCTTATTCGAGATTGACTATGAATAAAGAATTCTTGAACCTTAAAGCAAATGAGAGGCAGAAACACCTTATGATTTGAAACAATATTTGTTGTGGCTAGTTAGCAGAGGAGTTCAGAATGATGGTACTATATAACCTGGAAGTGACTTTTGCATAATGACAACTTTCTTCATGAACATAGTTGTATAACAATAGATAACTTTTAAACATGATTATGAACTCGTGGAAGAATATGTGGTCCTGGTAAGTCTAACCATATGTCATTATAGTAATAGTATGTGATAAGTAATTGGATAAATCATAAAACTTCTCGGGGACAGTTCACTCTATGATGGTTACGTCTACTAAAATCATGAGTGCTTGGTTACATAGTTTATACTATGAATAGAGAATAGGATTGTGTCATACATTTCGGAATTTCATTTTACAAAGCAATTGAGATAGTTATTTATAACACACGAGCTTTTGAAATTCCAAATTCACTCTTTCTTTATTGCATTTTACTAAACTTGACAGGATTACAGTGAAATTTCATTAGCCTATCGGCCATCTCATGCAGATGCCACATATGACTTCAAATATGGTGTTCGTTCAGTTCAGGTATGCTTAAGCATGCCTATTTTCTTAGTAGTATGCCTCTCTTTAAATGCTTCTTGCTTTTGAAGATACAACTTAGTGATTTATGTGTTAACACTGCATTTCAATAAAATGCATGGAAGTGGTAGATCTTCAGCATGGGAAACAGTTGGAAGAGTAGCAGTTGGGGTTGTGGCAAAGAAGATACTTGAGCTAAAAGCTGGGACTGAGGTACGGTCATACTACTTTCAGTATTACAATTTGCAAAAATGTGTTGAGGCTTCTCTTATACTTTTTTCCTCTCTAGATGAACTAGATATTTTTAATTTCTGGGAACATTATTTCTCTATTATCTTAAATATATATTGTTGATATTTAAATTTCCAAAAAACAATATAGTGTGGAATACCTCATTTAATCGCAGAAATTTCCAATTATTGAAAGCAGTGTCGTGAATTTTATGTCAAGTTGTTTTCTCTGTTGGTATATATGTGAAAATGGCTAGAGATAATCATTAAAGGACTCATGATAGGCACGTGGTAAACAATATCATGTATGCATATTGCTATTTCTAGGATGTAGGAATTTCCATTTTGTAGTTATTCATAAGATTCGAGCAGAATAATTGTTTCAAGAATTGAAATTATGCCAAAGGATATGAACTCATGAATTTGACCATGCCCAATTTTAGGCATGTGGCTTGGGAAATACTAAATATTAAGTTGGCTTTCATTGACACTTAAATTATAGAATTTAAAAATTAAGACATGTAAGTTCTCTAAAGCCATTAGCTTCTAGCCATCCTCTAGTTAACCAACAAAATGAGCAATGGAATATTAGTGGAAGTCATGAGAACTAATGAAAATGTATGTTATCAAAATGTCCAATCTGATAGTATGTGTTAAAATTTCTTTGAAACCACCATCCTGAAAATTTACCACCTATCAGATTACAAATATACTGAATAAAGATACAACTAGGATGTTAAGTTATCCTAAAACCAACTATCGAAGCAAATATATCAAATCTAGTTACTTGCTGGAATTATTAACTCAAAAAACTTTGGGACGTAAAAGGGTAGTCAATTGACTAGTAAAAGAGAAAACCAAACTTGGAGTGATTATGCAAATTTTTTGGATATACAGGAGTAGTCAATCAGCTAGTAAAAGACCATAGTCTCTGACAACCTCCTTCGACAAACTTTACGAGGCATCTTCAAAATACCAAACTACACTAGCTCATAAATTTTCCCTATTAAGTAGCATTATCTACTCAATTCCTATACCACACACTTCGTAGTTTGTGCTGGAATTCTGCAAATATTTTTTTTTTGAAAAAAAAAATAACCACACTAAATATGAATCTCCCTTTCCTTCAAAAGGCTCCCATCTACAATGTGAATGAAAGGCATTCTACCAAGTAACAAGGATACCAACTTTAGAGTACAAAACTTCTTGACAAGTACTAAGGTTGTCATTGCAACCATTGTTTGATCAATTGCAACGAATAAGGGGATATATAATGCATGCTAGCCCCTACCAAATAATACATCAAGAAATTTTAAACTGTATTGTCCAGGAAGCTTTATTTTTTCACCTATTGAATGTTTTGGAAAATGATTTTCAATGTTTGTATCTCCTTCTTTCATTTTCGAATGGCTAGTGCTATTCCAAACCCTTGAACTTTTGTGGCCACCACTTCTTTTTAGCATCCATAGTGTCATTTATTGTAACTAAATCACTGTAAGCATGCTCACAGCTATTACTGCAACCTTTTCCTAGTTTCAATATTCTACGCAAGGAATACAATAAAATATTACCATTCAAACCTCCTCAACAACTCTATACTAAAGATAGAAATAGGATGTTGATATCCCCTTTCTACTCATGAAAATATTTTAGAAAAAGACTACAATAATGCTCTCAATCAACCAACTCCATGATACAAGTTGACGATAACATGATAATGGAGTTGGTTTTGCAACAATCCTCCAAAAATGGCACCACAAAGTACGATTTCTCCTCCAAGTGGTTGACCATGTATCTACCTTCACGAAAAATGAATGAATCCTCCTTAGAAGCATGTGTGGCCTCCTCCAAAGTGGATTGCTTATTCAAACCTTGAATGAATGCACAAAGACCATGCAAAACTCCAAGTGGCACTTGTGGCATCATGAGTAGCAATTTCCATCAATATTCAATGCAGAAGGCTCCATTTGGCAAATTCCATGGTAGAAGTACAATATGAAAAGGATAAGATGAAATAATTATCAATGAGCAGACATCCTCATCATAATAGCTTGGAAATGTGTGTAAGATGACTTCCTCTCATATAAGGTGTCCTCCCCATTGACTAACAAATTCCTCAAAGGGGTAATGACCCTTAAAATATTTGTTGAAATTGTGAGTGCCTTATAATCATATGTCTAGCCAAAATATCAATTGTTTTCTTTGATGAACCGATCTAGAAAAGGTGTTTGAATTATCGTTGGAGATGCAAGTGAGACTTGAACACACTGAAATAGATATGAGAGAAAGTCGTATATTCTTCACATAGGTATAAAAATTGATCACACAACACTCTGAATGTATGTGCGACTGCTACTATATTTCATGTTACCTTATTTTTTCTAAATTCTAAGTATAGTTTGTTGGCAATTATCAGCTATTCACTAGTGGCTTGGCCTCTTCAAGTGTGTAAAAAAACATCAAATTGTTCTCAAATATTTTCTACAAGTTGTATAAATTTTTTGATTTGTAAGCAGTGATGTGTTTAGATAGAAACAACCCTCGTACACTATTTTAATTTCCACATCTAATGAAGTCAAAGTAGTATGGGGCTTCTTCATTTTGTTTTGGATTTCTTAGCCTACATGAACTTTGTCTTGATTTTATTTTTTTACTTTGAATTTTTACGCCTAGTTATGAGAATTGAATTTGCATAGGTCATTTTGAGTATACCAGTGTAGATCTTGTTCATTTTAAGGTCACAATGTATTTGTAAAAATCTAATTGCAACTCACATTTTTAGGATACAAACAACCACCAATGAACCCATTGATTTCTCCATAAATTACTCCATTAATTAACTTTATTATATTTTTGATTTTATGTACTACAATATATCTACATTTGTGGCATTCATCTCTTGTAGGCTTCCTTTTATTTTTTAAATGGCACTTATATTTCTTTAAGGAAAAGGAGCAATTAGGAAAAGGAGAAATTAGTTACACTTGTGATATGTGTATGCACATATTTTCTCAAACTCCACACAGAAGAAGGTTTGTGAACTATGGAAAAATATTTATGATGTTACTTGTTTACAAATTTGAGAAAGCCTCAAGGGTTACAATCAAAATCAAGAAATTTTGTTTCCTGGTGGAATGTGAGACATTCTTGGATTTGTATAACGCTTCAATGCTTGTTTAGGATCTAGGTAAGTGTGAATGAATAAAAGCTTTCTATCATTGTTCTATGTTGGATTCCCATTCTCTCTAAGTTATCAAAGGCAAGTTAAAACCTGATTAGACTATGGGACAACATATTCCATTCCAAACTTTAACCTTACAAGGAAGTGCACTACACTTATTTGATTCTTCCACACATTTTGAGGGCATGCCAATAGAAATGTCAATGTGGTTGGATAAACTAGTGTTGGTTAGTTTTGGAAAAGTTCTATTTGTCAAATATGTTGGTTTCATGAAGTAATATTTCCAACCAAGAGGATAAAGACTTGGCATGTCTAGGACATAGTGGTGTTATTTCTTGCCTGTATTTGTGATTTATTAGTATTCCACCACTAATAACTTCATTACGTAGTTGTCTGTTTAGTAGTATATTACAACAATGACTTGTTACAGGAAAATGATTCTAATTTGTTTGAACGTCATAAACTGGAAAGAAATCTAGCTTTGAATTAGGAAAATGAAATATATTTTGAAAAACATGTTTTTTTGATCAAATATCTAGGCTCCTTGCCTGATCATTTAAAAAAAAACAGTCACGACAATAAATAATGATTTTGGACACGATGAATTACAGAACTCACAAGCTGAAAAATAAGTTAGCAGATTCAGTTTTGTGTGCATCAGATGAAAATGAATGAGTAACATTAAGTTTGCTTTGAATATTTATAGAACCATTTTAGAGATTCTAAATGAAAATTTCACATGCTAATCTTGCTCAATTAATTATAGGGAAAACAAGGGGCATACATAATTGGTTGTCTTATGGGAATTGGATTCCTTTTCCCTTGGAATAGTACGTTGATAATTGAATATTACTATATTGAAGCTATATTCCTGGTTAGTATCACAATTTACAAAGCCTTGTCTTATTCTTTTTTAGTTTATTGTTGTAATCTTGTGTCAGCAATACTTTTCTCCACCCATTAGATTTCTACTAACCATTTTTATTGTTGAAGTGTCACTTATTCTTAGAGATAACTAGAGGAAACGATACAAATAAAAAAGTGGAGCATGAGACAATCTTAGTATAAATTTCTAGCTATGTTGTCTTTATTTGTGACATTTTATTTTCTTTGTTTATACAGGTCATCTGGCCAAATAGTGGCCACTATTTTCCAACTAAAGAAAAATTATTCGAGTTTCTTGCTTTTATGGGAAAAATGACATTAACAATATTTCTGATGTTGAGGTATATATCGTATAAATCCTTTATAGTCTACTTTAGCTTATATCCCAGTGTCATTGACTTTCATGTCTTATACTCTGCATTGTAACCTTTTTTGTTTTCTTTTTGCAGAAAATGGACTCAGTGTTGATGGTAAGAAGCAAGGATTGAAGAAAGAGGGGAAAAATAACACTAGAGTGAAAAAGAGAGATAAGTGTACTGGTCCAGTGGTACCCGTGGAGCCAATATCCCACATAAGGCACACAAATAAAGACTGATGGTCAAGTTATCATAGTTGGTGAATTCACTTGCAATTCCTTGGCAAGATAATGATAATTTTTTGAAGTGATGAACAATATTTTATCTGTAAATTATACTCCAACCAATATTAAGTTGGAAACTCATATTGTAATACTTGACATACTATATAATATAATTTGTGGTTGGAATTATTTATAGTTTCACTTGATATTACTTGGTATTGTAATTAACATATGTAACTTTGCGTTTTTATATTAGATGAACATGTAAATTGTATGACATTTTTTTTTAAATTTAGCTGCAAAATCATACTAATTAATATATGTTGATTAATAATGAACACATAAAATCAATCTAAAACTATTAAAATAGTAGTTTATATTAATTAATGATGAAGAAAAATAAAATGAATATATGCCTAAATTAGTTATTTATAATGATTATTAATGAAAGTAAATGAAATGAATATAAACTACTAAATTAGTCATTTATATAATGAATAAATAACTACTACAAATGATCAATTTTTTATTACAAATGACGACTAAATTTTGCATATATACGACTATCAGTATCTAATTTACAGTATTGTATAACACAATTAAAAATTAGTCATATTTCTTCAGTCATTAATTTCTTTCAAACGATGACTAAAATTTGCATATATATGACTATTAGTAGCTAATTTACAATATATTATTACACGACCAACATTTTGGTCATAATAGGTTTTCCTGGGTGATGATATAGTCATATTTTTGTTGTATATTTGGTCATTAATTGTGACAATTAATGACCAAATTAAAGATTAAATCAATGACCAAATTAATCACCAAATCAATGGCGAAATTAATGATTAAATCAATGACTAAATTAATGTCTAAATTAATGACCAAATTAATGACCAAATATACAACTAGACAACAAAATTGAGATAACCAATTAATGACTAAGCTAAAAACGACCAAAAACTGGTCGCGTTATAAGATACTGTAAATTAGCTACTATTGGTCACCGACCAAAAAATAATCGTTTATATGCAAATTTTAGTCGTTTTTTAGTAACTAATTAGCCATTTTCTACTAGTATTTTATTATTATTATTATTAAATGAATTACACATTCCCTCTTATAAAGAAGTAACTAAATTATTTTACTTTTAACTAGTTTTTCCTTTTGATCATTAAAATATGTAAATGCTTTATTTAAATTCTATATTGAGATATTGATAAGAGAAATAAAACATTTTTTTAATTACTTTATTTATATAATAGACTTTTAAATATTTTATTTGCAATTCCAAAAGTGAAAGTGAAATATTTTTACCACATCTTTTTCATACTAGGTCGTAGAATAGGTCTCTTAGTTATATATATATATATATATATATATATATATATATATATATATATATATATATATATATATATATATATATATATATATATATATATATATATATATATATATATATATAACACCCACATTAATTTTTTTTGCTATTAATTATTTTTAAGTATTAAATATGAACTCCATATTAAGAATGGAATAAATTACACATCTCCCTCACATTTTTTTTTTTGGTATGTTAGGATATTCTATTAATTCGAGAAAAGAAACATTACATATGCTACAGGCAGGGTTGGCAAGTTGTGCTTAACCAATGCCAGCCTTAGTTGCTCGATTTTGGGGCTGCCTCAGAGGAGGAAACCAACTCGGAAAATACTTGGGACAAAAAATTACAATAGGCGCAGCAGCGCTGATATATCTAGATATTACAAAATATGTAGAAACAAGGGTACAACATTGGTGGTATCATGCTTGAAAAAAAATGGAAGAGTTTTACAGCTTCACAGGCCTCAATCTACATCTTCATCATCACTGTCGAGGACCTCCTCCTCTATGGGGCAAGTGGGCGCCTACGCAGCTGCTTCCTTAGAGTCTGCCACTGGATGCCTGGGTTTGGGATAGGCGCGCAGAGGATGGGGTGTTAGTATGAATCTTTCGTCAGAAAATACCACTTTAGCTACGCATAACAAATAGCCCTAACATCAATTATCGTTGCCAATATCTTTAAGTCTGCAGTTAGTTGATCAAAATAATGCTGCACAAATTCAGATCTAAGCACAAAAGACATTAAGCAGTACAAATAAAATATGGCTCCATGCATCCAATAGACAAGACAAGAACAATGTTTTTGAAATAATTTTTTATATTAAAAAGGGGGCACCTGAGAGGAAAACAAGAAATGTGTTTCCGATTCTCCTCAATGGGATGGGTTCTTGAAAGTCCTCAACATTTCAGATCTAAAATTTCTCTCTCTTGTTGGTGTAGAAAACCCAGACAAACATAGAACTCAAAGGGAGCTCACAAGGCAAAAATGGAGAAAAATGACCAATGGTATAGATCTAGAATGATCTAATGCAATGAAAGGTGACTAATGAATGGGAAAAACCATTCTATTTATAACAAAATATTAGGGTGATCTAGAACTTGGTGCATGAATAAAATATTATTAATCAAATTCTAGAATCACCCTTTAGGAATATTTTATTATATTTGTTGGAGGGAAAAGGATTTTTGACTTGGGTCAATTCCCTTATTTATAAATAATAAATAAATAAATGATTTATTTATTATTTTAAGGAAATGGTGGGAATATAATTAAATAAATAATGATTTATTTAATTATTTATAAATGATTTAGTCAGATTTAACTAGGAATATTATTTAAATAAGGATTTAAATAACTTATTCCTAGAAAATAATCAAATAAATAAGGATTTATTTAATTGATTTCCTTGTTTTGGGTTAAATATGACTAGGAAATATAAACAAATATAGATTTGTTTATTATTTCCTTTTGGGGTTTTCTGTTTAGACCATAAACAACTTAATAAAGGTGTTTTACTAAGTTATTTCACATAGTGAAAGCAATTTTACTTAGGGTAAAATTGGTCTTACATGGTGTACTTGGGTTCATCTAATGATAATAGGTTAGAGGACCAAAAAATGGTGTAACGGATTCCCCCCCAACGTACGAGTGTTAGGAGCAAATTGTATGACCGAAGTACGTTGTAAGAACTCAATCACTAGACATTAAGAGGGAAGTCAAAGAGAGAAATGTAAGGTATTCTAATGTGTTAAAGGACTAGACCCTGAGGAGACGAGACTTACAGGTGCAACAAGTCTCTAGTTTATGAAGTGGTACCTGTGCTAAAGGTGCTGGGGGAGGCATATCTATGCCTGTCGAGACAAAGTACAAAAGAATAGTATGTCTAGTAAACAAGGAACCGAACTATAAAGTACATGTTGGCATAAATATGAGCCAGAAAAATAGAATGATGAATCCCACATACATGTTGTTCCTGGAATAACATCCAGGACTTATACAATAATATTTTAGTACATGAGATACAAATACAACCCAAATTCCCCCTATACACGAGGAAGGGCTCGCAAAATCTGACTGATACATGCAAATCGAAAAGGTGTTGCAAGCGGCTGAGGTCGATATCATCAAATGTAAGGAGCTGCATCAAAGGCTGAAATGAAGAAGTCATCAGGTTATGTGGGGGGCTACTTGCAGGGCCACCCCCTCATGAGGTTTGGGACATCTCACACACACCCGAGAATCACCAATAGTTGTTGTTGCATCACTAGACCATCAAGTATACAGATCACGATCATGCCGAAGGGAGCTCGAACCAAGGTACACTACCCTCTAGACCTGGCTTCTGGAATAAATGAGTTGATGTCGACAGAAGGAGGTCCACCATAGGTGAGGAAATAAGAGATCCTCAACTAAGGCATGGGAGAAAATAGTAGAGTGACTAACAAATGGACACTAATGATGATTATGAAATGGTGGATACTGAGTAGCAGGTGGACGACTTCCCTTGTTAGAGCATAAAGAGCATGAATGGCTTGACAGCGACTGACACAATATCATGAGGGATAGGGGACAATGGTACTGAAGGCCATGATGTGCAACATGAGAGAGGGACCAAGCAATGAAGGATGTAGGACGGTAGTGGGATAGACTCCATGACTCAACTCGGATGCTCTAAATAAGGGCGACTCGATGGTGCTGCCACACAGTAAAGGTCCAATGGGGGACCATAAAAACATGAGTACAATAGGGTATCTCATGACGAAAATCAACACGAACAAAGACAAGTAAAAAGGCAAAGTGGTGCCCCAAGTACAAGTGTTGTAGGTGAGGAAATTCGATTTGGAGGAGAGGTGAATAGAACCTTCGTGGAAAATATGGGTCCTGGTGAAGTATGAAAAAATGAAAAACTAATAGATACCCATTTGAGTGCTTGGTGAGAGCTTTCTAATGGTGCAGACGATGTGTCAAATGGGGCTACGGTTTGGTCGTAGCGGGTGAAAGAAAAAGCAGGGGTTTTTCTTCTAATAAGGCATTTTCCCTCCAAATTCATTCATTTTCTTGTGTAGCTGTGGTGAATGTGGAGAGGAGAGAAGGCCCTAAATCTTCCGGCGATCGTAGCGGACAAACCGACAGTTGGAATCAAGATCCGTCAGTTGCAAGTAAGAGGCCTAATGCTACTCTTTGTTTTTGATGGATTAAAAGTTCAGATTAGGATTTGAAATCTCAATAACAGCCCCTACCTCATCCTTACGGTCGGATCGCACTTTTTGGGGCAAAAACTGGGACTTGGGACGCAGGTTTGGGCCTGAAAAAGTGCGACCTGATAGCTGGAGGTGGTTTTAGTGTTGTTGTGGTCTGAGATTCAGTTTTTGTGTAATTGAATGTAGTTTTACCTATCTGTAGACTGACAAAGATGATGTTTTTGTGTAGATATGGCAAATATACGGATCAAGTGGAGAGAGAGAGACCTGGGTACATTACGGACGGAAATCCAAGCGAATCAGGGTGTCCGTCACGCATTGGCCAGGTTTGGGGTTCTGAAATTTGTGGAGAACCCTCTGATGAGAGCTGGGGAGCCCTTGTTGGCCCAGATTATCAGTTAATGGGATCCAGATCATGAGTTTTTTATAGTGCAGGGGCATAGGATTGAGCTGACAGTCCAGGATCTGTATTTCCTGACTGGTCTCCCACCATTGGGGATGGTGGGAAATACACAACCAGTGTTACCGTGTGGGCATAACATCATGGAGTTCATAGAGCAACATTGTCGACCAGGTGTCCGAGTCAAAGGGACTCGGATATCGATTGGGGATCTAGAGAGGTTGGAGACCCGGGCAGTGGCGGCAGCAGTGTTGCGGATTGTGGGCAGCCAGGCGCTCCATCACATCACTAGAGGGCAGATGATGATTGTAGAAAGTGTGTTGGGTGGGACCTACTATGGGTGGGCCCAGATGATGTTGGTTTCATTGAAACGACAGTTTTCGCTGTGTAAGCAGCAAGTGAACCATGATTATGCGTATGGGATTGTATTGTGCTCCTTCTTTTTTGAGAAGATCCCAACCTTGTGACCTCGTGTACAACTACCTGATGGGGGTCCGAGAGAACCCAGGATGTGTCGGTGGGGACGACTATTGTGCAGAGGAGGGGGAGGGGCGGTCGGACGGGTGTTCCGACCAGATTTCTTCTCCCATTGGGATCAGATGCCATTGTACATAGATGAATATCCCTATAGTGGGATGAGTTATTGGGGAGATCCAGAATTTTCGCTTCCGCCTGGTCGGGTATGGGGGCCTGATGGTAAGTGACAAGTAAATAATCTGTTATGTGCATGTTAAAGTTTGTGAATAGTATTTATGGTACGGATCCTTATACTTTTTGGAATGCAGATATAGCTCTGGTGAAACCGGCCGGATGTATGGGACGACCTGCAGCAGTCAGGACTACAAGTGCTAGTGGATCGAGAACGGCCCAGAATGAGGATATGGCCGCTCTTTTGGAGGACATTCGTCGTAGATGTGAGGGACTGCTAACCAGTGTGTCGGAGCAGGGTTGGAAGGATTTAGACGACCAGTACATAGAGTTATGTATTAGGATACCCTCGGAATGGTGAGGTATCATGCGACGCATGGCAATGGCTGGTCAGACTGTGTGTGATCTACGAGCTGCGGGAGCAGAGCCATTGGGTCGGGATCCTCCAGAGAGTGATTAGATGTAGGGTAGGTGGTGCCCCCCAGTGTGTATGTAGGGGAAAGTGGTTCCCCCCAGGTTTTGAGTTTTGTTTTTTGTAACATGCTATGGGCATGTCATATATTTCAGAGTAGATGGACTCTAAAAACATGTTATATGATATATATTATGTATATGCATTGTGTTGATGGTTTGAAATGTTATTTTCTTGTGTGTGATAAATGCCAGTCTAGAACATGATTTTCAATTCTATCTACGTAGTGGTTTTGACTTCTAGGTACATGGTTGAAAGTAATGAATCTAAAGTCATGTATCAAAATTTTCACTCATAAATATTGTCTAAACAGGATACGGTTATGCACACAATAGACACCATTGAGTTGTAAGACAAGAACCAGGGAATCTAAACGCACGTGTAGATGGAGGATGCGATGAGAGAGGGCATCGGCTAAGAGACCACGTACTGCATCATATTCAGCGTGATTATTGGTGGCATTACCAATGCAGACCCCATTCAAAAGAACGAGGGTATGCAAGGGGGTAAAGATGGCCCATGTGGCCGAGGCGAGATTCCAGGAATAGCAACTTTCCCCATCAGCATAGCCAATATAATGCGTGGACGAGAGGTCCAGAGGAATAGTGTCGCAAGACAAGAAATGGGAGGAAGGAGAATAATAAGGGCAACGTGAGTAGAGGGTAGACATCAAACGACAACTATGGGAGGGAGTAGTTGGGGTAGGATGGCTAGGACTCATAGATCGACTAGAGGGTGATGAATGAGAACTATGGTAGGAACAGCGGGAGCTCATGCTGTGAAGGACATCATGGATACGGATGGTATGATCCTAGTTATGAGAGGAAAGGGAAAGGTCAAGGAAACCACATGACGTTGCAAAGTTACCTAAATCATCAACATGGGAAGAAAGGCGCACATACAGATTGTCATGGGGGATGACAGAAGAACAGGTAAAAATATGGTCAAAGCATGTAGAGCCCAAGAATGTTGCAGAAGGGGAATCAAGCAAGACAGCTGAAGTGGATTCAGAGGGAATGTACTCCAAGGGTCGTGCAGATGATGATAGGTATAGGAGGGGAGCAGTAGGTTCCGACATCTCAACATCAGGGGGAGGAATGTCAATGGTAGCGGGGGGATCCTCGAGCAAGCCTGACACATACTGAGTCAGGATGGGAGAGGCAGATTGATTTTGTTCAACCTCGTACTCACGAATGACCTCTAAAGAGGCCTGGTAATGCGTGAGGTGAGGAAAATGGTGAGAATAATGGCCATGGACACCACACAGAGCACAGGGTTTGTTGGTGCGAAGATTCTTTGTGTTCTTGGCTGCGGATGAGGAAGAAATAGAGGTTTCAGGGACCGTAGATTCAAGGAATGCAACTTTATCCATGGGTTGGATACGGGGCAACTCAAGACAAGTATGGGTGGCATGAACGACACCATCACACAAAGCATAAGGCTTGGTGGGTGGAGGAGGGGGTAGGGTCGGGTGCGATGGCCTTGTCTTTGGATGCCCCCTTGCGAGCTTTTCTTTTCTTGCCTGTAGCTGTCACAGCATGAGGATGGTCTTGCGGAGTAGCTAGGGGCAGTGTAGCAGTAGAAGGAGCGAAGGGAATTGGTTGGACTGGTGTCACAACAAGGTATGGTTTGGGGTGGACGGGTGGGGTCTCGATTGGAGGAGTAAGATACCATACAGGTATTCCTAAGGTCAAATTAGGGACGGAAAGGGTGGCCATGATGGGAACCGAATAGACTCCGGGAGGGAGAGCAAGGTAAGGTATTTGACCGGTGGGGTAATGTCTCAGAGGGACGATTCCCATAGGTTGGAGACCTGGGGGAACTGACTTGGGAGGGCAGGGAGGTTCCTGAGTGCTAGGTGGATGGGAAGATCCAGGAAGAAGAGGTTCGGTCAGCTGAGGCGAAGGGGTAGGAGCAGGTTGTGGCAAGCGAGATTGAGGTTGCTGACTAGCCGAAGCAGATTGTGGAAGGTTAGCCTGAGACGATTGCATCATGAAAACATTCGCTAAGCTGGGATCATAGATAATAGGAGGAGGAAGACCAAGGAAGGTTCCAAGCAAGGAGGAGTCTTTGTAGACGCCGGGGGAGACACTGGTCAAAGAATCGATAGTTGGCTTATTGGTGACAACAGAAGAGATGAGCGACTCAAGGGAGGTCTAAGATTTTGGCTCATGATATGTCAACTGGTCAATTGTGACTATCTTTCCATTATGAGGGAAAAAAATCTTGCAATGAACCACGGATGGAACGCCAGACATGGCATAAGTGTAGCTACACCCCAAAAGAATGTTATAATCAAGAGGGGCGTTGATGACTTCAACGTCAACGCAAACCGTCTTGCCCGCAAGAGTGATAGGACAATTACAGAAGAGGCCAATGGGTTGGGAGGCATGGTCGTCCCATGCACGGAGGGTGATGGCAGAAGGGGTCAGCTCAGGGGATCCGAGTTGTTTCCAAACCGAAGTAGACATGACACAGGTAGATGCCCCCTAATCAATAATACACCGAGCTACGTTAGCATTCCAGATTTTGACTGGGATGTGGAAAGCGACGGAAGCAGGAAGGGGAGGATGATCTGACTGACGGGCGTTGAAAAAAATCAATTGGTTATCAACAGGATCTACAACACCCATGGCGGATAGTAGAGCCTTCCTTTGAGAAGGACATGACTAGAGGAGTTCCAATGTTGAAAGGGTGGCAGGGGATTGCGCGAAATCATCTACTATGCTATACGAATGGGCAACTCGACCAGAAGCAACATTTCAGCGTAATGGACCCTTAAGAACCTTTATAGGGACCTCAACTTTGGGTTGAGGGATCTGTAAAGGACCATTTGGTGTCGAAAGAGGCTCTGTAGGACCTGAAGATGTGGACTCGGGGGCAAACGGAGCGGGAGGCGTGGAGTACTGACGAGACCGAGTTTGAAGGTTAAGATCAATGGTGAGTGGTTGGTCAGAGGCCATCATGAGAATCTGGTAATCGGAGGAACCAGAAAGGGAAGGTTGAGTGGTTATCGGGGCATGAGGTGGTTGAGTGGCCACGAATCCTTGTTGAGGGAAAGGATCGGTAAAGACAGCAGGTTGAGAAGTAGCCGTATTGGGAGGGACAGTAGGAGAGGCATGTTGTCCCCTCACGACGGCCTGAGATTCCCACATTTTCCGCATATGTGGTAATAGGGGACAATCGTGAGTGTAATGACCATACACACCGCAACACGAACAAGGCTTATTGGTGCGAAGAGGCCTGTCTGGCTTGGGCTAAGAGCCCTGTGTCTGGTTAGCAGTGTTAGAAAGATTGGGTCCATGATTACCAGAGGAAGATTGATTTCCTTTCCTCTTTCTTTGAGAATGAAGATAATTAGTTGTGCCCTGCTGCGCAAATACTTGCCCTAGAGGGGGTAGTAAGTGCATCTGCAGGGGTTGAGAAGGCAAGGGGATGAGAGGTCCAAATGTGGAAGGAGCTGGGACACCTGGTTGTGGGTAAGGATGAGGGTTAGAATGGGTAACATTGAGGTAAGCAAGAGGGTGGGCAAAAGGAGGAGGTATGCCATATCCCGGATACATGCTACTTGGAGGGGGGAAAGTGCGCGAGGTGCTGGCCCCTCCCGGAGGGAAACCATATCCCATAGGAGGTTGAGCGTAGGTATGTGAAAGAGCTCCAATGATACCATTGGCAGAGTGAGATGCCCCCGGGGTGTTAGTGCCACCGGGTTTGGGGAGGTCAGGAAGGACGGTAAAAATAACCAGATTGAGCATAGATAAGGTCATATTTCAAGGCTATTTGGAGGGTGGCTTCTTCGGTTTGAGGGAAGTGGGATGCGACATCTTTGCCAATGGGAAGTAAGAGAGAGTGAAGGAACCAGTCCATATAAACCCAATCTTCAAAGGGGGGAGCTCGACATAAGCTCCTTCTTCGCTGCCATTCCTGGACATGAGCGGAAAGGCGGGTCGAAGAGGACTAACAGAAAGAAGTCAAAAGTTTTGTACCAGTGTCGTATCAGAGAGGTAGCTGGAAATAAGATAAAAAGGCTTGGGCAATGGTTGCAAAAGTGGTATGGGAGGAGGTGGCTTGATCAACATACCATTTAGAAGCTTCGTCGGTAAGCGTGCATTGGAACAATCTAAGACAAATGGAATCATCTGTAATGGAATCGGATGAACACCACATATGAAAAGATCGGATATGGTTGGAGGGATCTTCACTAGCAAGGCCTTCGAACTTGGGAATGTTGGAGGGGAGCTTGGTTGGCATAGCAGGCCAACTAACATCATGGCGGATAGGATCATTAATCAACTAATTGAAATCGGGGAGACTGAGACCGGCCATATAAGGGAGGAAAGGGACAGTCGAGGTAGTTCCCGTAGTGGTTCCACTAGAAACGGACCCAGCAGTAGAACTGGGGTTGCTGCTAGCGCTAGGCCCTGAACTAGACATGGTGAAGGTAACAGGGGGAGAACCAGGAGTAGGGGGAGAACCCAAACAATCAGAAGAAGAGTCGGAGTGCGAACTCGTGGGAGGAATTACTCGATGACAAAGGGAAGGAGGAAGTCGACCAACCGGAACCTAAGGGTGAAGGCCAAGAAGTCTCTGGGATAAACGCCTTGGAGGTGCAATGATGACAGGAAGAAGAAAAACCGACAAGGGCAGGGAAGTGAAAAATCAAGTGAGGTCAATGTCGAAACAAGGGCATAGAGGTGCAGTGTCAATTGATGTGTTAACCACGCTCTTCTTCACTTAGGGTCAGTGTGTGGCATATGTTAATTTTAATTTTTAAACCCAGACGTTTTGAGAGTAAAAGAAAAAGTGTGTTGCGTAACTGAAAATAAATCTGCAGAGAACAGTAAATAAGACTAAAATAACAGAAAATTAACAGCTAACAATGCATCAATCTAACCCAAGAAGGCGGGTCTCTCAAAACTAGTCTAGAATAGGGAAAAAATCTAATCAAAACATACTAAAAGGAGACCAATAGATCTAAGGTCGGGAGGGACGGGGATCTAAAGGGGAAATCTACTGAAAAGAGGTGCAGAAAACAATGAAGAGGCAGAGGCAAGGTTTCTATAGCAAAGGGGAAAATCAGCTAAAGGTAGGAGGGACAAGGAGGTGACCCTAGAGGTAAACCCAAAGAAAACTATATGAGGTGATTTGAAAGGGATAAGAGCTGATCTAGAGGGATCTGAAAATGAGGTATCAGATCTGAAAAGAAGAAGGCTGAAACTCTGAAAATTCAGACGTCTGAAACAGATAAAACTCGCCCACCAAACATGGAGGGTACTAAAGCCCTAAGGGGCAAGATTCCCACTTAGTTGAGTGAAACAGATCAGAAGGGTTGGCGCTTCCTCCTAGGAATAAGCTGACCAACAAGGGATCAAACCTTGCTACTGCAGCACTCTAGAAAATGACGCATTTTCTGAAGCTAACTGCGCTATAGAATATGAGAAGTGAGTTGGCCACATGCCAAGATGTAGAATATGCCCTGGAATCTCCTGTACATATCTTGCAAAGCAAGGGGAGCTCCCTCCTCTGAAAGATAAGCTCATGAGCTGGTGTTGTGAGTCTCCCACTGCAACACCCTGCAACACAACATCCCCTACCACAAGAATAACACTGTGGCTGAAGGAGGATGCTTGGAATCAATCTTGGATGTGGGAAAATGAAGAAAATAACTCCTCCAAGAGATCACTCAATGAAGAAGAGGGAATCCCTAAGCAGGAATGCCTTGTGCTGAACAACACTGCATACTCAACTCAATAGTTGAAGAATGCTCAAGAGTCTAAGTAGACCAAAAACAATAATCCATAGGCTAACCTCAAATGTCTGCTATCTTCCTCCTTATAAAGTTTGTGAGCCTCCTCACCTTGGGTCCCACCCATCAGGATTTCCAACACCACATGGTTACTTTCCCTCCAAAACTGCGTTGTAGCTCTATCTAAGCTACTCATCCACACTGCGCTGTTGACTTGGTCAACTTGACTGAATCAACATGAAACTCTTCCTGTTCATACATGGAAGGTGCAAAATCTAGCCACTAGAATGTCCCCTTTTCACACCAAGAGGGTTTTTATGCTAATACAAGTTAAGTATGGGTCTTTTTCCCCCATTTATTCATCTACTAAGTGATAAGAGAAAAATTTAATATTCCAATTAGCTGCAAGCTAATTTTGGAATATTACAGTCCTCCCCTCCCAAATGTTGCTTGTCCTTAAGCAACTGCAAGGATAGAACTGAAGGATGTCCTTTCCTCCTATGGTAGCATCCACATATGATGAACTCCTCCAAGGAATGTGAATCTCCATATTGCCTCTCCCAAGCATGAAAGTTAGCTAAATATCTATCATCATGGATAAGTAGAGTACTCAAGAAGGCAATAAGTTGTTGTTTAGAGGTTCCCTTGAGGCATGGGATTTGAAATTTTTTGGGAAATAACATTCCCATGTGGGTCCTCCATCCCCAAGAAATCATCCATACAAGATGAGTCACCTCCCAACATGGTAACTCCTGAAAATGTACCTCCACCTTCAGCTTCTGCAAAGTAGGTGGGCTTAAATACTGATCATGGTAGACAAAATGGCCTACCCCATGTTGTCTTTCTCTCCACTCATGGCAAGTGTAGAGTACATACTAATCTTGGGCTCCAATATAGTTTCCCTCAAGTGGCAAGATAAAGATTGGATCTTCAAAGATCTCTCCAAAGTCATTGATCCTGCTGGCCCAAATCATTCCATTAAATATGAATGGCACATCATCACCATATGGCATCCAAATCAGAAAATGGCTGAAGGTTATGTGCAAGTTTGAATGATACACATGGTCTCTCTAGTGGATACAATGCCGTATTTTCAATTGCTGATTCAGAGCATCAAGTGGCAAGTTGTCCTCCAAAGAATTTTCAGCTATGCATGTTAGCTCATATACTATGAAGTAGTAAGCAACAATATATATCAGCTGTATACAATAAAAACAATAAAATACTTGCCCAAATTCATGTAGAGATGGGTTATCATCATTACAAAATTTGGCCCTAAAGTGACGATGAAACCCATATATAATCTTGCCCTCTTGTGGAGCGATGCACTGTTTACATATGGTGAGAAGATACAAATACTCAATAGAGTAATCAACAAGCACATAAGTGCATTTATTACCATGCATCATGTGTGAGCTGAAGGTGAGGTCCATGAGTGATTCCTCCCATGATAATATTCTCATAAAAATCTGCAAGAAGAGAGGGTGCATACTCCCTTTGGAACACTCCATCAATAGAAACATGCTCTCAAGTGACAGTGCTGTAGGCCTTAGTAACAAGGCTCTTGTCACTCCATGACTTATCCTTTTGACATTCCACATGACAACGTCATCCACCATCATGTTGCTATGTGAGGAGACCTCCTTCCTACATGGAAGCCTCTCATAATCCTCCAATGCTGAAGGGTAGCCTCTTTGTACCTTGAATGTGCCTCCCTTCTCTCTGGAAATATCATGAAAAGTATGGGACAATTTCTGCCCATACTCTCCCAAGTGTAACCATAGCAACAACAAATCTTGTTGCTCCCTCATCTCTCCCTCATACAAGCCATAGAGTAATATCATGATGATTGTCTTGTATGATTCCCCATACAAACAAGTTTTCTGTTGTTCTATCATATGGGTGTGATGCCATGCCTCCATCCACCACATACTCCTTGACAAAGGGTATGGTTCAAGATGTCCAAACTCTCTCAAGAGTAGCCAGCGCAACCTTTCTTCTTGCTGCCCTATGTCATAGATATGCAAGTGGCTCACCAACCTCTTGCTCTCCATCCACCTCCATTCATCCAATTGTGGATGCCTCCAATCATTTTTCCCCTTGGTATCTCCCCAATGAAGACTACCAATATCCCAAAGCAGAAATTTCTTCTTACACCTCATGGGAAGTTGAGATGTAACCCCTTGGAGATCTTTTAGAAAATACCTCTCATCAATGATCCTCTTGAATCCCATAGAATCCAAGTGTGCTGAAAGTAAAACACCATCAGAAAGTGGCACAACACTCATGAGGCCCTCCAAAATCTCACACCCTAACTCCTCATGCTGCATGCAACTCAAAAAGGGTGAAATGGAATGAATGTTCATCCCTTATTTGTTTAAACCAAGTTCACACAGCGCAGTGCAAGCTTGTTGCTCCACCCCAACAGTGTATTTTGATCCTTGAGCAAAGGAGGAAAAATTCCCAAGGTTTTATATAAGATTTTCTGAAATGATAGGAAATGGAAATACATGCATACCTTGGTGAGTCTTGGGAACATCTTGTATGATTGCAAGAGTTATTATCTTCAATGTGTTGGCTGATCCAACTGCTAATATGGATGGCTGGTCCCTCATGAATGTGACAGCGCTGATTGTTAGTATGAATATTTCGTCGGAAAATACCACTTTAGCTACGCATAACAAATAGCACTAACATCAATTATGGCTACCAATATCTTTAAGTCTGCAGTTAGTTGATCCAAATAATGCTGCACAAATCCAGATCTAAGAATAAAAGACATTAAGCAGTAAAAATGAAATGTGGCTCCATGCATCCAATAGACAAGACAAGAACAATGTATTTGAAAGAATTTTTTATATTAAAAGGGGGCACCTGAGAGGAAAACAAGAAAGGTATTTCCGATTCTCCTCAATGGGATGGGTTCTTGAAAGTCCTCAGCATTTCAGATCTAAAGTTTCTCCCTCTTGTTGGTGTAGAAAACCCAGACAAACATAGAACTCAAAGGGAGCTCACAAGGCAAAAATGGAGAAAAATGACCAATGGTATAGATCTAGAGTGATCTAATGCAATGAAAGGTGACTAATGAATGGGGAAAAACCGTCTATTTATAACAAAATATTAGGGCGATCTAGAACTTGGTGCATGAATAAAATATTATTAATCAAATTCTAGAATCATCCTTTAGGAATATTTTATTATATTTGTTGGAGGGAAAATGATTTTTGACTTGGGTCAATTCCTTTATTTATAAATAATAAATAAATAAATGATTTATTTATTATTTTAAGGAAATGGTGGGAATATAATTAAATAAATAATGATTTATTTAATTGTTTATAAATGATTTAGTTAAATTTAACTAGGAATATTATTTAAATAAGGATTTAAATAACTTATTCCTAGGAAAATAATCAAATAAATAAGGATTTATTTAATTGATTTCCTTGTTTTGGGTTAAATATGACCAAGAAATATAAAAAAATATAGATTTGTTTATTACTTCATTTTGGGGTTTCCTGTTTAGACCATAAACAACTTAATAAAGGTGTTTTACTAAGTTATTTCACATAGTGAAAGCAATTTTACTTAGGATAAAATTGGTCTTACATGGTGTACTTGGGTTCATCTAATGATAATAGGTTAGATGACCAAAAAATGGTGTAACACTGATAAAGGTATCCTCCAATGTGGATGAGGTCTCCTTCTTCTTTGATCTCTCACTGTCAAATCTTCTGATCACCCTTTGAGTGAAATTAGCAAAAGTAGATACTCTTGCATGAATCACATGGCTGAACCACCAAGAGCTTGCCTTGCCCTCCAAGTGCAGCACTGAGATCTCCACAGCCTCTTTTTCCACTACTGGATGTAGTAGGAAAAATGCTTCTAACTTCATCACCCAATATTCTGATGTACATAAGGGTGATCCATCTAAGGTAGAGAATAGGAATCTATTGGCCCTTATCATCCTATGGCTGCATGGCCTTCTTTCCTCTCTCAGTTGGATAAACTGAGGAAAATCTAGGGTCTCTTTGAAAGCCCTAGGTTGACACTTGTATTATGCCAAATACCCACTCAGGATCTCATGTTCTAAGTGGTATTCTTGCTCTCCACTTCCTCTATGAGAATAGGAAGTGCATGGATCTTCTTCTTCCTCTTGAAACCTTCTAGAGGTCTCATTGCAGCTTTCTCCTTCTTGAAACCCTCTTGGAGTCTCATTGCATCTTTCTTCTTTCCTCTTAGATCTGAAAATTGATGAGAGTAATCTCATCCTCTCCATCATTTTGTTCTCCTATTCTTCTTACCTTTTGATTAGATCTGAAATCCACAGGCTGAGCCAAGATGGCAACTTTGATACCATTGTAATATCCAAAAATAGGGATTTTCTACAACAATAAGAATATCTTAAGATATTATTAAGTTGGAGCTTCAAAAAATCATGAGCTTGGAAATGTAAATCAGCTCATTAGATGTAAAATAACATCTCATCTGTAAATGAGTGGATATCAGCGAGAATATGGCCTACATACTCCTTCCCAAGTGTGGAAATGCAACAATATAAGGCATAAAATGACTATCTTCAGAACAAAATGCTATATATGGGAGAAATGGGACTTTTATCCCTTAGAATATACCATATAAAACTTATATCCAGAATTGGAGCTGAAACAAATCACCCTAGACAGCATAAACAGATCTCCCCAAATCAATATGTCTCAAATAAGCCCAAACCCCATAGCTTAACTCATGTAAAAGGGACTAAAGCATGTACATCATTATTTTAATGAGGTTTTATGCAATAAATAATGAGAAATAAAAGATATATATATTACAAGTATCCAATGGATGATAAAATGGAGATTCCTCCCTCTTTATACAAAATAAGATTAACCCGGAAAGGGTTTCATGAGAGTACAATGTATGAAAGAGAAGATCTACAGATCTAGATATGATAACCATAGTTAGATTGCAACTCTGTATTAAATATGGATGTAATAGACAAATAATAGAAGAAGAATGAGATATAGAGCTTTCCGGGAGAAGGGTTGGCCCTTCCTCCTAGGAATAAGCTGACTGGCAAGGGATCAAGCCCTGCTACTGCAGCACTCTAGAAAATGACGCAGTTTCTGAAGCTAAATGCACTGTAGAATATGAGAAGTCAGTTGGCCACATGCCAAAATGTAGAATATGCCCTGGAATCTCCTGTACAGATCTTGAAAAGCAAGGGGAGCTCCCTCCTCTAAAAGATAAGCTCAGGAGCTGGTGTTGTGAGTCTCCCAATGCAACACCCTGCAACACAACATCTCCTGCCACAAGAATAATGTTGTGGCTGAAGGAGGATGCTTAGAATCAAGCCCGAATGTGGGAAAATGAAGAACATAACTCCTCCAAGAGATCACTCAATGAAGAAGCAGGAATCCCTAAGCAGGAATGCCTTGTCCTGAACAACACTGCATACTCAACTCAACAACTAGAGAACGCTCAAGAGTCTAAGCAGACCAAAAACAATAATCCATAAGATAACCTCAAATGTCTTCTATCTTCCTCCTTATAAAGTTTGTGAGCCTCCTCACCTTGGGTCCAACCCATTAGGGTTTCCAACACCACATGGTTACTTTCCCTCCAAAACTGCGTTGTAGCTCTATCTAAGCTACTCATCCACACTGCGTTGTTGACTTGGTCAACTTGACTGAATCAATATGAACCTATTCTTGTTCATACCTGGAAGGTGCAAAATCCAGCCAGTAGATTGTCCCCTTTTCACACCAAGAGGGTTTTTATGCTAATACAAGTTAAGTATGGGTCTTTTTCCCCCATTTATTCATCTACTAAGTGATAAGAGAAAAATTTAATATTCCAATTAGTTGCAAACTAATTTTGGAATATTACATTTTCCGAACCCATAAACACATATGGTTTCTACGGATCCTGCTTCTAGTTCACAAGTGCTTATGCTATCCGCCATGAATTCTAAAACTTATGCTTTGGTGTCAAAATGAAGTAAATATTATAGTAATCTATTTTCGTCATCGAATGGTCAGGCTACAGATCAACCTACCACTTCAACTTCGCCTGATATAATTCGGCTCTACCACCTATCCTTCTAGAGTTAACAATAAAGTCGCCAAAAGGATTAGCTCAGAAATCAACATTCAACCCTCGAGCTCATGCATCTAAAAATTATAATGTATTAGAATACCTGGCTCAGTAACCTTCTGCTATGTCAACGCTTCATGTTCTTTAGAATTTTCCCTCCCAGAAGAAGGCTTTGTTGTTCGTGATCGATGGAATTGATCCGACAGATTCAAATCTTGTAGTCTTTAATCATGCGGGCTATGTTCCACAATTAACAACACATTTAGCATTTTGTATTCAAGTACATGTCCTGAATCACCTCATTCATCTCACTATCATTGATGAAGGAACATATACTTGTATCATGTGAATGAGTTCCTGGAAGTCACTTGGCTCGCCCACTTTTTCACAATCACCTACGACGTTGAATGCTTTTGATGGTCATAATTATAAGCCTTGTGGAATTCTTAGTAACCTACAAGTAGAACTAGGGGGGAAATCAGTTACTGTTGAAGTTGAGGTCATTAAGGGACCCCTCGACTACAATATATTACTTGGAATATTGTGGGTTTATGCTATGGCTGCGGTAGTATCTACTTAATTTTGTATGATCATGTTCCCCCATAAAGGAAGTATCACAACCACCAATCAACTCTTGTTCTTCGCCTCTAGTTCCCAGGAAACTAGAAGCGTTCCATTTGTTCATGGACCCCCACCTTTTCTTCAAAACATTGGTGTAAGAATCTTTAAGGATCCTTCCCTAAATGGGCACCTTTTCATTACCATCACCTGTGACATCGAAAAAAATTGCTAATATAGAGAACTACAACATGATATCTTCCACTTCATCTAACTTAAGGGAGATACCCAATGATTCTAAAGTATTTAGGTTGGGAGGCATCATGCAGCTTGTTAGCCACCTATAAATTTTTTTATAGCAAAAGGTGGCTAGAACTTTTTTGGAGCCTTCAAGGAACAAATTTTATAACTAAAAAGTGTTGGCTCTTGAAGACTCTTGAAGGCCTCATGCCTCTGTCCAAAGTCTTCACTACTGTTCCCATTTTATATACTCAGAAATTCTGCTGATTGCATAAGAGAAAGACTGCTGTAAAACCATCATTTCCCCCGCCCCCCCCTCTTCCAAAACTAACCTTCATCTTGCTCCCCTTTTTCTCCATAAAAACCCCTCTATTTTCATGATTCCTCTTCTCCCTTCGTGAAAATCCTCTTTACATAGTTTAAAACTCATTTTTAAAACTATACCCAAACCCCCAAATCCATTGAAAAATCTGAAAAAATTCATAAAAAACAAGTTTTTATTACTACGGACTTTAGCCCCTTTCGGCTAAAGTCCCCTAACCACTTCCCCCACATGCCCACACCCTGGAACCAGGCGCTAGGCCCACAAGGCGCTTAATCGCATCGCAAAGATCCAAGTGCACAAGTATTTTTTCCATTACAAAAACTCCGATGCGATTAAGCCTCGTGCTTATAAACTCCGATCATATTATTTTTCCATATAACCTGTGGGCCCGCCTACGGTGCTTAAAACATTGAAAAAATCCATTCCCGATCCATTTTCTCCTTTGTAAATACAAAAAACCCTTTTTTCCAAAGTTTTGATCTAATGTGCCAAAATCACGTGTTAGATGAAAATGGTTAGATTAAAAAGACTCGATCGCGCAATCGCATCGGAGAAATTCACAATGGGTTGATTGAAAGACTGGGCCCGATGGTTCCGATGCGATTGGCCCCCATATATATAGCCCTGGGTCTATTTTGCGTTCCATACATCCGAAGGCCCCGCAGTCAGGCGCCAGACCATACCATAAAATATATATCCCGCCTCGAAAGTATCAAGACTTTGGATTATTTTTGGGTTTTGTATATTATAAGGGTTTTTCCGTCGGTTCGTTCTAAAAACTAATCCTCGCCATTGATCGTAAGCCGATCACACGGCCAACGCTAAATCGCATCGGAGTTTTTCATCGCATGCCTTTATTTGCTCCCTCCGATCGGCTAAACCCTCTGATTCATTCTCCACCGTTGATCTAATCCTTAGATCAATGGCCGACGCTCAATCGCATCACATTTTTTGATCGGTGTATTTGTTTGTTTCCTCCCGATCGGCCAACCCTCCGATTCATTCTCCACCATTGATCTGATCCTCAGATCAACGGTCAGCGCTTCATCGCATCGCAAATTTACATCGGCACCATTTGAGTGTTGCCCCCGATTGCGATCCTCCGATTGGATCTGGACCGTCCACGTGTCCAGATTGGATGGTCCCAGATCATTCCCGTGTTATTTTATCACCCTCTGCCTTTCACCAAAGGGTTTTCAAGTCAATCGCCGCCGTTGATCATTGCGCGATCAATGGTTCTGTTTTATTCTTCCCTTGCTCTCCTTTTTAAACTCCTCTTGGCTGATCTCCACCGTTGGATGATGCCATCCAACGACCATGCTCTTCTCCCACGCCTTCTGAAGCAATTTTCCTCAATTACGTAGGATTTTATAATATTTTTTGTGTTTTGCAGGTGTTTGATGGGTTCTCCATTATATAAAGGCCGAAGGCCTGGGATGACGATCCCTGTGCCTTCGATTTATCAAAGGGAACCATTCACGGGTTCTACTCCATGTCTCGTCATTACTTCATGAGGCAGTGATGCCATACGAGCCCTGCGCGACCTGCACATTGACAAGACACTGTTTTATTAAACCACGAGTTAAAGAGTATTAGTGTTGAAAACTGAGTGCAACAGAACAGAAGATTGAAGACAGATTTGGGAATTACGGCTAAGAATGATTATCAAAAGCCTAATTCCCAGAATTAAAACACAATTAAAGGAACATCATAAGTGTTTAACAGACAGAAAGGCCTCCACCGCTACATTTGAGGCGAATTGATTCCTCTCAGCTAACATAAGTGCCACCTGTGCCTCAAAGCATTCAAAACAGAGGCCGAAGTTATTGATCAAATGAAGATATTCACCTCAGCGCAGCCAGAGAGTTACTTCTGCAAGGAAATTAAATACTAAAAATATTTGCAGAGTTACTCCAAACATGACACAGAGCCTTAAAGTCAATAAAAGCTCCCACCGAGCTTAATTCATAAATGTAAAACAGTTAATATAGACAGAATGTTTGTAAACTTCTCCATCGAGCCCCTCAAAAGTCAAGAAGTCTTGAATCTGTATTAATTGTCCTGAGAGATCTTTTATCAGGTCTCACCTCCTCATTCTTCTATAAATACTTTTGTAGAAGATGAGAAAGCGGTAGTTGATTAGGTTAACGAAAATTGTAATGTAATTGAGCTTGAGACTTCTATACGTAATAGTGTTCAACGGCCCTTGGAGCTACAGCATATTAGATAAGTTAGTACGAGATGAGTAGATGATTTCTAAGGCGAAGCATACGGACTCTTAAAAATATATTTGGTTGAAATAATAATACAATCATACCACTGTGGGATCCTAATCCTGGTCTATGTTGACGGTGATGTTTTTCTCATTATAACTTGTTATTTTGTTTCTATTTTCACTTTGTTTCATCTTCTCTTATAAAGAACAACATGCATAGAGTTCGGACCTACTATATATCAGTAACCTTCTCTGACTGAAAATCTTTATTTATATGTTTTCTTCCAATCTATGTTATTTAGGAATGATTTAATTTAGTTTAAGCATAGGAATATTGGCATTCCCTCGTCTTATTTCCTTAGCTGAATATTATTCTTGAATGTTATGTTCAGTATTAGTTAAGTAGAGATGAAATGAGGAAGATATGGTGCGCCCTAGTCCTAGTTTTATCCCCAAAGACTGTTTGAATGTTTCCTTCGGAATGTGTTAAAAGCTGGCTAGTTTAGAATTACTTACCAGATCTTAGGCCATTCTATGTTATCTTTGTGTTGGTCTTGAAAGTAACCAAGTAAATCAGAGCTAGGAGAGGATTTGTGGTGAGCCTGGCCCACTAGTTTCTACTCCAACAATTGCCTTCAAGTTTCCCTTTGCTTTAAAGGTTTTCTATTTAAAGTGTATCAAAGGTTGGCTAGTTTAAAAGTACTTACCAAATCCTAGTTTGCTTTCATGTTTTTCTTAAGTGTGTTATATCGGAGTAATAGTTTAAAAATACTTACAGGATCTTGGTAGCACTCTTTGTTTTGTATTTAATTTTCCTTCTTGTTGTATCATTTCATTCCATAAATCAATCTTCGAGAGAGATCCTTAGACATAGATGACTTTCCTGGACCACTCTTGCCTCTGTATATTAAATTAAACTTCTATTGTGACTCCACGCTTTATGGAGCTAAATCACGCAACCCTCTATCTTTTGGCGAAACATGGAATTGTGACTTCTTTTGAAACTCTTTGCATTTGGAAATTTCTACCTCAAACAGTAATCATGCTCAACCATCCAAAAATTAAAAAAACCCTTGGCCTTCATAACTAGCCTAATATCATTACCCCAAAATTCAAAGACAAATCCATCTTTGTACTTATTGGAGAGATCCCTCTCCGGATTCAGGAGGGCTAGATCCTAGAATCCCAAAGTGGTTGAAACGATGTTGCTTCTGCAGTTTTAGTCTCACCAATCTGCTAAAATTACAGATTCCTAACATTTCTGGCGACTCCACTGGGGACAAAACCCAGAAACATTTTCATTTGAGGGTAACCATAGGATATTAGGGATTTGGTTCAAGAACATTTGCTATATTAACCAGCTGAGCCACCAGCAACTAACATTTCTGCCGACTCCACTGGGGACTGAACCCGGAATCTCTGGTTCCATTTAAAAGTTCATTAAAAACCTGGTGAGTAAAAAGCAACCTTTTCAAGCACTACCAAATAATGGTAATCATGGTGAAACTTGTTTGAATCAGTGACAAACTAGGTAAACCCTAGGATTCTCATAAGACTTTATCTAACCTTGAAAAATCGGCTGGCTTAGCCATAAGAGTGGACTGTCTTTGTCTCATAACCGTAGCTATGTTTTGAAACAGAGTTAGGATATTCTTAGAAACCACACAAAAAAAAGAAAAGAAAAAAGAAAAAGAAAAATAACTCAGAAAACCTAAAAATATTTCAGATTGGTATCCAATAAACATGGTGGTGGACCATAAAACATTTTACCTCCTTAGGAGCTAAAAAATTCCACTTGGTGACTCCAAAATCCTGAACAGACCTTAAGAATCCACTGGGAAGAACCCTTATCCTTATAAAATCATTCAAACTTAGTTAGAGGACTGTAGGATTAAAATTTCTGTAAACAATTTAGCTAACCTCTCAAAGATTGTCATACCTAGTCGAACTTTTCTTGTTTATTTGGGTCTGAAAAACACAGCATAGTGGCTCCTAGAAAGATTCACACCAGAGCCTATCCTGACCCTGATCCTCCTAAGTTTTTTGATAACCCAGAAAGTATCCTTATGAAGTCTCCTAGGATTAAATTATCAACTGTTTTCAGATCACCCTTGAGAGCTAATTTAGTTCCTGAAAATCTTTCAGCTCTGCAACAATCACAAGTTGACTTAGTGAATCCTTTTAGAACTAGGTCTCTTGGCGAGTTAGATCAGTTAGAATCTCAAAAGGAATATAACCTTAGAAGCAAAACCAGTCAAAAAACCCCCACCAAAAAAACCTCTAACAAATCTTCACAAAACAGCACTGCAACCAAGCCTAAAATTGTCAAACAAAAGGATAAAACAGTGGCTGTAAATTCTGGTGATGATAAAGAGAAAGACACTCAAAACAAAGAAAAATAGAGTGCAGGCATTAGTAGTACTAACACTTCAGCTAGTACTCCTGTGAAAACAATTTTGTCAAATATAAATAGAACAAATCAGCAAACCCATGTTGCTGATAGAATGACAACTAATAAGGCTGAAACTAGCACTTTAAAGAGTCAAATTCCTTTCAGCCTAGAGCAGGAAATTTCAAAGATCAAAATCTTTGTTCCCTTGACTGAGTTAGCTGCCCAACATATATATAAGACCCAAATTTTGAAGGCTTTAAAAATAGAAGAAAATGAGGACACAGTCAATCTTAATGATGACCAGCTAGAGCTGATTTTTGGTCCTAAGATTGAAGGAAGATATCAAGAAGGACCGGTTCCTCCTTTCTATGTGAGCTTAAACATTCATGACAAGATTTTGCACAACGCTATGCATGATTCCGGGGCTTCTCATAATTTAATTCCAAAAGCTGTAATGGAGAGCCTGGGTCTAGAAATCACCAGACCTTACAAAGACCTTTACTCCTTTGATTCCAGCAGAGTAAAATGTTTAGGATTAATCAAAGACCTCTATGTTAACTTAGCCCAAATT
Source organism: Pinus albicaulis (assembly GCA_034641835.2). Lineage (NCBI taxonomy): Eukaryota > Viridiplantae > Streptophyta > Pinopsida > Pinales > Pinaceae > Pinus > Pinus albicaulis. The sequence continues at coordinate 347,580,009 of CM076584.1, forward strand.
CCAGCCAAATGTTTAGTCATGGATATTGTTGTGGCTGATGTGCCCCCAAAGTATGGAATGTTATTATCAAGATCTTGGGGGGCTAAGTTACAAGGGACTATGCAAATGGACATGACCTATGCGACTATCCCAGTTTTCAATCAGAATTGAAGACTTTACAAGGAATCCCATATGCAATACACAGTTACAAGCCAAGACAGACCACAAAACTCTCCCCTCTATTCTATAAATAAAGGCCTTGATTCTTTTACTACGTTTAACGATGAAACATTTAGTGAACAAGTCACTATAATAGGATTAATGATAGATAGAGAGGAGGAACAAGATAATGTAGGTGTGTCAGAACAGTTTGCTGAACCTGTAAAATCTAGAAAAAAAAACACAGGTCTTGAGCTACAAGGCAGGTTTCCACTTCTTTTAAACATTCACAATCAAGAAAAAAACCCTCAAATAAACGAAAAACTTGGGGAATCAAAACAAATACAGCTAAGTGCTGAGATTCCACAAAAACCCTTAAGCACATTAGTTAAAGAGGACACTACCCAAGGAGAAACCGAGAATACTCCTCTGTGGAGTATGTATTTTGATGGGTCTTGCACTAAGACCAATGCTGGTGCAGGTGTCTGGATTTGTAACACTGAAAACAACCACACCAAAAGCATTTCCTGCAGATTAAACTTCCAGTGTTCAAATAACGTAGCAGAATATGAATCCCTTCTTTTAGGCTTACGATTGTTGAAGAAGTTAGGAGCCAAAAGAATCAATGTGTATGGGGATTCAGAGTTAGTCATTAGGCAAGTCAATGGGGAGTATAACGCAAATCACCCAAGACTTAGGGCCTACCGCAACAATGTCATGGATATTTTGAAAATATTCAAGGAGTCCAAAATGATTTTTGTCCCAAGAAAAATAAATATTTCCGCCCACAATTTAGCCTTTGCAGCTAGAACATGCTTAACGCCATATGAAACCAAAGACTGTACAACTCAGATAAAATTTAGACCAGTCGTGCCTGATAACGAAAAGTATTAGCATATGTTTGACGGAGACAAACAAATAGAAGACTTCATGCAATTCATAAATGAGTTTGAACCACACAGTTCAGACTCAAATTATGAGACAAACTGCAGTGAAGAAAATTTCCTTAGTGAAGAAGAACCGTCTCCTGAACTTGCTAATATAAACCTGTTATCTAGCAAACTTGAAAATGAAACAGAAATGAATGCATAGTTTGAAACAGAGGAGTTAGAAACTTTGCACTCTAAAGATGAAAGTTTGCCTAAGGGTCTGGCCCCTTTAGAAGAGTTGTTCGATTTTAACGATGTAGCAAATAAACCAAAATTGGAACTTGTAGAGACTGAAGTGGAAGAGTGCAATATAGGAAGTGAACTTAAACCTATGATGATTAAACTGTCTAAGACTTTACCAGCTCACATTAAACTCAAATACATGGAGCTGTTTAAAGGATTTTCTGATTTTTTTGTGTGGAGTTACAAAGATCTTAAATCCTATGACACTGAAATAATACAACACAAAATTCCCCTCAAAGAAAACCAAAAACCATTCAAATAGAAACTGCGCAGAATAAACCCTGTTCAGTTGCCTTTAGTTCAGAAGGAGATCATGAAAATGTACGATGCTGGTATTATTGTCCCTATTAGATATTCTAAGCGGGTTTCTAATCTGGTGTCAGTTAGGAAGAAAACAGGAGAGATCAGGCTTTGTATAGACTTTAGAGACTTAAACAAAGCTTCATTAAAAGACAACTACCCTTTACCTAAGATGGATCATATTTTACAAAGGGTGGTAGGGTCTAGAAGAATTTCTTTACTTGATGGCTACTCAGGGTACAATAAGATCCTAGTCCACCCTGCTGATCAATTAAAGACAGCCTTTACTACACCATGGGGCACTTTCATGTATGTGAAAATGCCTTTTGGTCTAATGAATGCTGGAGCAATTTTTCAAAGAGCCATGGACATAACATTCTCAGATGAACTGGGCTTCTTCATCATTATATACCTTGATGATGTCTCTGTGTTTTCAAAGACAATGAAGAGCACTTAGAACATTTAAGAAGAGTTTTCGAGAAATGCAGAAAATTTGGGATATCTTTAAACACTAGGAAGACACTTTTTGGTCTCCAAGAAGGTAAACTTCTTAGGCACATCATTTCAGAAGAGGGTATTAAGATAGATCCAAAGAGGATTGAGGCCATATTGCAAATCTCTCGTCCTCGGAACATCAAAGAGTTGCAATCTTTCATTGGAAAGATTAACTTTTTGAGAAGGTTCATCCCCAACTTAGCTGAGCTTCTTAAGAATATCAAAAACATGTTGAAGAAGGAGCAAGGGGTAAAATGGACCGTGGAAGCAAAGAAGTCCTTTGAGCTGGTGAAACAATCGTTAACCAAAACACCGGTTCTAATAAGTCCTGATTTTTCAAAATATTTTTATATTTTTTCGTTTGTATCAGAACATTCCATAGCTACTGTCCTTTTAAAGAAAAATACACAAAGACAAGAGCAACCCATTGCATTCTTTAGCAAGGCATTGAGGGATGCCCCTTTAAAGTATAACATTATGGAGAAGCAAGCTTTTGCTTTGGTTAAAGCTTTGAAAGACTTCAGAGTGTACATCCTTCACTCACACATCATTTCCTTTGTCCCAAACTTAGTTGTTAAAGACATTCTAACACAGGACCCAGATGGTAAGAGAGGTAAGTGGATTGTTGTTATCCTTGAATATGATTTAGAGATAAAACCCACTAAACTCATCAAAGGCCAAGGTCTAGCTAGATTAATGGTTGAATCCAATTTTGAAGTTCTTGATATTAATATGATTGATGCTTTGGATGACCAAGAAGGATTCTCAACTCCTATTGTTGAAGACCATTTTATGAATTATCCTTGGTATGCTGATATTATTTATGTTTTGCTTAATTTGAATACACCTCCTGGTTTGACAAAGACAAAGGCATTATTCCTAAAGTTAAAAGCTGTAAAATATTGCATTATTGATAAATGTCTTTATTGGAAAAATGCAAGTGGTATATTTCTTAAATGTTTGCCTGAGTTGGATGCAGAGAAGGTTAAGCATGAGTTCCACGAAGGAGAGTGTGGGGGTCATTTATACTGGAAGACAACAACCAACAAAATTTTGAGAGCTGGTTTCTATTGGCCTACTCTTTTTCCTGATATACACAAAATGATCATTGCCTGTCATAAATTTCAACTTTTTGAAGGCAAAAGAAAACTGCTACCCCTGCGTCTGCATCCAATCACTGTTGAAGCCCCTTTTCAACAGTGGGGACTTGACTTCATAGGAGAAATTCATCCACCATCTTCTGCCCAACATAGATGGATTCTTACTGCCATAGAATACTTCACTAAATGGATAGAAGCCATTCCTTGTAGGCAAGCCAATGACTTTGTTATTATAAAATTCATTGAGACTAACATTATCTCCAGATTTGGCTGTCCTACCAAGATCATCACTGATAATGCAGCAGCATTTGGATCAAAGAAGATTGTTGAATTTTGTCACAGATATCAGATAACATTAGGGAATTCCACGGCATATTACCCTCAAGGTAATGGACTTGCAGAATCCTCAAACAAGATTTTAGTGAATATAATCAAGAAATTGTTGGAGGGAAATAAAAAGTCTTGGCACACAAAGCTAGTTCATGCACTATGGGCTGACAAATTGACTTTGAAGAAATCTATTGGCATGTCACCTTTTCAGCTGGTGTATGTTACTGATGCAATTTTTCCAAACAGCCTTGGTGTACCAGTAATGAAGTTTATTCAAGAGTTTCAAATTGAAGATAATGACATGATCAGAATAATAAATTAGACCATCCATCTTTAGCAAACTAGAGAGGAGGTTTATAACAAAGCATTGCAGAAATAGATCAACATTAAAAAGATTTTTGACAGAAGAACAAAGGCCAAAAATTTCAAGATTAGGGACAAAGTTTTAAAGTGGGACTCAAGGAGGGAAGACAAGGGCAAGCATGGAAAATTTGACAACTTATGGCTTGGCCCTTATCTCATTCATTCAACTGCTGGTAACAATGCCTATTTCTTACAAGAGTTGAATGGAGTAGAATTGTTTGGAGGCCCTGTCAATGGCAGGATGCTTAAACATTACTTCTCTTGATCCATGATATGTTTTGAAGCTTTTATATTTTTTCCATTATAAATATTTCATCCACCATTGCATTCAAAGTTATAAAAATCAAAATACAAAAAACAATGAAAAAAAGAAAAGAGGGCAGATTGTGAAAACAAGAAAGGTATAGCCCCATACCAAAAAAGAGAAACAAATTCTAAAAGTGTGCAAGCTTAAATTCCACTCCTGAAAACACACTTCTAGTTAGTCAAACAACCTAATCTTGACTAATTAGCTTTTAAATTTACTGTTGATAGGATAGTGAATTCGATTTTCCAAACTGTTTAATCTTGACTTATCAGTAGATAGATTAGGATAGAAATTAAAGGTTCAAACATGCTCAAAATATGAACCTAAATTTCCAAGCAAAATAATGACTCAAATCTGTTTTAAATCCTGAGTCACTAAATATGTAAAACTGGTTCTAATCAGCTCAAAATCTGAACCAGAGAACAAGGAAGAAACAACTCAAACAAGAGTCAAAAAAGAGCTGAAGAAAAGATGAAGGAAGTGCTTTGAAATTTCAGATCTCAAGCCTTCCAGTTTTGTTTTAAATTTTGTGCAAAATAATGTCTATGTGCAACTTGTTTTTATGCCATAGACCAGCATCAAGTTAGACTGTTTAATCCTGACTTGAATGCTTCTAAATTTTTGTTGTAGAATTTAGAGAATAAAAATCTGTTAGACTGTTTAATCGTAACAGATTAGTAGATTAGGTAGAGAAGCATCTGAAATCAACTGTTTAATCTGAGTTCAGGGAGAAATAAGGAGTAGAAATAGATTATATTTCCTGCTTGTAAAAGAATAAAATTTTGTAAAGAGTTTTCCAATCCAAGTGCACTCTAATGAAGAAAAAATGTTAGATCTGTAGGATTGGGTAGGTAGAAATCTTGTTGATGAAAGATCCATTTTTTTTATGGCTGCTAATATTTTTTCAGAGCAAGATCATCCCAGCAAAGGAAGCACAGCCCAATGGATGAGGCATAGGTTAGCCTCCCAGGGAATGCAAGTCTGAAGTTCTTGATGCCTTCAAGAAGGCACCATCCCCAAGTGGAGCCATTGTTAGCCACCTATAAAATTTGTTATAGCAAAAGGTGGCTAAAATTTTTTTGGAGCCTTCAAGGAAAATTTTTTATCACTAACAAGTGTTGGCTCTTGAAGACTCTTGAAGGCCTCATGCCTCTGTCCAAAGTCTTCACTGCTGTTCCCATTTTATATACTCAGAAATTCTTCTGATTGCATAAGAGAAAGACTGCTGTAAAACCATCATTCCCCCCCCCCCCCCCCCCCCCTCTTCCAAAACTAACCTTCATCTTGCTCCCCTTTTTCTACATAAAAACCCCTCTATTTTCATGATTCCTCTTCTCCCTTCGTGAAAATCCTCTTTACATAGTTTAAAACTCATTTTTTAAACTATACCCAAACCCCCAAATCCATTGAAAACTCTGAAAAAATTCATAAAAAACAAGTTTTTATTACTATGGACTTTAGCCTCTTTCGGCTAAAGCCCCCTAACCACTTCCCCCACATGCCCACACCCTTATAACCAGACGCTAGGCCCACAAGGTGCTTAATTGCATCGCAAAGATCCAAGTGCGCAAGTCTTTTTGCCATTAGAAAAACTCCGATGCGATTAAGCCCCGTGCTTATAAACCCCGATCATATTATTTTTCCATATACCCGTGGGCCCGCTTCCGGTGCTTAAAACATTGAAAAAATCCATTCGCGATCCATTTTTTCCTTTGTAAATACAAAAAACCCTATTTTCCAAAGTTTTGATCTAATGTTCCAAAATCACGTGTTAAATGAAAATGGTTAGATTAAAAATACCCGATCGCGCAATTGCATCGGAGAAATTCACAATGGGTTGATTGAAAGACCGGGCCCGATGGTTCCGATGTGATTGGCCCCCATATATATAGCCCTGGGTCTATTTTGCGTTCCATACATCCGAAGGCCCCGCATTCGGGTGCCAGACCATACCATAAAATATATATCTCGCCCCGAAAGTATTAAGACTTTGGATTATTTTTGGGTTTTGTATATTATAATGGTTTTTTCGTCGGTTCGTTCTAAAAAATAATCCCCGCTGTTGATCGTAATGGCCGTGTTCATCACATGCCTTTTTTTTCTCCCTCCGATCGGCTAAACCCTCTGATTCATTCTCCACCGTTGATCTAATCCTTAGATCAACGGCCTGCGCTCAATCGCATTGCATTTTTCGATCGGTGCATTTGTTTGTTTCCTCCTGATCGGCCAACCCTCTGATTCATTCTCCACCGTTGATATAATCCTTAGATCAACAGCCTGCGCTCAATCACATCACATTTTTCAATTGGTGCATTTGTTTGTTTCCTCCCAATCGGCCATCCCTCCGATTCATTCTCCACCGTTGATCTGATCCTTAGATCAATGGTCAGCGCTTCATCGCATCGCAAATTTACATCAGCGCCATTTGAGTGTTTCCCCCGATTGCGATCCTCCGATTGGATCTGGACCGTCCACATGTCCAGATCAGACGGTCCCAGATCATTCTCGTGTTATTTTATCACCCTCCGCCTTTCACCAAAGGGTTTTCAAATCAATCACCGCCATTGATCATCGCGCGACCAATGGTTCTGTTTTATTCTTCCCTTGATCTCCTCTTTAACCTCCTCTTGGCTAATCTCTGTTGTTGGATGATGCCATCCAACGGCCATGTTCTTCTCCCACGCCTTCTGAAGCAGTTTTCCCCAATTACATATGATTTTATAATATTTTCTGTGTTTTGCAGGTGTTTGATGGGTTCTCCATTATATAAAGGCCGAAGGCCTGGGATGACGATTCATGTGCCTTCGATTTATCAAAGGGAACCATTCACGAGTTCTACTCCATGTATTGTCATTACTTCATGAGGCAGTGATGCCATACAAGCCCTGCGCGACCTGCACATCGACAAGACACTGTTTTATTAAACCACGAGTTAATGAGTATCAGTGTTGAAGACTGAGTGCAACAGAACAGAAGATTGAAGACAAATTTTGGAATTACGACTAAGAATGATTATCAAAAACCTAATTCCAAGAATTAAAACACAATTAAAGGAACATCATAAGTGTTTAACAGACAGAAAGGCCTCCACCACCATGTTTGAGGAAAATTGATTCCTCTCAGCTACGATAAGTGCCACCTGTGCCTCGAAGCATTCAAAACAGAGGCCGAAGTTATTGATCAAATGAAGATATTCACCTTAGCGCAACCAGAGAGTTACTTTTGCAAGGAAATTAAATACTAAAAATATCTATAGAGTTACTCCAAACATGACACAGAGCCTTAAAGTTAATAAAAGATCCCACCGAGCTTAATTCATAAATGTAAAACAGTTAATACAGACAGAATGTTTGTAAACTTCTCCATCGAGCCCCTCAAAGGCTGAGAAATTTTGAATCTGTATTAATTGTCCTCAGAGATCTTTTATCAGGTCTCACCTCCTCATTCTTCTATAAATACTTCTATAGAAGATGAGAAATTTTTGGTTGATTAGATTGCGGAACATTGTAATGTAATTGAGCTTGAGACTTCTATCTGTAAATAGTGTTCACTGGCCCTTGGAGCTCTGCTTGTGATAGATAAGCTAGGCTGAGATGAGTAGATGATTGCTAAACTAAAGCATTGGACTTAAAGTTGTAACTGGTTTGGAGCATCAATACAAGCTGTTTTATGGGATTCAGGTCTATGTTGACGGTGATGTTTTTCTCATTATAACTTGTTATTTTGTTTCTATTTTCACTGTGTTTCATCTTCTCTTATAAAGAACATCATGCATAGAGTTATTACCTACTATATATCAGTAACCTTCTCTGACTGAAAATCTTTATTTATATGTTTTCTTCCAATCTGTGATATTTAGAAATGATTTAATTCAGTTTAAGCATAGGAATGTTGGTGTTCCCTCGTCTTATTTCCTTAGCTGAATATTATTCTTGAATGTTATGTTCAGTATTAGTTAAGTAGAGATGAACTAAGGAAGATATGGTGCACCCTAGTCCTAGTTTTATCTCCAAATACTGTCTGAATGTTTCCCTCAGAATGTGTTAAAAGCTGTCTAGTTTAGAAGCACTTACCAGATCTTAGGCCATTCTGTGTTATCTTTGTGTTGGTCTTGAAAGTAACCAAGTAAAGCAGAGTTAGGAGAGGATTTGTGGTGAGCCCGGCCCGCTAGTTTCTACTCCAATAGTTGCCTTCAAGTTTCCCTTTGTTTTAAAGTGTTTTCTATTGAAAGTGTATCAAAGGCTGGCTAGTTTAAAAGTACTTACCAGATCCTAGTTTGCTTTCATGTTTTTCTTAAGTGTATGTCAAAAGCTGGCTAGTTTAAAAGTACTTACCAGATCTTGGGCTGCTCTTTGTTCTGCATCTATTTAATTTTCCTTCTTGTTGTATCATTTCATTCCATAAATCAATCTTCATAGAGATCCTTAGACATAGATGACTTGCCCCATGGACCACTCTTGCCTCTTGCTGTTCCAATTAAACCCTATTATGACTCCATAGCCCAATGGACTAAAACCTACAATTATCTATATTTTTGGTCGAAGCTTACTCTGATTGCTTGCAACTTCTCACCTTTGGAACTCTTTGCATTTAGAACTTTCCACCTCAAACAGTAATCATGCTCAACCATCCAAAAACAAAACAAACCCTTGGCCTTCATAACTAGCCTAATATTATTACCCCAAACTTCAAAGACAAATCCATATTTGCACTTATTGGAGAGATCCCTCTCCGGATTCAGGAGGGCTAGATCCTAGAATCCCAAAGTGGTTGAAACGATGTTGTTTCTGTGATCGGACTTTGCTAATCTTGTTGATTACAGATTCCTAACACCGCTAAGTCCAATTGAGCTAGCATAGAAATCAATTTTCTTGGCTTATGCGGCCAATCCAAATCCATTGTCGCCGGCCGTTTGGTTTGATTGTTCTCATATTTTGGTAGCTCTTTAGATCCATTTTCACACGTATTCTCGACTGATGAGATCATTATGGAGTCCATGATTCTGAAAGAAGAACCATGGGAATCATCACATCAATGACCCCATATTCTAGATTATAGTTAAGATAATCCATCTGCACTATATCACCCTATTGTCATTGATTTCTTGATGAATTTTATTCCTATCCACATCGTAGATAATAAGTGAAACCCATCGAATATCGAAGAAATGATTTCTATTGATATTTTGACCAAACCCGATATTGTAGAAAACATTCATGTCAGTGTGTCTTTCTCTCCATCTGAACTTGACACTTACCATGCTCTTTTTTGTGAATTCCGAGATCTATTCGCATGATCATATGAGGAAATGTCATGTATCGATTCCAGCAGTGGTGAACATGAGATTAAAATGTATCCTGATGTTAAGCTGTTGTGATATCTCCTTCTTCCTCTACAGCCTAATAAATATGTTGCCATTAAAGTAGAGGTTGAAATTTTTTTTCATACTGGATTCATCTACCCTGTTCTGCTTACCGATTGGGTATCTAACATTGTTCTTGTCATGAAGAAACATGGAAGAATTAGAGTGTGTCTCGACTATCAGGATGTTAATCATGCTTGTCTGAAAGACAACTATCCAAATCCCTTTATCGACCAAATTATTGATGAGTGTGATGGATGTGAAATATCTTCTTTCATGGATGGATTCTCTAGTTACAATCAAATTAATATTTTCCTAGAGGACTAATATAAAATGACTTTTATCTGTCCCTAGGGCATATTTTCTTACTGTAAGCTACCTTTTAGTTTAAAAGATGTTGGGGCCACATTCTAGAGGGAAATGAATTATACTTTTCATGACATCAAGCACATAGTTCAACTGTATCTGGGTGACTTACCTGCACATTCACGGAAACGGGCTGACCACTCGCTACATTTGAGAATGATCCTTTTACGATTTCGTCACAATAAAATACGCCTCAATCCGCACAAATGTGTGTTTAGTGTTGGTTGTGGTCATTTTCTTGCATTCTTCATCTCAAAATATAGAATTTGGCTTGATCTATTGAAGTTCCAAGCTATTCTTGATTTTCCTACTCCTTCCAATTTGCTCCAGTTACAGAGACTCCAAGGGAATGCTAACTTTCTAAGGAGGTTCATTCCTAACTATGCCGAAATGGCTAAAGTATTTACTCGACTGTTGAAAAAGGGGGCACCCTTCCATTGGGATGAGGTTTCACAAGATTCATTTGGTGTTATTAAAGATTCCCTGAGCCAAGCATCATTAATCTATCCCCCAAATTATTAGAGTGAATATTTCCTGTATCTCGTCGCTGCAGATGCAACCATCACTATGGTTTTAGTCCAAGAAGAATATGGGATTGAACATCTGATATATTATTTGATTTGTAATCTTAATGAGATGGAATTTAAGTACACATACATTGAGAAGCTCGCTTTGGCAGGCATTCAAGATGTACAAATATTTTTCCATTATATTCTACTCCGAAAGAAAATTTTCATTTAGGATTGCAACCCTATGCAATACATTCTTTCACGTCAATTTTTGGGGGAAAGTATTTAAAATTGATCGTCATTTTGTAGGATTTTGTTTTGGAATTCATCAAATCCAAGTCAAAGAAGTCTTTGGTGTTTTCTGAGCTTATTTGTGACCTTCCTTCGAGTAGTATCGATCCTACTATGAAACCATCAATTCCAGATGAGTCTTTGTTTTTGATCGAGTCATATGACCCGTGGTATGGAGATTTCATCATCTATCTCTAAATCCAAACTTCTTAGCCTAATACCTCTTGCTTGCAAAAATGATGTATTTGATACCAAGCCAAATATTATCTAATCATCGATGATACACTTTATCATCGTGGTGTCGATACAATTTTATGTAGGTGCCTCACGCATGAGAATCCGAAAAATTTCTAAATTATTGCCATTCTGGTGCATGTGGTGGACATTTTTCTGGTTATGCTATTGTGCAGAATATTCCCCACGCTGGTTACTTCTGGTCTACCATATTTCGCGACTGCATTATCACAATTAGAAGTTTTCATGATTGCCATATCTTTGATCGTAAAACCTGCTTGCCTCCAGCACCAATGCATCATGTCATCATTGTTGGACCATTTGAAAAATGAGGCATTGACTTCATGACATGTAAGCCCCGCTCGACTGGGGGGCAGGGGTATATTATTGTCGCCATTGACTATTTTACCAAGTGGGCTGAGGTGATGCCTACATTCAACAACATGGGATAGACAACTACATTTTTCTTCTTTGACTATGTGGTTTCACGATTTGGTGTACCACAAGCTATAGTCAGATATCGTGGAAAAAAAATTCACAATCACATGATGGATGAGTTGACTACCAAGTTAGGACTATCACATGATATTTCTACCCCTTATTATCCACAAGCTAATGGATAAGTTGAAGCTATCAACAATATTCTTAAATTTATGCTTCAACGCATGATTGGGGTTCATAAAAGAAACTTGATTTTGATCCTGTACTCGGCCTTGTGGGCATATCGAACCTCGGTGAGAAATGTGACTGGATTCACTCCATTTCAGTGGGTTTACATTATGGAAGCTATCTTACCAATACAATGAGAAATACCATCGTTGAAACTCGTGATTGACCTGCTACCTGATACTTCTGAAGAAGAGGCATGTCTTTTAGATCTCATCCATCTAGATGAAACACGTCTTGAAGCCACATTGGCCAACGAAGCGCATAAGAGACAAATCAAGGCACAATATGACTGCAATGTCAAGCCTCACACCTTCTCGGAAGGAGACATGGTCTTGCTTTATGATCAGGAAGGTGATAAGATAAGAATAGGGAAATTTGAACCATTATGGCATGAACCCTACATTGTTAAGCGCATTCTGACTAAGGGTGCTTACGAGTTGTTATATTATGATAGGAATCCATTGTCATAGCCTTGAAATGGGTTGTATCTTAAACGTGTCTTTTAGATTTTTTCATGTGGTTAGTAATCCGCTTTGCATTTTTTGCAGATGTCAGAATCTTCAGAACCATTTGTTGGATATGCTGATGGTGCTAGTTGTGGTACTTAGAATTTATCCTCTACAGCATGGACCATCTTTGCTCCAAGTGGTGAGTTAGTGAACTTCCAAGGGATTTCTATCGGTCGATCGACCAAAAATATTGTTGAGTATAGCAGGTTGATTGAACTACTCTCTGATGCCATTTCACTTGGCATTCACCACATCATCATAAGGCTGGACTCAAAACTTGTCTTACTATAGCTTACTAGCATCTATACTGTCTGAAATATAGAAATTCATCACATGTTCCTTAGAGTTCGTCTTTTGGAAAGACATTTTGATTACATTCAATATCAACATATTTTCAGATTCCTTAACACTCTGGTTGATTCGTTGGCGAATTATGTGTTAAATAGACATTTGCAACATATGTAAAGATATATTTTCAATTCACATCATACAATTGAATAGGATTGCACATAATCATAGATAAAAATTGAAAGTAAAATATATTTATATAGAGTATTTTAAATTTTTTTGTCCAAGACATGTTGCTCATCTGACCTAAAAATGTATACAGAGATAGCATAATCTAAGTAAACCTAGTGATCCTCATGATAGCAGGTAACTCCTTGGTCTGTCATGCCTCATCCAACAACTAGGCACACCAATGGTATGGCGCTTGAACCTCATAGGTAATTCCTCAATCTAGACATCTGGTATCCCAAGAGTCAATCCCTCCACATGCTGCTGTAAATCATCAATAGTCTGGGTTAAATCCAAATCTTGTAGGACTTCTCTTCTGATAGTCATCTATGCTAGTTCTCCCTCCTGTTGTGCGTGACACACTAGTCGAATGGTACCTACATATGCATACATAAAACATCTTTAGTTTAGTCTTGGAAACATCAAAAAACACAAAATATGTAAAAACATGAAAAAAGAATAAAAAAAATGGTCAACATTTTACCTATAGCACCCCATTGAACGCGGCCTTGTAAAATCAAATCTAGATCTCTCCCGAAATCCATCCCTGCATATGGATACTCCTCTATGAATATATTCTGTCTTGGGAGCCAATTGAAGAAGGTAGTGGGAGGTGAGATCAATGAATGACCAACTTTTCTAGCCATTAGCTCAAACCACCGCTGCATTCGTGGATCTCTAGGACCAGCTAATCCCAGCGTCACATGCTGTCTCTGCATCAATGGAACTCGCTCCAAAAAAAAGTGATAAGAATTGACCCATAGCTGAAATTTTTGGTATTACCACTTTTTACCTTGGTCAGTTATTCTTTCATCTGAAGGAGTACTGCTTCAGCCCAGTTGAACACGGTTGGCTCGAGACACTGAAGCGCATACTGCATGTATGATCTATTTATACATGTAGTGGAACGCTACCAACTAGAAATGTGATAGTGAATATGAGAGTTTGCAAAGGCATATCACGCACATCTTTGATATTTATATTTCCATCTTTTCTAGGCTTAGTTCCTAGTCAACAAAACTATCGTATGTAGTCCTTCACCGTCTCACCTCCACGGATGGAGCCCGCAAGGGAAATGGGGCCACCACGTCTCAACAAACCTCCCGAAATGTAAATGTCATCAACCAATATTGGGATCACTTTGTCCCCAATGTGAAATGCGTGTAGTGTTGGGTCCCATGAACGAATCAAGAATTTCAATAGTTCCATGTGTTGCCTCATCCTTGACAATCAAAAGTACTTTAGTAACCCATAGTCTCTGAGGGCTTTCACAGTGACTGGATTATTTAGGGTAACCATATCCTTTTCTTCATGTTATCTTTCTCGCCATGTAATTGAAATTCTGATCCGATGAAAGTCTAAAATCACACAATAGGCTTTGTTAGGATCCATTCCATGCAAAAAAATGGGGAAATTTTGGAAGAAAATCAAGATGAAACATTCTGAATTGCGCCCAACGCACCCCTGAGTGAGAGACTGAGCATTACACAAGAACTGGGCCTCTTTCCAGCCTCTCTGCAACACACTTTTCGACATTCAAGGGTGCATTGGCCCTAGGGAGATGTATATTTACCCTAGGGGCCCTAAAAACCTAAAAAATGTTCATGAAACTAAAAAAGAATGCATCCAATGGAAAGAGGAGGGTAAGATCTTCTACCTAGTACAGATGACACAAGAAATGAACCACAAAATATGTCACAATCAGTTGCTGAAGTTCGAGGGTAAAATAGGATCAAAGCACTAAAATTCAAATGGTAAAAATGACTTGGTAATTTCTTCATTTAATAGTATTTTTGGTTAATTTATGCATATTTAATGAAATGACTATGATTTTTACCCATTTTTACTATTTTAAACAGGTATTGTTAATCTGTTTTATGTTTCTTTGAGTAGGTTTGCAACTGTTTACAAAGGGTTAGTCGTGCATGATCGTGAAATGCAATTTTGACCATAAAGCATAGTTTTATCTTTTTTTTAAGCTTTGTTAAACATGAAAAATGAATTCAAAGCATAGTTTTATCTCTTTTTCTAAGTTTTGTTAAACATGAAAAAATAATTAAAAGTGCACTTTTATCTCTTTTTCAAGCTTTGTTAAATGCAAAAAAGGAACCCCCTTGGAGTTCTCTTTCAGTTCTTTCCAAACTCTCAAAATATGAAAATATTTATGAGCGCTTGTCCTTTCGAGCTCGTTAAAGGAATTGAAACAACATCTACCGAGTATAAGTTTAACCCTTTTCATGACAGAGATAGATTATGATTATGAAAAAGGAAAACCCTAGTCTAATAGGGTTAAACTAATACTAAGTAGATATTTGAATCACAGATACTTTGAGAGTCTGAAAATATGAAAAAGGAATTGAAATGACACTGTACTCAGTATAAGTTTAACCCTTTTCTAGATCTGAGGGACTATTATATGAAAAATAACTTGTGGAGTTTTATTTTAGTCTCTTTTTTCAAACTCTCTAAACATGAAAAAGGACCAAGTTCTCATTGTCGTTAGACTCGTTAAAGCATCAAATAGCGAAAGACTTGTCCATCATGCAAGCTCAACTTTCACCTTCTCTAGACTCGTTGAAGCATCAAATAGTGATGGATTCACCCGGAGGGTGGAATTATACATCAAGCATATGTTATCCTCCTCAAGCTTGTTTAAATATAAAGATGTACTGGTCAGCAATGATTGGGGAAAATTGGAAAGGGATAAAACACTTTATGGTAGCAATTCGCTCTTGAACATGGCAATTATTCACTTCATCTCCGTGATTTTTGGGTTGGGTAATATTCTTGACGATCTATCATACCTATGGTATATCATACCATCCATCACTTCTGTTTCAGCTCAAATGGTGCCAATTCATTCAGTGTCGCTGATATGTTTAAGAGAAGTCACTCATTTATTCCTCATCCTTTGCAATACTCATAATCCTTCACTTCATGATTGCCATCCTTGACATTGCTTCTTCAGTCACATTGTGTCTCCAAAATAATTACTCTTGTTTCATGTCATTGATGGGGGAGGAATCAGTGCCCTCCTGCGATGAGTCGCTTCCTATCAACATCAGCTCATCATACCTGAAGTTGACTTAGAAACAACCTTTCAGTAGCTTGGAGCTTTCTTACATCAATGGCGGATTCCTCAATTCCAGCGACAGGTTGACATCACAGGCCTTCAATCGAAGGAATTTTTATGGAGTTTGACATCAAATCATCTATTCAGACCATGCAGAATGTACTACATTACCTTGAGAGCCATTATCATCAATGGTGGTTTCTCTCGCGTCTGTTAACGACTCACTTCATTGGATGGTAATCATACAGTGTATTCTTATGTTCGATTTCAGATCACATATTTGCATAGTTATACTCATACTTTAAGTGGTTGAGTGAACGAGATAAAATACCCCAGATCTAGTTTCATCCATCCAGGCTGCGATTTCAGCAGAAGTACCAAATAATCCATACGATGGTCATTATTCAGATGGTCATCCTATCGCGGGTCTATATCTGTAGATGAATTTCTGATGTCATGATAGTTTATGTGCTAAGTATGGGATATGCCTCCCTCAGAAATTCATGTCCAAGATGAATAGATATCATGATGTACTGTATTGTAATTGATGCAGGTCATCATCTACTTCAGTTTCTCCTCATCGCGTCATAAATAAAATCACTCAACATTATCCTTTTTGACTTCATGCTTTTGGGGGGGATTTGTTACACGTAAATTTGGGCATGATCACAAAACATAGATCAATATTCATTAGGGTCTATCATACTCTAAATTATTTGCTACATGCCCTAAATTAGTCATCACATTGGTGGTCTTCCTTCATGAAAGTTTCACTGCTTAGATGCCAGTTAAAGTGCCCCATTGAGCCATCAACGCACCCCTAGACAGATGTAATTTCTTTGCAGATCATCTACTCCCATGCAAGGCTTTGTTGCAGAGGTTCTAGGCCTACTTTATAGTGCCTTGGTCGACTAGGAGTGAATTTTTCATTGCATTCCAGGAATCTTCCCAACCTCTAGTGACTTCTAGAAGGTTTTCCAACTTTCACCTCATTTGATAGCTTCAAATTTGGAACCCATGAAGTCATTAAACCTATTATCCTCCTATTCCCATGAACAAGGAAACCTCTTCATCCATTTTTAGGAAATCCATTCAATGATTCATTTATGTCAAACTACCTTCATCTACTTATAAATAAGGTACTGATCATAGTGCACAAGGGAGGAAGAATTTGTGTTAATTAGAGTTATGCTAGTGAGATATCAGCTCTTGGAGGTATTGTGGATGTACTGTGATGCTCATGGATTGTTGATGATGGATGTGATGAGGGTGGGACTCAATCTAGATGAGTGACAAAAAATTGATCAACTGGTTGTACTTTTCCTTCTACTTCATAATAAAGACATTTGTTCCTTTCCTAATGCAAGTGTCAATGATGTTATATGTGTATTAATGAGTTTAATCAAATCAATTTGTTTAACTTGAATATATAATATTTCATTTATGTTGTTTTTTTTCTTCTATTTTCCATGGTAGGTATCCATCAATCGAGTTAAGTTGGATTGAGAGCAACGAAAGCGGCGAAGGGAAGCGAGGGAAAGTGAACAGATTACAAGTAGGCTTCTCTCCCTTTATCTATTCATTTTAAGGAAAAGGTCAGATATCTTTCTTTCTATTGTTGTAAGTGCACCACCATTCTTAGGGAAAGCATACTTATCTGTAGGTTTGTATTTCCGTGAAACACTTTAAATTTTTACAGAATATGATTTTAGTTCTTTCCTCTATTTCCTGCTACTTATGAGATCATTCATTCATAAATAAAATGAGCATAAAACTTGAGAAATCATATGTTCAAACAATATTTTACATGAACAACACACACACATTAACACCGATATTTTTTTTCATGTGGAAACCCAAAGGAAAATAACCACCAATTTGTTGTTTAAGATGTAAATTAAGCGCCTACTTAATTACATTCGTTTGTTTGTGAGAACTCACTCACAGGAGGAACTGACCCCATTTTTTATGGCAAGAACCTAATTTCCAAGAGGAAAAAACCTATTCTAAATGCATGCCACCACCTTCTCTTGCCACTATTTTTCTTTTCATACAATTTTCAAACTAAAAAAAAAGGCATATACAAATAAGGAAAAATACAAATTAGATAGGTCACATAATCAACTTCTGCTCTCGGTCCTCTACTAATACAAAGACTCCTCTAGTCTTACACAATAAAATTTCTATCCTCTTCCCACAACAATATATCCTCAACTCTCCACCTTCTCACAACACACTCTCTATTGCATTCCTTTCAGCTCTGATCTTGTGCTCATTTTGCAACACACTCACGGCTCACGCTCCTCGACTGTTTCAACATTTTTTTTCTTGCCCAAGCTTTCTTGATGGAAATCGATACTTTTGATCCCATGCTGCACACTGCACCATGTTGTTTCTTCTACAAGTTTCTAGACTGCTTGAGTGTACCTTTGCGTGACTTCCCTTGTTGTTGTTGCATCTCCCCATTCGATTTTGTCATGGCATTAATCATAAGAATGGGCATTTGAGTTCTTCACTAACTCCCTTTAATCGTAGTCTGCCTATGCACTCTATTGTGACTTCCTCTGCATATTTATTCTTCTAAGGGCTTTAAACTTCACAGGAATGACAAATTATGTTTCTTATTTAATTTAGCAAGACATGCATGAGATGAAGAACATGGATTTATTTATCCCATCAGTTCTTCTCTGTGAACCATTATCCTTGTTTCCTTGCATCATTTCTTCCTATATTTTTTACTAACTCCAAATACCAACTTTGTTGTTTTTAATTTAATATCCATTTTCCGACCATTTGTTCTTTAATTCACCATTCTATTCCCTCTGAGAAAAAAAATATCGAAACTCATATAAAATGAGTTTTATGATGCCACATAGCCCTGATGTGCCTTTAGCCCCTTAGTGCTTAGCTCTTGGTTCCTTTAGTTTCCACATGACCATGTGCCAAACAATATTGGAGCCCCTTCTATCGTAACATGTTTCAAATGAAATTTTCATTGGAGTTTCGAGGTCCTCATACTCCGATATCTTGACCTCTCATATGATGTCATGCTTATGTTATCCTCCCACGTGTCTCCTCCTTAGTGATGACACGTTTCACCCTAATTTTCCCCATTAGGCTCCCAAAAATGCCACAAAAAGCTTCCATGTGTCCACAACTCTTGCCACATCATGGTGATGTCATTTTACACTTCATTTCTTAGAGAAAAATCGACTACCACCAGGTGCCTATTAGGAGGAGAGAAAAGGAGTCCTCACTATCCTTTGTTCTTGTTGGAATAAGGTCCCTTTAGGACCACATTTTTCGAGTAAGTAAGAGTATTCTTTGTAGTTTTGAGTAATGTGTGCTAAACAATGCACAATCGAGGGGCTTTGGGGCGGGTCAAAGTCCCTTGATGAGTTGTAATGGGCTAAAGGGTAAATATAGGAGTTTCAAACCACTGTTTGCGGACCTTAGGATGAGCGTAGGATAAGGTATAAATAGAAGTCTAGATTGAGTCAGATAATGAAGTTTTTGATAAGGTATGATGTATTTTGATGAAATATTGAGCTCTAAAGCGAATCTATGTAAGATTTTATGTCTAAAAGGCTCCTGTTGGCTTTGTGTGCGGAGACCTTTGTCCTGTTGTGTGCGAACCCTGCTGGCTGTGTGCGTGGGTAGGTCTAAAAGATCCTAAGGGTTTTTCAAAATTTTGATGAATAAAGAGTAGTTAGGGTAACGTTGAGTACTAAATGCATCTGTAATATTTTTTTGTGATCTATTTCCAGATATGATTTATGTTCATGCTTATGAGATATATTATCTATGATTCGGTTATTTGCGTACCTAATTTACTATTGACATGAATGATAACTACATAGATCTAGTTTTGTAAGGGATGAATATTACATTGTAAGAACTGTTAAAGGAAATTCAGATCTTTTGTCTATGCACATGCACATGATCAACCTGTGATAATTAACCTAGGGTTTCTGGGTAGGGTTTCTAGTGCACAAGTGGGTCTGTGTGTTAAAGCAGATATCAAGGTGCCTACTTCATTTAATTCTCTCTCCGGGTGTGGAATGCTAGTTCCAACACCCAACCATACTTATTTGGGTGTTTCTTTGGCCTACAAAAGTAGGTCATTTCCAAAAGGGTCAGTAGTAAGAGGGTTTTGTTGGTTACGCGGTAGCTCTGAGCCTGGGTCAGGACCCCTTAAGACAATAGTTCTTTTTATAATTCCTTTTGATTTATTCTCCTTTGCAAAAATTGACACTTAATTGGAATTGTGATTTATAATACCTATGAGATTTCGAGGTTCTGATATGCTCATATATCCAATATAGCTTGATTTGAAGTTCCGATGTCTTGAT
This sequence comes from Pinus albicaulis, assembly GCA_034641835.2. Lineage (NCBI taxonomy): Eukaryota > Viridiplantae > Streptophyta > Pinopsida > Pinales > Pinaceae > Pinus > Pinus albicaulis. Next base: position 347,600,095 of record CM076584.1, read on the forward strand.
GGCCTCCTTATTTGATGCTATGAGGTTTCTATATTCTCATACCTACGATATATTCCGCTTTGATGTTTCGATGTGTCGATGGCATTCTAATACCATGCTCTGAGGTTCCGATATTCTCATATCTCTGATATAGTCTACTCTGATGTTTTGATGTGCCGATGGCCTCTTGCTCCGATGCTCTAAGGTTCCGATATTCTTATACCTCTGATATAGCCTACTCCGATGTTCCTAGGTTCTGATATTTGGTCTCCTCTAAAGGCCTCCAAGCTCCTTACTTCGTAAATCAAGATATTTTCACTCTGATGGAAATTTATGGATTTCCATGTGCCGTTGGAAAGATTATTCTAAACACCTTCTGGCGAGGAAGATCTGATGCAATATTTGAGCCATTTTTCAACCTAAAATATGGCTCCAAATTTGAAGGGTGATGCCAAGGACCTGGGTGCCCAATTCATTATACTCATCATTTTATGGCTTTCAAATAAGCCTTATACTATGGTAATTCTCTACTAGAAACTTGTAGTTACCATTGGATTCCTTCTGGACACTTAATCACCATTGTCTAGTTGACATCAATGTGAATACAATCACATGCACTATCCATCCAGACAATGCCAACTGTCCATCACAGTGTGCTGCTATAAAGTGAGAAGAGGATAGGGTGGTCTTGTGTGAGGAAGAGAGAGCTTGTGGAATAGTAGTGGACTAAGAGAAAAAGTATGACACTTTAATGATCTGGATTGGTATTTCTATGTATATGTATTTTCCCCTATTTTCAGTTTGAAAATTCTATGAAAGGTAGAATAGTGGCTATATAAAGTAGTTGCATGTATTCATGAGAGTTTGGTTCCTCTAAGAAAGTAGGTGTGTTATATGTCAATTTGGGCATCATCCCCCATGACCTGGTCAAACTGGACATCATCCCCTTACATTTCAGTTGGTATATGCCCTAAGAGAAGAACAATTCATTCATGGCTTCTATTGTGATATTTCCAAGATTTGAAGTATATTTTATATCACCGATTGACTCACAAAAACTGCCTCTAAAGGGACTAACTGCATTGCATATGCAGCATCCTCCATTCAAGGGTGCACTACAATGCACTTCTCGACATTCAAGAGTGCGTTGGTCACCTGGGAGCGGAATTCTCATTGTTCCGGGAATCTCCACATGGCCAGTGCCTTCTAGAAGAGTATATATGTGTCAAAATTCAAATCCAAGTGTCTATCTAAAACCTTTGAACTTGGGAAAATTTCTTGCCTATTATTAGAAATTCATTCATTGAGAAACTACCATCAGTTTCCCTATAAATTGAGCACAGATCCTAGTGCTAGGGAGGGAAGAATTTTGGTAAATAAATGTTGTTGGATTCTCATTTGAGAGAGTGAAAGTACTGATATGCTATTGGTGTGATGTTGGATGTGATGAGGCTGGGATGAAGCTGTAGCTGGTGGCAACAAATTGATCATTGGTTGTAACCTCCCCCTTCTACTCTTTAATAAATATTGTTGTTCATTTTCCCATATATGTGTCTCTATATGTCTCTATTTCTTATGCAATGGATTCTTGAATGATATATTTATATATATTTCACATATAATCAATTTGATTGATTAATATAGGTAGATATCTATATATGCATGTTGTTTTCTATTCTTTGTTTGTGTTTGCAAGAATTGATCTGGCAATCTGAGTTGGATTGAGAGCGACATCAACAACGATAGAAAAAGAAGGAGAAGTGCTTGTATCACAAGTAGGTTATTTCATCATTCTGTATATCTGCTTATTTTAGAGAAAGTGATAGCAAAGTCTTTCTTGTATTATTCTCAGTACCTAGCACCACACTTAGGGAATTTTATTTTTCCGTAGATCACAATCCTGCATAAAAATTTGGTGACTCCATTGGGGAGTATCCTATCATTCCTTGTGTTTTTTCCTCTTCTTATCCTCATTAGTAGCATTTGCATTCAATTATTAGACTTTTGAATGAAAGAATTGCATTATAAGTGTGTTTTGTAGCTTGAATTTTCAATCATTGATGTGCCCAATGCACTGTTCGTCAAGACACAGTGTACTGCAGTGCACTGTCTCCCACTCAGGGGTGCATTGAAATGCACTGTCTCCCCTTAGATAATGTGTTGCCCCTTAGCCAACCAAATTCCATTCAAATTTTTCATTGCTATCCTTCTCAGCCATTTTTTTGTTGTATTCTCGACTGTCTAAAACCTCTTAGAGACCAATAAACTTTCCAGATTCTTACTCCTTTTAAAAGTAAATTTGTTCAATGTATCTTTAGTGTTTTAATTTATCATTGGAAAATCAAATTCAAAGTATTTTATTTCTACAATAGATCCGTTTGTTTTCTTAAAGTAAATTTTCATTTCATTCTTCATTTCCTATAGCAAAAAATTGTAGTTCCATTCTTCATTTTGTCCTAAAAGAGAATTTGCTGTTAATTTCCTCGTTTCTCAAAGAAGTAAACACTTGTTTTATTTGAGTTGATGCATATAGTTTCCTTTCTTGAATTCACTTTAAGGGATATGAAAAGAAAAACATGCATGTGCATATAGTGAATTGTGTGTGTTGCATAGGAACAAGTTAGAAAATTTTCATTTTAGTTTGTTCTCTTTGTTGTTTTCTCTAAAATTGATTGATCTTTCCCTTAGTAGCTAGGATTTTAATTGAAAAAGATAAAATTGAAGATTTTTCTTATCCTTTTAGTTTGCATTTTTAGGAATTTCCATCAAATCATGTGGTGAACCTCAAATACAAACTTTCTAAAGAAGATGAACTTAAAATTTACATCAATTTACCTAAGAAAGCATTGGAACCATAACAATAACATTTAGAAGTTCTATGCTAGAGACGTGTTCCGACATCGTTAAACATAGCAGCTGCCGCTAAGTTGTTTGCGATACATTCCTAGTGTGATACCTCACTGCACGTACGTAATTTTCTCGGAGCTCGTCCACGTATCTTCGGGTATATAGGTCGGTGTTGTAGTATGAAAAGTATAAGGGAGTGATCTTACTATGTGGTTTCACATTAGACAATGATAATATGGAATTGGGCCTCTACATACCTTCAGGTATATTTGGGAGGGAAAATTTAGGTTGCTATCCATCCATAGTGAATTGAGTCAGCCACCTTGTAAATTGTGATACATCGAACACGGCATTTAGGTAAACCTTTTGCCTATAATCACCCTTTTATTTATTTTATTTGTTTTTAGTCATAAAATAAATCATTCATCATGGAAGAAGAACATCCCTTTCCCCGCCGTTCACATAGAATAGCATTGAAACTACCTTTACCACTGGAAGCCATTTCTGTTCGGCGAAGGCGACATCGCTCTATCGAAACTAGTACTATCAGTACCTCTGGTGCGACATCATCCTCACATATACCAGAGTCATCTTGAGTTATTTCTACAAATCCTTGTTTATATACTGTTGTCGAGACAGAGTCCTCACAACTACCTATGGTCATGATCAATCCAATCAGTGAGACCATACCTCCCGAACTCGACGTTGTTCAACTGGAAGTTGATCCAGATCCTGTCACTTATTTTCCAGAACATATGAATCCTGAAGTTGAACAATCAGAATTTGTTCCTGTATCAGTCGCCCCATAGTCTATTGTAGCCATTGAGTCCCATATCATGCAATCAACCACCTGAAATATATTTCAGGCCTGACAGCAAAATCCTTCCACCTAGTTTAATTTTGATTGAAGAAACACCACAAGACGAAAAACATTTAACTCAAACCCATTTTTGAGAGGATATTTACCTGTATGAGTCTTTTCCTCAATCACCTTCCTCTAATTTTGTTGATCCTATTTCACTTTGAGTTCCCGTAGATCCTATAGGGTATACATCTAGTCAAATAACCATGCCTGAGCCAACATATTTGGCTAGACGATATATTCCAGTTGTGACAACACCTACTCTTGCTACCCCGTCGATGTTCACTACTTCACCAGATACACATCTATATGGTGGCCATTCCATCCCACTTGGTTACCAATGTTTATCTGGAACCTTCTCTTGTGCATCCTCAAACCCATGGACTTCACCAATGCTATTTTCTGGTATTCTAATTGGTAAATATATAGTGAGTACTGAATGGTTTGATACTTTATATACATCATCAGGGCAATATAAAGCTTCTCCATCTGGGTATATTCCATCTAGTACAATTTGAGCTGGACTCCCTACATTTGGAGAATAATATTTTCCATCTTATTATACTCCTCATGCTAGGGGGAAACCTATGGTAACCCATTTTGACAGTACTCCATCATTATTTGGTAATCCTAATGTTGGAATGAATGTTTGTCAATGGCAGACCACTGTGCCCATCCAACCACAAATGGTTTTACAATCGTATCAACTGGTTCAACCTGTTACACCCACAACTAATCCAATTGTTAATACATATTTACCCCTGTTATAGGCTTAAACTGTTATACGTCAACCATCTTAGGTGGGTCCCTCAACCCAATACCCTCAAGTATTGGGCCCTTTGACTCCTACTCCTTCGGTTGGTTTACAACAACCACCTGTATCCAGAATTATTTATTCACAATCTGGATTACCATATTATGGGATTTTGTAGCCACAACCAGGTTATACCTATCCACAACCGAATCCAAGCTATTCTAGTTTGGGTTATAATCTTGGTGGATAGACCCCTTGGAAGCCACAAGCTCAAATTCCACAACCTTTATTTCAACAAGTAGAGTACCCAGGTTTTGGTCAACATAATCCTCAATCGTTTCCTTATCAAAACAACCCCTATCTAGGTTACCAGTAAAAGATTCCTTATGCTAGTGCTCAAAGGCCTATTGCCCAAGCAATTCCATCATACCCTCCCTATGCTCAAATTGAATTAAATTGACAATTTCTCTTTGTTGCAACATTAGAGTTATCGAATTTAAACCATCTTACTAATGATCCCATCAACTATGCTCCTTGGTGGCCAGTGATAGCTCATAAATTACCCTCGGATATTACTAGGTTCAATGGAAACCCTGGGGAAGACCCGTCGACGCATGCTATAACTTATCATTTGTGGTGTTCATCTAACTTCTTAAATCATGACTCTGTTCGACTACATATTTTCCAGCGTACGCTCACTAGTCTGGCCGCTAAATGGTACATTGAGTTACCAAGAGCTTCTTTTGATAATTTCATTTCCCTAGCTACTGTCTTTTTGACCCACTTACAGTTACCCATACGATATGAAACTGGAATGGAACTCTTGAATAATTTTAAACAGACTAATGCTACTCACATTTCTGATCATATTCATGAGTGGCATCATCGTCATAGAATGGTTAAGGCATTTGTTCCTAATAAACTCCTTGATGAATGGTTCATTAAGTCCTTGTTACCATCTATAACTCAGGATGTGGCTAAGGGTGGCGTCGTCACTGAAGAGCAGGTCGTTTCTCGTGCCCAGTACTTAGATTTGATTTACACTTAGTCTGGCAAGCTCTACAAGAAAATTCCCAATGCGCCGCGATCTAATTTTATTATTCTTCTTCCATCTAAGAACTCTCATGTTGGCAACAGTATGATTGGTACTACAAGCACACATCACTCTACTCCATCTGATCCTGCACCTTCTTTTGAAATTCATGCCATGTCATCTGACAAGTAAGAAAAAGGGGAAATCAAAGAAAAAGAAAATTCTACCTCGTAGGAAAGATCATCTAACCAATCGAATGGAAATCAGAAAACTCATTACCCTTGTATAATATGTAATGAGGAAAAATTTATTCGAGATTTTCCTAATCGGGCCGAAGTCTGAAAATTGGTTAAGACCTCGCATGCATCTGTTGTGTTGACAGGTCCATTTTCGAATCCAGACCCAAATTTAGTTGCTACAAATCCAGCTTCTAGTTCCCAAGTGCTTATGTTGTCTGCCACGAAGCCGTCAAATGATGTTTTGGATTTAATGCGTAATAAATATTACAGTAGTCAAAATACTAATCAACCTACTACCTGAACCATGAATCCATCTACGAAATCGATACTACCAACTGCTATTCCCGAATTGACAATAAAGCCACCGAAGGGAGTCGTTCATAAATCGACATTTAATCCTCGAGCCCAAGCTGCTAAAAATTATAATATAATTGAAGATTTTTCTCAATCCCCTTCAGCTATGTCAATGATTCAAAATTTTCCCTCCCAAAATCAGGATATTTTGTCGACAATTTGTGGAATTGATTAGACAGATTCCAATATCGTATTCTTTAATCATACGGGCTATGTGCCGCAATTGCCAACAGAATTGGAATTCTCCATACAAGTAAATCTTATCAATCACCTTGTTCATCATACTATTATTGATGAGGGATAATCTACGTGAATTATGTCTCTAAACTGCTGGAAGTCAGTTGGCTCACCATGCCCATCTCAATCGCCTACGATGTTGAAATATTTTGACGGATGTACATATAGGCCTTGCTGTATCATCAATAAACTGCATGTAAAACTAGGGGGAAAAACAATGAATGTTTAAGTTGAGGTCATTGATAGACCCCTTGATTACAACATTTTACTCAGAAGGCCATGTGTATATGCTATGAATGCGATCGTTTCTACACATTTTAGAATGATCACCTTTCCACATAAAGGTGTTATCGGAGTCATCAATCAACTCTCCTTATTTTCCTTTACTTCCCAGGTAACTAGAAGCGTTCCGTTAGTTCATGCACCCCAACAAGCACTTCAAAACATTGGTGTGGGAATCTTAAAGGATTCCTCTCTTATGGGAACTTTTGCACTACCATCGCATACAACTTTGACAGAAATTGCAAGCATAGAGACCTGCTACATGATATCTTCCAATCCATCTGGATTAAAGAAGATTACATGTGATTCTGAAGTTGTTATGTTGGATGAATTTCTGTTGCCCAACCCAATTGAGTTGGCATAGAAATAAATCTACATGGCTTGTGCTACGAATCTAAAATCATCATTGCCGATTGTTTGGGTTGATCGTTCATTATATTTTCGTACTCCATCTGATCCCTTTTCATCCACATTATTGATAGATGAGAATATTGTGGAATCCATGATGCCAGAAGGAGAACCATGGGAACATCATCATTATCGCTCCCATCTTCAGGATTACGAGGAAGATAATCTTATCGTACTATATCACCCATTGATCAAAACTTTATTTTCGAATTCTTTTCCTATTAATGCAATCGAATCCCAGAAAAAATTATCAAATATTGAAGAAACAATTTCTATCAATATTTCGACCAAACCCGACATTGTAGAAAACATTCATGTCAGCGTGTCTTGTTCTCCATCAGAACTCGAAACATACCACTCTCTCTTTCGTGAATTTTGTGATGTATTTTATCTCTTATGAGGAAATGCCAGGCATAGATACTAGTATTGTTGAACACACTATTAATATGTACCCTGATGTCAAATCAGTACGTCAACGCATTCGTCCTGTTCATTCGAAGAAGGCCATTGCCATTAAAGTAGAAGTTAACAGACTTTTGCGTGCTGGTTTCGTTTACCCTGTTCCACTAACTCAGGGGGTTTCCAACGTTGTTCCTCTTATGAAGAAATAAGGGACCATCAGAGTGTGCATTGATTATTAGGATTTCAATCTTGCTTGTCTAACAGACAACTATCCTACTCCCTTTATCGACCAAATTATTGACGATTGTGCTGGATGCGAAATATTTTTGTTCGCGAATGGATTTTATGGCTACAATAAAATCAATATCCACCCAGAGGACCAATATAAGACAATATTCATCTGTCCCTGGGGCACGTTCTCTTATCAGAAACTCCCATTTGGTTTAAAGGATGTTGTGGAAACTTTTCACAGTAATGGATTATGCTTTCAATCACATCAAGCAAATTGTTCAAACTTATCTAGACGATTTACCTGCGCATTCATGAAACCAGACTGATCACTCGATGCATTTGAGAGCTATCTTTCTACGCTGTCGACACTACAAAATATGCCTCAATCCACATAAATGTGTGTTTTGTGTTGTTTTTGGTATTTTTCTAGGATTCAACGTCTCAAAAGAAGGAATTTGAATCGACCCATTGAAGGTCTAGGCCATTCTTGATTTTCTTGCAGCATCAAATTTTCTTCAGTTATAGAAATTTCAAGGAAAGGCTAACTTCGTAATGAGGTTCATACCCAGCTATGCCAAAATGGCTAAAGGATTTACTCGTCTCTGGAAAAAGGGGATTTCATTCCATTGGAATAAGGTTGCACAAGCTTCTTTTGATGCTGTCAAGGATACACTTGTCCAGACATCATTAATGTATCCCCCCAATTATCAGAGTGATAATTTCTTATATATCGCCGCGGCTGATATGACCATTTATATGGTATTGGTCCAAGTAGAAAATGGGATAGAGCATCCGATATACTATTTGAGTCATAATATCAATGATATGGAAGTGAAGTATTCATACATAGAAAATCTTGCCTTAGCGGCCGTTCAATCTGTCGAAATATTTTTCCACTATATCATGTTCCAGAAGACCATTGTCATTTCGGATTGAAACCCCATGACTTACATTTTATCACGTCAATTACCGGGGGGAAATTATTCAAATGGATTGTCATTTTGTAGGAGTTTCATTTGGAATTCACCAAATCCAAGTCAATGAAGTCTTTAGTTCTGGTTGAGCTTCTCTACGACCTTCCCTCTGATAGTACTGCTAGTACATCAGAACCATATATTCTTGATGAGTCTTTGTTTCTGATCAGATCATCTGATCCTTGGTATGAGGATTTTATCATTTATCTCTAGACCTGTATTTTTCGGCCTGATACCTCTTGCTTCGACCAGCGACGTATTCAATACCAAGCCAAATATTATCTGATCATCAATGATACAATTTATCATCGTGGTGTAGATACAATTTTAAGGAGCTGCCTCACTCATGAGGAGACCAAAAAGGTTTTAAATGATTATCATGCTGGGGCTTGTGATGGAAACGTATCTGGATACGCTACCATGCAAAAGATACTTTGCATTGGTTACTTTTGGCCTACCATATTTCTCGACTGCATCCTCACAGTCAGATGTTGTCATGCATGCCAGATATTTGATCATAAAATATGAAAACCACTAGTGCCAATGCATGATATTATCTATGTGGGACTATTTTCAAAATGGGGCATTGAATTCATGACCTATAACTGTCATTCGTCCGGGGGGCATAGTTATATTATTGTTGCAGTAGACTACTTTACCAAGTGAGCCAAAGCGATGTGTACATTTAATAACACGGGACAAACAACTGCATTGTTTTTCTTTAATCATGTCATTTCACGGTTTGGTGTTCCACAGGCTATAGTCACAGATCATGGTTCACATTTTCAGAATCATATGATGAATGAGTTGACTTCCAAATTAGGACTATCCCATATGTTAGCTCCCTGTAATTTCAGAATATTGGTGAGACCAAAACTGCAGGGAGAACATTTGAACCGCTTTGGGATTCTAGGATCTAGCCTTCCTGAATCCAGAGAGGGATCTCTCTATAAGTGCAAATATTGATTTATCTTTAAGGTTTTTATGTGTGATATTAGGCTAGTTATTAAGAACAAGGGTTTTTGTTTGGTTTTGGATGGTTGAGCATGATTTTTAGTTGAGTTGAAAGTCCTAAAATGAAAGACTTCCAAAGGGGTGAAGGTATAAGCAATCAGAGCAAGATTTGGCCGATAGGATAGATATGACGCTGGTTTTTAGTCCATTGGGATATGGAGTCATAAAAGGGTTTAATTGTGCAACAATTTCAAGAGTGGTCCAAGGGGAAAGTCATCTATATCACAAGATCTCTTAGATAAAATGATGGAATGGAACAATAAAAGTGTTGAAGGGGTGGAAAAAGACAATAATTTCAACTAGGATTTATTAGTCTTTCTAAACAAGAAAATCCTTTTAAGTAACTATTTAAAACCAACCAAAGGACAGGGCTAACCATAGAATTCTTTGGACAAGCTTGTATTAAAGCTAACTTATCAGACAAACAATCCAGTAATCCACATAATTACTTTCAGAAGCGATGAACACAGATAAGGAGACAAAGTGCAGGCTAAGATCAGATAAGATACTTTTAAATCTAAACTGCTTTTAGCATACCCTTAGGGAAATTTTCAGAACTACCTTTGGAGAAAGAAACTAGAAGATAGGGCAAACCATGAACTTTTCTAGTCTAACTTTACTGAGTATATAATGAAAATATCATTTAAGAACCTCTTTTCAAGCTTTGCACGTCAAGACAAGGGAAAACCAACATTCCTTGATAATGTTTACACTTAAGATATTATTAAATACACAATAGGAGGAAAACATTGAGATAAAGCTTATCAGTCAGAGAAGGGTACTATAAATAGTAAATCCTAACTCTATGCTTGTTGTTCTTTATCAGAGAATAAGTGGAAAAAATGGCATATATGAAAGGAAAACAATAACACAGAAAGAAGTAATTCACTAGTGATATAGACTAGGATCCCAAGAATCAGATTGTATATTTATGTCAATCCAGTTACAAACTTCAATTCCAGTGTTTCAGTACAGAAATCAGCTTCTCTTCTCAGCCTAACTTATTTGATTAAAAACAGAGCTTCGAGAGCCTCTAAACACTATCTATATGCATAAAGTTTCGAGCACAAGTATTATATCAAAGTTCAACAACCAACCCTTTACAATGTGCTCCTCAAGAAGATTTTATAGGAAAATGAGGAGGTGGGGTGAGAGAAAAGATCTATAAGCTCAATTAATACAGTTTAATGCTTCTCGGCCTTTGAGGGGCTCAATGGAGAAAATTTCTGATATTTCCTCTGTATTAATTGGTTTACATTAAGTATTAGCTTGCTGGGAATATTTGGTTGACTTTAAGGCTCTTTGTTATCCTTGTACTAACTCTGCTAACAGTTTAAATTTGTTTCTTTGATTCGAAATAACTATTCAGCTATCTTGAGGCGAATATATTCTATTCTGGAAATAACTAGGCCTATTTTGAATGTTTTGAGGCTGCAGGTGGCTTTTGGTAGTTGAGAGGATTCAATTAGCCTCTGATGTGGTAGTGGAGGCTTTCTCAGACTGATAGATATTACCGTTTTGACCTGAAACATGACTAATTTGCTTCTGGTCTATGTGTTAGGAATAATTAGGTCTAATTTCTATCTTCTGTTCCTCAAACTATGTTTAATTGAATGGATTAGGCTTTATATAGTCGATTTAGGTTGTAATCCCTCAAAACTGCGTTCAACAATCTTCAATTCTTCATCTCTGCTGTGAATTAGATCCTTTAACACTGATACTCTTTGCTTGATTAAGTTTTGCTGTGTCTTGTTGATGTGCAGGTGTTACAGAGGTTTTATAATGGCGTTAGTGCTCATGAGGCACTGATAAACCTTGATGGGAAACCTTGTAGAATGATCTCCTTCATGTATAAAGGCCTGGGGGATCGTCATCCCTGGTCTTCAATTCTCTTTTAAAATAATTGAAAAACCATTAAAATATGCACAACAAAGAAAAATTAGAAAAAATCATGCAGGGAAAGGTTTAGTCTGCTTCAGAAGTTTAGGTTTAGATCGCAGCCGTTGCATGAAAGCATTCAACGGGGAGGATTGCCTGCAGAGGTTAAAAGGAGAGGCGGTTGGAGGGGTGAACGAAGGATTAAGTCCAAGCCATAGATGCATATTGATCAACGGTCGAGATTAATCTGGGTTTTATAATACGAAAAGGTCATATTATAATGAAAATGCAGGGAAATGTAAAAAATGGAAGAAAAACCTTTAGCGGGGGGGGGGTAAAACAGAGTTAAATGAAAATGGGGTTTCGGGAAAATTCTGGCCCATTAGATTGATTAGGCAACAGAGATCAACATCGAAGATTCCTTTATACAACCCCTTGGAGGATGGGTGGAGGGCGATGAACTGAGGGCAAGATTAAACTTGAGCCGTTAGATCTCAGAGATCAACAACGGAGATTACACATGGGATAATGCAATGGAAACGGGGAAAAATGGTTTCGACGATAAAAACCACTGGTGTTGCGCTACAAAAAGGTGGATAGGAGGTATTACCTTTTTGAACACGAAATGCGTTAGCGCTTGACACTTGGCTTTTTAAAACCACCCATATCGCGTAAATTTAAAACATTAACCTCTGGACTCAAAATTATGTGAATCCACGCACTGGCCGTCAGATCTGGGGCGTTAGATCGGACGATTGTGAGGAGAGCACGATGGAGATAAGATGTGCGGGCGGAAAAATGTGGGGCAGGGTCAAGGCGGTTTTAATTTGGACCGTCGGATCAAAGAATGGATGGTCAGGATTAATCAATGAGGGTGGTAGGTCCCAAATGAGTTGGGCCTACCGGGTTAAATATGGACTGTTGGATCTTCAATATGAACGACCCAGATTAAATCTTAAGGCTTATGAAATGGGATATGAGGCAGGGGTCAGGCGGAGTTTGGGTCATTGTGGACCGTTGATCTGCAGAGATCAACGGTGGGTATTCACCGAAGACTTTACATAGTAGGTTTTGTATGAAATTAACAAAGGATATAAGGTTTGATTTGGACCATCGGATGAGTGAAATAAACGGCCCAGATCCAATCACAGGATTGCCAATCGGCGGGGGAGAGAGGAAGGGTGCAATGGTTTTCGCGATGCGATTGAATAAGGACTGTTGATCTTAGAACCAGATCAACGACGGAGATTCACTTATGAATGCCGAAGGCAGGTATGCGAGCTTTGGAATAGAGGAACGGGGACCGTCAGATCCGGGCATGGCAGAACAGATCGACGGTTAGGAAACCATCGCAAGGTCGCCAATCAGGAGGGGGCAATAAACTATTTAAACACATCCAATGAAAGACTCCGATGCGAGATCCCGAAGATCGTTGATTGATTTTGATCAATGATTGGCATTCACCCAACCAATGAACCGTCAGGACTTATAAAACCATAGGAAAAGTGGGTTTTTAATGAAATACAAAGGAAAATTTGTATCGGGGAGGGGTTTTTATATATACAGGACCAATCGCAATAAGAAATTTTTACAAGTGAAAGGTAACAAGATACAAGGGAACGCCCGATTGCGATTGCGCGATCAGGCCTCAGCGCTTGTTCTTAACGTGGTTTTATGTGGAAATAAAGGGGCTGGGGGCTAGGGCCAAAGGGCTTAAGGCTTTAGCACAAAAGGTTGTTTTTTATGATTTTTCAAGGATTTCAAAGGATTTTGAAAGCTTTTGATAAGTTCAAAAAGGAGTTTTAAACCTTATCTAATGGTTTTTATGAAGGGAAGGAAGGAAAATGATGAAATATAGAGGAATTAAATGAGAAAAAATGGGATAAAAATGAAGGTTAATAATGAGTGAAAGGAGGGGTAAAATGAAAGGGGAAAATGGGTTTTTAGTAGTCTTTTCTTTAGGAAAACAACAGATTTTCAGAATTCATGCGGGAAACAGTAGTGAAGATTAATCAAAGGATAAGATATCTTCGTAAGAATTCAAGAACTAAACAATTTGGCATAAAAATTATTTCTTGAAGGCTTTAAAAAATGATTTAGCCACCATTTGATATGAAATTTTTTATAGGTGGCTAACAGTTGCTCCACATGGGGATGGAACCTTCTTGAAGGTGTCAAGAACTTCAGAATTGTATTCTCTGGGGGGTTGATCAATTCCTCATCCATTGGGCTGCAAATTTCTTCACTTGGATGATCTTCTTCTGTTCTGATAATGTTAGCAGCCATGAAAAACAATGGAACACTATCAAACAAGATTTCTACTTACCCAATCCTATTGATCTAACATTTTTTCTTCTTTGAGAGTGCATTTGGATTGGAAAACTCTTTTTACAAACATTTTATTCTTTTGAAAACATAAAACTAATCTAATTCCACTTCTTATTTCTCCATGAAATCAGATTACACAGTTGAGTTCATAAGCTTCTCTACCTAACTAATATCTATTAGGATTAGACTATCTAACATATTTTTATTCTCTAAATTCTGAAACAAGAAATTTAAAAGCATACAAGTCAGGATTGAACAGTCTAACTTGTTGCTGATCTATGACATAAAAAAAAGCTGCACATAGATTATTATTTACAGAAAATTAAATCAAAATGATGAAGGCTAAAGATCTGAAAGTTTTTAAGAATATCCTTCTCCTTTTCTTCAGCTCTGTTTTTTAGACTTTTTGAGCTGCTTTTCTTTTTGTTCTCTGGTTCAAATTTTGGGCTTATTAGAACCAGTTTACTTCTGTCTTTGACTCAAAATTTAAACAGATTAGAGTCATTCTTCTTTTGAAAACTCATAGGTTCAGATTTTGCACTTTTTTGAACCTTAATTTTCTATCCTAATCTACCTAACTGATAAGCCAAGATTAAACTGTTTGGAAAATCTATTACACTAACCTATCAACAGTAAATTTAAAACTAATTAGTCATGATTAGGTTGTATGACTAACTAGAACTGTGTTCCTTAGGAGTGGCATTTGAGCTTGCACACTTTCAGATTTTGTTTCTCTTTTTTGGTATGGGGTTGTACCTTTCTTGTTTTTACAATCTACCCTCTTTTCTATCTTTTACTGTTTTTGTATTTTTGATTTTTCTAACTTTGAATGCAGTGATGGATGAAATTTTTATAATGAGAAAAAGGATAAAAAGGCTTCCAAACATGATAGGATAAGGAGAAACAATGTTTGAGCATCCTGTCATTGACAGGACCCCCAAACAGTTCAGCTCCATTCAATTCCTACAAGAAATAAGCATTGTTACCAGCAGTAGAATGAATGAGATAAGGGCCAAGCCATAAGTTATCAAATTTCCTATGCTTGCTCTTGTCTTCTCTCCTTGAATCCCACTTTAACACTATTTCACCAATATTAAAATTATTGGCTTTTGTCCTTTTGTCAAAAATCTTCTTGATGCTCTCTTGCTTTTGTAAAGCTCTGTTGTAAACTTCATCTCTAGTTTGCTGAAGATGTATAATCTAATTAATCCTTCTGATCATGTCATTGTCTTCAGACTGTACTTCTTGGATCAAATTCATAACTGGCACACCTAGGCTAGTTGGAAAAATTGCATATATTCCATACACAAGCTGGTAGGGTGACATTCCAATAGATTTCTTAAGAGTTAATCTGTTAGCCCATAGTGCATGCACTAGCTTTGTGTGCCAAGACTTCTTGTTTTCCTCTAGCAACTTCTTGATTATGTTTACCAAAATTTTGTTTGAGGATTCTGCCAGCTCATCACCTTGAGGGTAATAAGCAGTAGAATGACCCAATGTTATCTGATAATTGTGACAAAATTCAACCATATTATTGGATCCAAATGCAGCTGCATTATTAGTGATGATATTACTAGGACAGCCAAATATAGAGAGGATATGAGTCTCAATAAATTTTATGATGACAGATTCATTGGCTTGACTAGAAGGGATGGCTTTTATCCATTTGGTAAAGTAATCTGTTGTAGTGAGTATCCATCTATGTTGGGTAGATGAGGGTGGATGGATTTCTCCTATGAAGTTTAAACCCTACTATTGAAAAGGAGTTTCAACAGTGATTGGATGCAAAGGTAAGGGAAGCAATTTTCTTTTGCCATCAAAAAGTTGGCATTTATGACAGGCAATTATCATCTTATGTACATCCTGAAAGAGGGTGGGCCAAAAGTAGCCAGCTATAAGGATTTTGTTGGTTGTTGTCTTCCAGTAGAGGTGGCCTCCACATTCTCCTTCATGGATCTCGTGCTTAATCTTCTCTGCATCATTCTCAGGCAAACATTTAAGCAATAACCCACTTGCATTTTTCCAATAAAGACATTTATCTACAATGCAGTAGTTTACAGTTTTTAACTTTATAAACCTTTCCTTTGTTTTTGATAAACCAGGAGGTGTATTCAAATTAAGCAAAACATATAGAATATCAGCATACCAAGAGGAATTCATAAAATGGTCTTTAATAATGGGAATTGACAGTTCCTCTTGTTCATCTAAAGCATTTATCATGTTTATATCAAGAGCTTCAAAATTAGATTCGGCCATTAATCTAGCTAGACCTTGGCCTTTAATGAGTTTAGTGGGCTTGATTTCTAAATCATATTCAAGTATCACAGCCATCCACTTACCTCTCTTACCATCTGGGTCCTGTGTTAGAATGTCTTTTACAACTGAGTTAGGCACAAATGCAATTACATGGGAGTGTAAAATATAAACTCTGAAGTCTTTCAAGGCTTTGACTAAGGCAAAGGCTTGTTTTTCCATAATATTGTACTTCAGAGGTGCATCTCTCAAGGCCTTACTAAAGAATGCAATTGGCTACTCTTGTCCCTTTGAATTTTTCTGCAATAGGACAACAACCACTGTATGTTCTGATGCAAAGGAAAAAAAGAAAAAATCTTTTGAAAAATCAGGACTTATAAGAACTGGTGTTTTGGTTAATTCTTGTTTGACCAGTTCGAACAACTTCTTTGCTTCTAAGGTCCACTTAACCCCTTCTCCATTTTTGAGCATATTTGTTATGTTTCTAAGGAGCTCAACTAATTTGGGTATGAACCTTCTCAAGAAATTAATCTTTCCAATGAAAGATTGAAGTTCCTTGATGTTTCTTGGATGGTTGATTTGTAAAATACCATTAATTATCTTTGGGTCTATTCTTGTTCCCTCTTCTAAAATGATGTGCCTAATTAGTTTACCTTATTGGAGACCAAACATGGTTTTCTTGGGATTTAAGGATAACCCATACTTTCTGCACTTCTTGAAGACCTTTCTCAAGTGTTCTAGGTGCTCTTCATCTGTTTTGGAAAACACAGTGATATCATCAAGATAAATTATGATGAAGTAGCCCAGTTCTTCCGAAAATGAAATATCCATGGCTCTCTGGAATGTAGCACCAGCGTTCATTAAACCAAAGGGCATTTTCACATACATGAATTTAGTGCCCCAAGGTGTAGTAAAAGTTGTCTTTAATTGATCATCGGGATGAACTAAAATCTGATTGTACCTTGAGAAGCCATCAAGCAAAGAAATTATTTTAGACCCTACTACCTTTTGTAAAATATGGTCCAGCTTGGGTAAAGGGTAGTTGTCTTTCAATGGGGCTTTGTTTAAGTTCCTAAAGTCTATACAAAGCCTTATCTCTCCTGTTTTCTTCCTAACTGACACCAGATTAGACACCCACTCTGAATATCTAATAGGGACAATAATACCAGCTTCATACATTTTCTTGATTTCCTTCTCAACCAAAGGTAACTGAACAGGGTTTATTCTGTGCAGTTTTTGTTTAAATGGCTTTTGGTTTTCCTTGAGAGGTATCTTGTGCTGAATTATTTCAGTGTCATAGGATATCAGATCCTCATAACTCCAAGCAAAAACATCAGAAAATTCCTTAAACAACTCTATGTATTTGAGTTTGATGTGAGATGGTAAAGTCTTAGATAGTTTAATCATCTTTGGTTCTAGTTGACTACCTATATTACACTCTTCAACTTCAAATTCAACATGCTCCAGTTTCGGTTTCTTGGCCACATCGTTGAAATCAAACAATTCTTTTAAAGGGACCAGAACCTTTGCCAAAATTTGATTGTTAGATTGCAGAGTTTCTAAGTCTTGTTTTTCTAACTCTGCAATACCTTATGCTGTATTTTTAAGTTTGTTAGACAACAGATTTATATCAGAAGCCTCAGGGGAATTTTCTTCTTCATCAAGTAGGTTTTCTTCACTAGGACAATCATCCTCATAATATGAATCCGAACTTGGTAGTTCAAATTCATTTCTGGATTGCAGTAAGTCTTATATTTTTTTGTCTCCATCAAAAACTTGCCAATATTTCTCATTATCAGGGACAGCTGGTCTGAATTTAATCTGGGTGGTGCATTGTTTAGTTTCAAATGGGGTTAAGCATGTTCTAGTAGTAAAAGCTAAACTGTGGGCAAGGATATTCTTTTCTCTTGGGACAAAAATAAGTTTAGATTTCTCAAAAGTTTTCAATAAATCCATGAAATCATTCCTATAGGCTCTAAGTCTAGGGTTTTTGGCACTGTATTCCCCATTTACTTGCCTAATGATTAATTCTGGATCCCCATGCACTTTAATTCTCTTGGCTCCTAATTTCTTCAACAAGTGTAAGCCTAAAAGAAGGGATTCATACTTAGCTGTGTTATTCGAACACTGAAAAATTAATCTGTAGGAATGACCTTCAGTGTGATTATTTTCGGTGTTATGTATTCAGATGCCTGCACCTGCATTTCTCTTAGTGCAAGACCCATCGAAGTTCATACTCCAAAGAGGACTAGTTTCAGGTTCAACAGTTTGGTTACTATCCTCTTCAACTAGTGTGCTTTCAGATTGTTCTTGAAGATCAGAACTTTGTTGAATTTGTTTTAGTTCCTCAGGTTTTTCACTGTGTTGAGGACTATTTTCTTGACTGTCAAGGTTTAAAAGCAATGGATGAATGATTTGTAGCTCTAGACCTGTGTTTTGTTTGCTGTAGTTTTCGGGTTTAGAAAACTGTTTTGACACTTCTGTGTTGTCTTCCTCATCCTTTCTATTTTCCATTAATTCAGTTAAGGTCACTTGTTCAGTGAATGTTTCATCGTTGAAAAGGATAAATGAGTCAAGGCTTGTATTTAGAGAATAAAGGGGAGAGTTTTGCGGTCTCTCTTGGCTAGTAACCATGTATTGCATATGAGACTCCCTGTAAAGTCTTCTTGTTTGATTAAATACAAGGATAGTCACATATGCCATATTCATCTGCATAGTTCCTTGTAACTTAGCTCCCCAAGATCTTGATAACAACATACCATATTTTGAGGGTACATCAGCCACTACAATATCCATGACTAAACACTTGGCTGGAGTTTGTGCTAAGTTAACACAGAGGTCTTTGATTAAGCCTAAACATTTCACTCTGCTTGAGTCAAATAATTTCAAGGCCGATACTCTCCATTACAGCTTTGGGCATTAAATTGTAAGAGGCCACTGAATCATGCATAGCGTTGTGTAAAATTTTGTCATGAATCTGTAAAATTACATAGAAAGGAGGAAATGGTCCTTCTTGATATCTACCCTCAATCTTAGGACCAAATATGAGCTCTGGTTGGTAATCATTAAGATTGACAGTGTGATTATTCTCTTCTATGTTAAAAGCCTTCAAAATTTGGGATCTATACACATTTTGGGTGGCTAATTAAGTAAGGGGAACATAGATCTTTATCTTGGCAATTTCCTGCTCCAAACTGAAAGGTAGCTGACTTCTTACAAGTTTTGTTTCAGCTTTGCTAACCACCACTCTATCAGCAACTTGTTAGTTTTCCCTATTTACATTGGTTAAAATTGTTTTGACAGGAGCACTAGCTAAGGTACTAGCGCTGCTAAGATCTGCACTCTGTTTTTCATTGTTTTGAGTGCTTTTTTCCTTGTTTTTATCAGAATTTACAACCACTTTTTTGTCTTTCTGTTTTACAACTTTGGGTTTATTTATAGGGCTTTTTTGTGCAAATTTGTCAGAGATTTTAGTTTTGGGAATTTCCCGATTCTTTTTACTCCTAAGGTCATATTCTTTAGGAGTCTTTATGATGACATTTTCCAGCTCTTGATAGTAATATTCATCCTCTGGTCTCTTATCATCATAGGGTGTGTAAAGACCTTGTTTTCTATTGCAGTGAACATAAAAAGTATCATTGTCTATTCCCAACATGTTTATGTCATCTTCCTCTATTTGATCTATTGTTTCTTCAACCTCACTCACATAGTTTTGATGAAAAGGAGGGGAAATCTGTTGATCATCCTCCCTTGGTCTATTCTGAGGTTGGTTTCTCCTAAAATTCTTATTTTGGTTTTGATTTCTGTTTTGAGGAGCTGATTGGTTTTGAATAGCTTGTGCTCTCTTAAGGATGCTCATATTTTTCGTCATCTCCTCCATCATTCTTTACATCTTAGAGCCAGAAGTGGAAGGTGCAGATTCCTCCCTAAAGGATACTTTCTTCTCATTTCTCATTCTAGCTCTTTTCTCCATCATATTAACTTCCACAGCTAAGGCTCCTTTTTGCATATCTTCTAGAATCATAGGGTCTCTTTCTCTAAGTTGATAAGCCATTTCAGGATCAAATCCCTCTGGGAATTTGTTTAAGGCTGAACCTTGTGGAGGTTTTAATTCTGGGGGTGAAGCATTATACACACTATTAAATCTAGTGCAGTAGGCTTGAACGCTCTCCCATTGTTTCTTTTAAGGCTGTTATAATATGATAGAATCTGGAGTGGGTTTTTCTTGAATTCCCACTTGTTTAGGAATAATTGATGAAGGTATTGAAGGTCATTGATACTGTTAGGGGTTAAGCCTTTGAACCATTTTCTTGCTTCTCCCCCTAAACTCTAAGAAAATAGTCTAAGTTTGACAATTTCATCATCGATTTCATTTCTGTCAAAGTAGTCATTCATCTTATCCACATGTTGTGAAGCAGTAGTGGAACCACTGGCATCATACTATGGTATCTTGGATTGATAGTCTTGCGGAAGATTGACTAAGGGTAACGGAAGTACCAAAGGGG
Organism: Pinus albicaulis; assembly: GCA_034641835.2. NCBI lineage: Eukaryota > Viridiplantae > Streptophyta > Pinopsida > Pinales > Pinaceae > Pinus > Pinus albicaulis. The sequence goes on from CM076584.1 coordinate 347,620,675, forward strand.
CATACCACGTTGCCATGATAGGAGGTGGAGGTGGATTTACAAGAGGTGGATTGACAAGAGGGAAAGTGGGCTGAAGTGGAGTGTTTTGGACAATGGGTGTATGGGTAGTAGAAGCAAATGGGTCAGCAATAGATTGTTGAGCTGATCTAGGATGAAAGAAACCAAAATTAAGAAGGAAATGTAAATCTGGTGGTGTAGTTTCTCTACTACCAGGATGTTCAATTCTATCTGGGGATGAAAGTGAAGACTCTGAATCTAGTTGATCTAAATCATTAAGTGACCTAGTTCTAAATGGATTTCTTAAGTCAACTTGTGATTCTAGTAGAGCTGCAAGGTTTTTCGGAACATAACTAGCTCTATGGGGTGATCTGAAAACAGTTGAAGATTTAACCTTAGGAGACTTCCTAAGGATTATTTCAGGGTTATCAAATATCTCAGGGGGATTTGGGTCAAGGTAGGCTCTAGTATGAATCTTTCTAGGAGCCACTATGCTGTGTTTTTCAGACCCAACTAAACAAGAAAAGTCTAACCAAATATGACAATCTTTATGAGGCTAACTGATCTTTAAACAAGGAAACTTTAATCCTAAAGTCCTCTAACTGAGTTTATATGGCGTTGTGATGACAATGGGTCTTCCTAGTGGAGGCTTAAGGTTTGTTTAGAATTTTTGGAGTCACTAGGTGGAAATATTTAGCTCTTATGGAGGTAAAGTGTTTTATGGTCCACCACCATGCTTATTTGAATACCAATCTTGAAACATTTTTCGGTTTTCTAAGTTTTTTTAGTCCTATGGGTTCTAAGAGTATCCTAAATGTGTTTCAAAACTTATCTACGGTGATGAGACAAAGAAATTTTACTCTTATGGGTAAGCTAGCTGATCCTTCAAGGTTTGATAAGCTCTTATGAGAATCCTAAGGTTTCCTTAGTTTGTCACTGATTCAAAATAAGTTCTATCATGATTACCATTTGCTGTGGTAGTGCTTGAAGATGGCTACTTGTACTCACGGGGTTTTTATGAGATCTTAAGGGTACCTAAGATGAAATTTGACTCAGATTCCCCAGCGGAGTCGCCAGAAATGTTAGCTCCCTGTAATTTCAGAAGATTGGTGAGACCAAAACTGCAGGGAGAACATTTGAACCGCTTTGGGATTCTAGGATCTAGCCCTCTTGAGTCCAGAGAGGGATCTCTCTATAAGTGAAAATATTGATTTATCTTTAAGGTTTTTCTGTGTGATATTAGGCTAGTTATTAAGAACAAGGGTTTTTGTTTGGTTTTGAATGGTTGAGCATGATTTTTAGTTGAGTGGAAAGTCCTAAAATGAAAGAGTTCCAAAGGGGTGAAGGTATAATCAATCAGAGCAATATTTCGCTGATAGGATAGATATGACACTGGTTTTTAGTCCATTGGGATATGGAGTAATAAAAGGGTTTAATTGTGCAACAATTTCAAGAGTGGTGTAAAGGGAAAGTCATCTATATCACAAGATCTCTTAGATAAAATGATGGAATGGAACAATAAAAGTGTTGAAGGGGTGGAAAAAGATAATAATTTCAACTAGGATTTATTAGTCTTTCCAAACAAGAAAATCCTTTTAAGTAATTGTTTAAAACCAACCAAAGGACGGGGCTAACCATAGAATTCTTTGGACAAGCTTGTATTAAAGCTAACTTATCAGACAAACAATCCAGTAATCCACATAATTACTTTTAGAAGGGATGAACACAGATAAGGAGACAAAGTGCAGCCTAAGATCAGATAAGATACTTTTAAATCTAAACTTCTTTTAACATACCCTTAGGGAAATTTTCAAAACTACCTTTGGAGAAAGAAACTAGAAGACAGGGCAAACCATGAACTTCTCTAGTCTAACTTTACTAAGTATATAATGAAAATAACATTTAAGAACCTCTTTTCAAGCTTTGCACATCAAGACAAGGGAAAACCAACATTCCTTGATAATGTTTACACTTAACTTAAGATATTCTTAAATACACAATAGGAGGAAAACATTGAGATAAAGCTTATCAGTCAGAGAAGGGTACTGTAAAAAGTAAATCCTAACTCTATTCTTGCTGTTCTTTATCAGAGAATAAGTGGACAAAATGGCATACATGAAAGGAAAACAATAACACAGAAAGAATTACTTCACTAGTGATATAGACCAGGATCCCAAGAATCCGCTTGTATATTGATGTCAATCCAGTTACAAACTTCAAGTCCAGTGTTTCAGTACAACAATCATTTTGTCTTCTCAGCCTAACTTATTTGATTAAAAAAAGAGCTTCAAGAGCCTCTGAACACTATTTACATGCAGAAATGTTTAAGCACAAGTATTATATCAAAGTTCAGCAACTAACCCTTTACAATGTGCTCCTCAAGAAGATTTTATAGGAAAATGAGGAGGTGGGGTGAGAGAAAAGATCTATAAGCTCAATTAATATAGTTTAATGCTTCTCGGCCTTTGAGGGGCTCGATGGAGAAAATTTCTAATATTTCCTCTGTATTAATTGGTTTACATTAAGTATTAAGCTTGCTGGGAATATTTGGTTGACTTTAAGGCTATTTTTTATCCTTGTAATAACTCTGCTGACAGTTTAAATTAGTTTCTTTGATTCGAAATAACTATTCAGCTGTCTTGAGGCAAATATCTTCTGTTCTGAAAATAACTAGGCCTGTTTTGAATGCTCTGAGGCTGCAGGTGGCTTTTGGTAGCTGAGAGGATTCAATTAGCCTCTGATGTGGCAGTGGAGGCTTTCTCAGACTGATAGATATTATTGTTTTGACCTGAAACACGGCTAATTTGCTTCTAGTCTGTTTGTTAGGCATAGTTAGGCCTAATTTCTGTCTTCTGTTCCTCAAACTATGTTTAATTGAATGGATTAGGCTTTAGATAGTCGATTTAGGCCGTAATCCCTCAAAACTGCGTTCAAAAATCTTCAATTCTTCATCTCTGTTGTGACTTAGATCCTTTAACACTAATACTCTTTGCTTGATTAAGTTTTGCTGTGTCTTGTTGATGTGCAGGCGTTAGAGAGGTTTTATAATGGCGTTAGTGCTCATGAGGCACTGATAAACCTTGATGGGAAACCCTGTAGAATGATCTCCTTCACATATAAAGGCCTGGGGGATCGTCATCCCTAGTCTTTAATTCTCTTTTAAAATAATTGAAAAACCATTAAAACCTGCACAATAAAGAAAAACTAGAAAAAATCCCGTGGGGAAAGGTTTAGACTACTTCAGAAGTTTAGGTTTAGAGTGCAGCCGTTGGATGAAAGCATTCAAAGGCGAGGATTGCTTGTAGAGGTTAAAAGGAGAGGCGGTTGGAGGGGTGAACGAAGGATTAAGTCCGGGCCGTAGATGCATATTGATCAACGGTCGAGATTAATCTGGCTTTTATAATACGAAAGGGTCATATTATAATGAAAATGGAGGAAAATGTAAAAAATGGAAGAAAAACCTTTAGCGGGGGGTAAAACAGAGTTAAATGAAAATGGGGTTTCAGGAAAATTCTGGGCCATTAGATTGATTAGGCAACAAAGATCAACGACGAAGATTACTTTATACAACCCCTTGGAGGATGGGTGGAGGGCGATGAACTGAGGGCGAGATTAAACTTGAGCTGTTAGATCTCAGAGATCAACGACGAAGATTACACATGGGATAATGCAATGGAAATGGGGAAAAATGGTTTCGGTGATAAAAACCATTGGTGTTGCGCTACAAAAAGGTGGATAGGAAGTATTAACTTTTTGAATGTGATATGCATTCGCAATTGACACTTGGCTTTTTAAAACCACCCATATCGCATAAATTTAAAACATTAACCTCCAGACTCAAAATTACGCGAAACTGCGCGCTGGCCGTCAGATCTGGGGCATTAGATTGGACAGTTGTGAGGAGAGCGCGATGGAGATAAGATGTGTGGGCGGAAAAAGGTGGGGCAGGGTCAAGGCGATTTTAATCTGGAATGTCGGATCAGAGAATGGACGGTCATGATTAATCAATGAGGGTGGTAGGTCCCAAATGAGTTTGGCCTACCGGGTTAAATATGGGCCATTGGATCTTCAATATGAATGGCCCAGATTCAATCTTGGGGCTTATGAAACGGGATATGAGGCAGGGGTCGGGCGGAGTTTTGGTCATTGTGGACCGTTGATCTACAGAGATCAACGGTGGGTATTCACTGAATAGTTTACATAGCGGGTTTTGTATGAAATTAAAAAAGGATATAAGTTTTGATCTGGATCATCGGATGAGTGAAATGAATGGTCCAGATCCAATCGCGGGATTTCCAATCGCCGGGGGTTAGAGGAAATGTGCAACGGTTTTCGCGATGCAATTGAACAAGGATCGTTGATCTTAGAACCAGATCAACGACGGAGATTCACTTATGTATGCTGAAGGCGGGTATGTGGGCTTTGGAACAGAGCAACGGGGACTGTCAGATGTGGGTATGGCGGAATAAATCGACGGTTAGGAAACCATCGCAAGGTCGCCAATCGGGAGGGGGAAATAAACTATTTAAACACATCCAATGAAAAACTTCGATGCGAGATCCCGAAGATATTTGATTGGTTTAGATCAACGGTTGGTATTCACCCAACCAATGAACCGTCGGGACTTATAAAAACATAGGAAAAATGGGTTTTTAATGAAATACAAAGGAAAATTTGTATCGGGGAGGGGTTTTTATATATACAGGACCAATCGAAATTGAAAATATTTACAAGCGAAAGGTAACAAGATACAAGGGTCCCTATTGTGATTGCGTGATCATGCCTCAGCGCTTGGTCTTAACGCGGTTTTATGTGGAAAGAAAGGGGCTGGGGGCTAGGGCCAAAGGGCTTAAGGCTTTAGCACAAAAGGTTGTTTTTTATGATTTTTCAAGGATTTCAAAGGATTTTGAAAGCTTCCGATAAGGTCAAAAAGGAGTTTTAAACCTTATCTAAGGGTTTTTATGAAGGGAAGGAAGGAAAATGATGAAAGATAGAGGAATTTCATGAGAAAAAATGGGATAAAAATGAAGGTTAATAATGAGTGAAAGAAGGGGTAAAATGAAAGGGGAAAATGGGTTTTTAGCAGTCTTTTCTTCAGGAAAACAATAGATTTTCAGAATTCATGTGGGAAATAGCAGTGAAGATTAATCAAAGGATAAATTATCTTCGTAAGAATTCAAGAACTAAACAATTTGGCATAAAAATTATTTCTTGAAGGCTTTAAAAAATGATTTAGCCACCATTTGATATGAAAATTTTTATAGGTGGCTAACACCATAATATTTATACTCCTTATTAACCACAATCAAATGGAAAATTTGAGGCTATCAACAATATTCTTAAACAAATGCTTCAACGAATGTTAGAAATTCATAAACGAAATTGGAATTTGATCCCGTACTCTGCCTTGTGGGCATACCGAACCTCGGTGAGAAACACAACCGGATTACCCCCTTTCAATTGATGTATGGTCTAAAATCTATCTTTCCAATCCAATGTGAAATACCGTCATTAAAAATTGCAATCGACTTGTTACCTGAGACCTCTACTGAATAAGCACATCTTTTTAACCTCATCCATCTTGATTAAACGCGTCGTGAAGCCACATTGGTCACGAAGCACATAAGAGAAATATAAAGGCGCAATACGACAAGCATGTCTAGCCTCACATCTTCCTAGAGGGTGACCTGGTCCTTCTTTATGATCAGGAAGCTGATGTAATAGGTACAGGGAAATTTGAGCCATTATGGCATGGCCCCTATATTGTCAAAATAGTTCTTGCTAAGGGTTCCTACGAGTTGGTAGATTAGGATGGAATTCCATTGGCACAACCCTGAAATTGGTTGTATCTGAAACATTACTATGCTTAAACATGAGCCTAGTGAACAATTGTATTATATTGTATATATGTTTTTTATTTGAATTTACTGTATTATTTTGTTTTTCTAGATTTTTCTTGAAGTTAGTAATCCGCTTTACATTTCATCGCAGATTTTTGAATCTTTGGAACCATTCGTTGGGTATGATGATGGTGCTAGTCATAGTACCCAGAATATATCCTCTGCAACATGTTCCATTTTCGCTCCGAACAGTGAGTTCGTGATTTTTCAAGGGATTTGTATCTGTCGATATACAAATAATATCACTGGTTATAGTGCGTTGATCGAACTTATCTCTGATGCCATTTCATTTGGTATTAACCACATCATCATTAGGTTAGACTCATAAATTGGGGTACTGCAATTTACTAGTGTTTATATTGTAAGAAATCCAACACTGCATCGTATGTTCCTAAGAGTTCAACTTTTGGAAAGACATTTTGATTTCATTCAATATCAACACATTTCCTGAAACTTGAACACGTTAACTCATTCCTTAGTGAATTATGTTATAAGAAGACATTTGAAACACATGTAAAGACACATTTTCAATTCAAATCACATAATTGAATAGGATTACACAATAAACATAGGAAAACACTGAAAAAAATAGATAGATAGTTAAAAGGTTTTTACAAAATTTGTGCCCAAGACACATTGTTCATCTGACCTCAAAATGTATGCAACATGTCAAAATTACACTAGTGGTGCTCATGATAACATGCTACTGATCTATCTATCATACACAATAACCGTATCCAACGGTTAGGAACACCAATAGTATGGTGCTATAGTCGCATGGGTAACTCTTCGATTCGGCAATCCAAAATCCCAAAGGTCAACCCTTGTATGTGTTGTTGTAGCTCAGAAAGAGTCTCAGCCATATCCAAATCTTGAAGGACTGCTCTCTTGACAGCCCTCTCTTTTGGCTCATCCGCTCCTTGCTCTGGTTGTCCCACTGGTCGAACTTGACCTACATATGAATACATCAAAACTTTAGTTTAGTCTTGGGAAAACATCAAAATACAAAAAAAATGTATAAACCTTATAAAAATAAAAAAACATGGTCAAAACATTTTTACCAATTGCACCCCATTGAGTGCCTCTGGTAAAGTGAAATCTAGATCTCCTCAGAAGTTGATGTATCCATATGCATAATCATCAATGATAATCATCTGTCACCTGAACCAGGCAAATAATGCAGTTGAGAACACAATGGTAAATTTATCAGCATGTCTAGCCATCAGTTCTACCCATCTCTGCATCCTTGGATCTCTAGGGTTGGATATACCCAGCGTCACATGCCGAGGTTCCATCAATGGAATCCACTCTAAGGAAAAAAAAAAAGAGGATCGAACCATATTTGAAAATTTTCTTCCTTCCTCCCTTTTCCTTGCTCAGTTGTTCTTTCATTTGAGAGATTACAACTTCAGCCTAGTTGAAAATTGTTGGTTGCAAGCACTCTAGTGCATACCACATGTACAATCTGTTTGCTACGTGTAGTGTAGCAGTGCCACCAAGCTTTGTGATTGTGAATAATATGGTTCTCAATGGAAAGTCATGAACATCGCGGATGTTTATTTTCCCATCCTTACTAGGTTGATCCCCTGTATTGCGATATTGCAATATATAATTTCTCACTGTCTCTCCTCCAAGAGAAAACCCTGAAAGAGAATTGGGCAGACCTCTCCTTGATAAAACTGTGAGAAAATAGATATTCTCCACTAAAATTGGGATCACTTTGTACCCAATGTGAAATACCTCTATCACTGGATGCCATGATAAAACAAGGAACTCCAATAGTTCTAGCAGTTGCCTTATACCCGATAGTTTGAAGTACTTCAGCAACCCACAATGTCTAAGGGCTCTTATAGTACCTGGATCATTTAGGGAAATCATGCTTTTTTATTAATGTTCTTTTTCCCTCCATGTAATAGTAATTTTGGTCCATTGAATCCCTCAAACACAATCATAATACTCATAAGGATCCATTTCATGCAAAAAAATAGGAAAAATTTGGGCATAGTGAAAAGAAAAAAAATGTGAATTGTGCCCAATGCACCTCTAGTCAAGGGAAAATGTGTTGCAAGTGCACTTGACCTTCAATTCCAGTGCACTGCAACACACCTTTCGACATTCAAGGGTGTGTTGCCCTATGTGCAAAATAAATTTACCCTAAGGGGCCAAAATCCCTAAAAAATTGCAATGAAATGAAACATAAAGACTACTGAAGGAAAGAGGAGGTTCATAGCTCCAACTTGGATCAAATGGTGAGGAAAATCATCCACAAAATCTCTTGGAATAAATTGTTGAAGTTCGAGGGCAAAAACTGGTTCAGAGCTCTAAAATCCAGATAGTAACTTTCAAATGGTAAAAATGAACAATAAAACTCTTTTTATTAGTGATTTGATTATATGAAAATCATATCTATTGCTATGAATATGGTTTTTATTCAATTTTTACCATGAAACAAGTATTTTTAATCCATTTGATGTTGTTCTCAACAGGTTTACAATTGACATAGAAGATTAGTCGTGCACACTTATTCAAGAATGATTTGACCACAAAGCATACTTTTATCCTTATTTTTCTAGCTTTGATAAAAATGAAAAAGGACTTGAAGCGCACTTTTATCTCTTTTTCGAGCTTCGATAATAGCGAAAAATAAACCCTGGAGTCTTCTTTTAGCTCTTTTCAGACTTCGATAATGTGAAAATATTTTTTAGCACTTGTCTTTTCGAGCTCGTAAAAGTAAATGAAATACATCTACTACGTATAAGTTTAACCCTTTTCTGGACTAAGATAGATTATTTATGAAAAAGAAAAACCTTAGTCAAACATGGCTAGGAGGTTCTCTCAGATATTATTTTACACTTTTTCAGATCTAAGCGACAAATTTACGAAAAATGTCTGTTGTGCAGGTAAATCCCCTCTGCGGAAAGAGGTGATCCTGGAGGACCCATACAGTGACCCTTGTGTACTTTCCAATCATGGAATACATACCATTGAAAAAAAAATATTGCTATCCATGCAGCTAATATCTAGAAACCTCCCACTCCGTCTCACGGAGCCAAATTCCATTACAAAATATGTGAGTGGACCATCTTCTTCGGGATTGCCTGGTATTCCCAAGGTGCTAGAAGTGTGGTCTGTTGGCCTGATTCATCCTTCATCATCAACCTCTAGACATCATGCTGATGATGAGTGTTATGTAGGTAAATCCTCTCTGCGAACACAGACGATCCCTCTAGCCCTAGAGTGGGTCTAGAAACAAAGGGACACACTAAAGTGTTGCTTCCTAATTATTGAATGAACAAGGGACACGGTAGATCGACCTACTTGGAATCCAACACTATCGTTGTCGCTGTAGTAGTGGTGGCCTTTCACTCCTGCTTCGGAAAGTCACAATCCGTTCTCCATTATGCTTGGATACCTGCTCAAAGAACAAGAAAACAAGAAAAACATACAAGATGACAACATTTCATTCATAACTATTAACCGATGCTTTGACGTCATGTATATAAATGAATATAAGGATGCTGTTCAAGATGACAAAATTTCATTCATAACATTTCATTTCCTTATATTCATTTATATACATGACAACAGTGGAACCAAACAGTAGACATGTATATAAATGAATATAAGGAAGAGTTACAACCGATGCTTTGACGTCGCAGTCTCCTCCAGGGAATTCGGATGGGATGAAGGCATGGACTCAAGCTTCCTCAACGTAATTCCTTCTATCTTCTCTAGTCAGTCAGCTATGGTATGTCTAATTCTCCAAGTTCATCTATTCAGCCATTCAACTAGTTTGTTCTACGAGAGATAGTTTCTTTTATAGAGGAAAAGGAGGAGGTTGGGATCCCTACAAAGGTGGGAGGGAGTCATATCCTTTAGGAGAGTTCCAAGGGAGGTGGAAACTACTAACTAAAGGAGGGAGTCCGTGGTTGTTTCAGTTCAACCACTCCCAATGACTCATCCTCGAGGTGGTTGGAATGGAATCCTTGCCTCTATTTTTTAAAAAATTCCATAAACAGCTTGGCGCGGGCACTTAACTAGGACAGAGCTCCAACTGGCGCTTTCTCAGTGTTAATTTTCTAGCTCGACACAAGAGTATAACTGATTAACTGCGCTAAGGAAAAAACAGGGGTTTTTGAGTCTCTGCTCAGGGAATTGTCAACAAGAGGAATGTTAATCTCATGTAAAGGGACACAATGATGGTGTTTGCAAGGAATGACACTGCTTATTGGTAAAAAAAATGACCCTCCAATGGGCGAGATGGGGATTGTAGGGACAGTGACAATGCTATGTAACAAATGCTCCCTAAAGCATGAGGTCCGAGGGAGAGGGAGGGGTGAAATGCTTTATGAGAATGCGTTGGAACCAAACACCACTGTTGAAAAACCTGAAATTACAAATACAACTAATATCTTTGATGCATGAACACGTGGCATGGGCGCAGCCATAATAGAGTATATATAAAAACTGAGATCTGAGGTATGGAGGCAACCATCTAGCAATAAGGATCAACAAATAGACTCAGGTATGGGCGCAACCATCCAATAAAAAGAGTCAAGTAATAAGTCATAATAATCCACCAAAATCCGCAACCTAGATTTTATCAGACAAAATACAGGGTCTCGCGCTCCATCTCGACCCGAACAAGTACAAATTCAAGCATGTAAATATATGAGCTGAAGTCGAACATGCAAGAAAATTACCTGATTACCAACCAATGATGAAAGCTGTTAATAGGCACGAGAGAAACCACCAATGATGACAATGGCTCTCAAGGTACAACCAGTACAATCCACGGAATGTGAACAGTGATCTGGTGTCAAACATCTGTATAATCACTCGATCAAAGGCCAATGATGTGGACCTTGCGTCGAATGCAAAAAACCTGCCATTAAGGCATGCAGGCTCCAAGGTACTGAAATATAGTCTCTCGATCAGATTCCTGGATAATGAGCTGAAGTCGACATGAAGTGACCTGATCGAAGGTGGGCCACAATGTTTCCCACATCATCAATATGAGATAGAGGAACATGATAATAGTGAATAAGGACCAACGGAGAATCAGAGGGAGGTTGAAAATTGTAGAGGAAAAATTCTCTTGAACATATCAACAACACAACACTGGATTTGGTAGTATTTGACATCAAAGGATCCGAGGTCATGACGACGTGACAAAGAGTAGATGAGAGGTTAAAAGAGATTACCCAAACCCATGGAGGCAAACATGACGAAATGAGATGTCCCCAACCTGACACGAATGAAAACAAGTGCCATGTTCAAGAGTGACATACTGCCAACATAACTAAAACTTGGTTCCATTTTCCCCCAACATTTCTGGCGAGCACCCCAATTATTTTTTGAGACAAGCTTGAAGGGGATAACATATGCTTGTGATGTAAGTTTGTCCTTCGGACAAATCCAACCTAGTACATTTTACGAGCCCTAGGAATGAGGAACTCGAGTAATGTCATGGTGACGAAATCCGATGTCATTAGGGTTTAACGAGTCTGACAAAGGGATAACTCGGCATATTTTCAGGTTTAGAGATTTTGAAAAGAAGGCAGAAAAGAAAACTCCATCATGGCCCTTTTCGTAAATAGTCTCTTAGATCCGAAAAGGTAGAAAAAAATATCTGAAATAACCTCTTAGTCACGATAGGCTAAGTTATTCCTTTTTCGTAAATAATCTATCCCAGCCCAAAAAAGGGGTAAACATATACTAGGTAGATATGGTTTCACATCCATTTAACGAGTTCGAAATGACAAGAGCCTTGACAATATTTTCAATTTTAGAGAGTCAGAAAAGAGCTGAAAGTTGACTCCTCCTGGAGGAACGAGTGGTATTAAGGGTAGCAACTGGTTTCGGTGATGGAAGAACTGCTCAGAACAAGTAAAGGTCAAGAGGCTGGCTAACAAGACCACTCATTGCAGCAGTTCCTTAGGAATGGGTAAAACAACCAAGTGAGGGCACATGATCGGCCAAGCAGATAGGGATGATGGAATGAGAAAACCAAGGTTCATCTAGCAAAATAGGCTGATAAAATGGCAACCACGAGAGGTAAAATGAGAATGGTTTCATTTTTACACAAGATTGAAACAAAGATAAACTATGCCTGGGACCTGTTTCATTTTTACACAAGCTTGAAATGGAAACAAACTATGTTTGAAACCGGTTTCATTTTTATACAAGCTTGAAATGGAAACAAAATATGCTTGAAAAAATGCGCATGCCCCCAGCATGGTGACTCAATTCGAGGTACATGCCCCCCAAGCTTCATTCCACATGAAAGGCAGATGGAGTGAAGGTTCAAATTACGAGATCAAGAGAAAGAATCGATTGGGATTTTACGAGATCGTATCAAAGACTCGAATGGAATGAGAACATGTTTCATTGTTTTAACGAGGTTGAGAACTAACCTCAAGACCTAATTCATCTTTTAACGAGGTTGACATAGAGGACAAACTATCTACAGACGAGCTTGTTTCATTTTTTAAGGATCTTGATAGAAGAAAACGAACTGTGCTCCGATGACCTTGTTTCATTTTTTAAGGAGCTTGACACAAGAAAAAAAACTATGCTCTGAAGAGCTTGTTTCATTTTTTAAGGAGCTTGACAAAAGAAAAAGAACCTTGCTTCAACGACCTTGTTTAATTTTTTTATGAGGTTGACACAAGAAAATGAATTATGCTCCGAAGAGCTTGTTTCATTTTTTAAGGAGATTGACACAAGAAAAATAACCCTGCTCCAAAGACAACTCATCATATTGAATAAGAAGTCAAAGAGGGAAAAAATATTGCATTAAACAAACATCATAACACAACAGTGGAACCAAACAGTGGTCATGTATATAAATGAATAGAAGAAAGAGTTAAAACCGATGCTTTGACATCAAAGTCTCCTCCAGCGGGGTTCAAGTGAAGTGAGTCTCAGATGCTCGTCAGGGAATTCGGACGGGATGAAGGCATGGACTCAAGCTTCCTCAACGAAATTCCTTCTATCTTCTATAGTCATTCAACTATAGTATGTCTAATTCTCCAAGTTCAGCTATTCAGCCATTCAACTAGTTTGTTCTAAGAGAGATAGTTTCTTTTATAGAGGAAAAGGAGGAGGTTGGAATCCCTACAAAGGTGGGAGGGAGTCCTATCCTTTAGGATATTTCCAAGGGAGGTGTAAACTACTAACTAAAGTAGGGAGTTCGTGGTTGTTTCAGTTCAACCACTCCCAATGACTCAGCCTCGAGGTAGTTGGAATGGAACCTCTGCCTCTATTTAAAAAAAAAATTCCATAAATATCTTGGCACGGGTGCTTAACTAAGACAGAGTGCCAACTGGCGTGGGCTCAGTGTTAATTTTCTAGCTTGACACGCGAGTATAACTGATTACCCGCGCCAAGGCAAAAACAGGGGTTTTTGAGTCTCTGCTCAGGGAATTGTCAACAATAAGAATGTTAATCTCATGTAAAGGGACACAATGATGGTGTTTGCAAGGCATGAAACTGCTTATTGGTCACAAAAATGACCCTCCAATGGGCAAGATGGGGATTGCAGGCAGAGTGGAAAATGTTGTGTAACAATGAGCCTTTAGCTAAAGATAATGAGACTCGTAAGAAATAGGGTAAGATCAAATTTTCGTGTAGGTTGTGTGAAGGGAACCATCCCATTCACCTATTTCCTTATATTGATGAAGCCCCTAAAGTATTGGATACCCTTTTGGCTTTTGAGTCCTATCTTCCCATTAGTTTCCGGAAATTTCCTTTGAGTCATCTAATAGTTGATCAAGTCATTGATCGGGATTGATCTCTGGTCAATTCCACTCTCTCTGAATGTCAGTCTCCTAAGTCCATTTCTGACCAATCATTGGTTGAGAAAAAGGTCAATCTGATTCCACCTACAGTCCATCAGGTCTTTTCCTTCGAGAGTGGGCCTCATCCCGGTCATTTTATTTTTTTTTCCTCTGATTCCCCAGGATCAGAGAGTGATCCTCTCGTTTCCATGATCCAGGAGGGTGATCCTCCGACTCCTATCACCACAGTTCCAGAAAGTGATCCTCCCACTCTCATTCCCAGAGCCCAGGAGAATGGTATTTACACTCCTATATCACAGGGGGATAATCCTCCTATTCTTATGGCACCCCCTCCATGTATTTTGGTCACTTCCTTTGATTGGAGTCAATTTACAGGATATCATCTTCCTTCTTATGTGCCCTTTGAGATCACTATACAAGCCTGCAATATGGTCATACCAGGCACATTTATAGATGAAGGCACCTTGTTTAGTATTATGTCCTCAACTACATGGAAAGCTTTGGGTTCTTCGCAGCTTATGCCTATTACTCAGAATCTTTTGGCTTTTAATAGAGGAACAAGTCAACCATTAGGGATCCTTCCAAATTTTCCTATCACTTTGGGAGGGAAAACCATTTATATAGACGTAATGGTGGTCCAAGGCCTCTTGGATTTTAATTTTCTCCTGGGGCACGACTATGCTTATGCCATGGGCGCGCTTGTCTCTTCCCTCTTTCAATTGATCTTCTTTCCACATGAAGGTCAGATCATGACCATTGATCATCTTTCATTCTTTGGTACTGATGTGATGTCTGGTTTAGCATTGTCCCTTACTAGTCCTTACCTGCCAGTGGTATCTTCTGCACCACAGGTCAATTATGTGGCTAGTTTTTCATTGCTTGTATCTAGTGATAGTGTCGTTGTACCATGTTCTAGGGGAATTGGATCCTAATATCCAGAATTTTACTCTCCCATTGGATGAGCACCTCTTGGAATCCATGACTTATTCTATGTCTTGAACAAGCTTGACGGAGCATAGTTTGTTTTCTTGTGTCAAGCTCCTTAAAAAATGAAACAAGCTCTTCGGAGCATCGTTTATTTTCTTGTGTCAAGCTCATTCAGAAATGAAACAAGATTCTTACAGAGCATAGTCATTTTCTTGTGTCAAGCTCCTTAAAAAATGAAACAAGCTCGATGGAGCACAGTTCATTTTCTTGTGTCAAGCTCCTTAAAAAATGAAACAAGCTTGATGGAGCACAGTTCGTTTTCTTGTGTTAAGCTCCTTAAAACATGAAACAAGGTGTCTTGAGGATAGTTATTTTAATGTGTCAACCTCGTTAAAAATTGATACATGTTACCATTCAATTCGAGTCTTTGATTAGATCTTGTGAAATCCAAGTTGAGTCTTTCGCCTGATCTCATAATTGAACTTTCATTCCATCCACCTATTGGTAACCAATAGTCTACTCAAGTGAATGCCATGAAGCTGGGGGGCATGTACCTCGAATTGAGTTGTCATGCTGGGGACATGCAAACTAATTTCAAGCATAGTTTGTTTCCATTTCAAGCTTCTGTAAAAATGAAACCGGTTTCAAGCATAGTTTATCTTTGTTTCAAGCTTGTGTAAAAATGAAACCAACTTCAAGCAGAGTTTCCTGATTTCATGCTCGGGTAAAAATGAAACCATTCTTATTTTACCTCTCGTGATTTCCATTTTATCAGCTTGTTTTGTCATATGAGCCTTGGTTTTCTCATTCCATCATCACCATCTGCTTGGCCAGTCATACGCCTTCACTTGATTGTTTTACCCATTCTCGAGGAACCGCTGCAATGATTGGTCTTGTTAGCCAGTCGCTTAACCTTTACTTTTTTTGAGTAGTTCCACCATCACCGGAACCAGTTGCTACCCTTAATGCCACTCGTTCCTCCAAGAGGAATCATCTTTCAGATCTTTTTTGACTCTCTAAAATTGAAAGGATTTCCGAGACTCTTGTCGTTTTGAACTTGTTAAAGGCTGTGAAACGTCATCTACCCAGTATACGTTTACCCCTTTTTGGGGCTAGGATAGATTATTTATGAAAAAGGAATACCTTAGCCTATCGCAACTAAGAGGTTCTCCCAGATATTGTTTTCTACCTTTTCGGATCTGTGAGACTACCTACGAAAAGGGACCTACTGGAGTTTCCTTTTCTGATTCTTTTCAAAATATCTAAATATGAAAATATGCCGAGATCCACCTTTGTTGGGCTCATTAAAATTTTATGACAATGGATTCATCATCATGACGATTATCGAGTTCCTCCTTTCCTAGGGCTCATAAAATGTACTAGGATGGATTTGTCTAAAGGAAAAACTTATATGAGAAGCATATGCTATCCTCTTCAAGCTTGTGTAAAAATAAAGAGGTACTCGCTAGAAATGGTGGGGGAAAATGAAAGTTATTCACCAGTTGTTGCAACAGTATGTCACTATTGAACGTGAAACTTATCTGCAGTTCATGTTGGGTTGGGATATATTCACTCTGTCACTTTGCCTCCATGGGTTTGGAAAATCTGTTTTCCTCTCATTTGATTACCAAACTTGTCAACATGACCTCTGATCCTATTTGAGTCAAATGCTGCCAAATCCTAGAGTCGTGTCACAGATATGTTCAACAACAAATTCTTTTGCAGTTTGTACATTCCCCGATATTTTGTGCTAGTCTTGATTAACACTCATATTACATTCTCTGTTTTGTGTCAATGATGTGGGATTCATTATGAACCTCCTTTGACGTATCACTTCCTATCGACTTCAGCTCATTATCCGGGAAGTCGATCTAGAGACTCATATATGGTACCTTAGAGCTTGCATGCCTCAATGGAAAGTTCTTTGCATTTGATGACAGGTTCACTTCATTGGCCATCGATCAGGTGATTTCATGGGTTTTCGACTTCAATTCTCTATTCACATTTCGTGGATTGTACTATTAGTATCTTGAGAGCCATTATCATTATTGGTGGTATCTCTCTCTCTTGTTAACAACTTTCATTATTGGATGGTAATCAGGTGATTTTTCTGCATGTTTGAATTTAGCTCATTTATTCACATGCTTGAAATTGTACTCGATCGGGTCATGAAGGAGTACAAGACCCTGAATTTTATTCTCTAGAGTCCAGGTTGCAAGGCGATATGATTTGTCCATGATTGGATACATGTTTCTTTCAGATGGATGGATACAACCATACCATGAGTCTATATGAGATCCTTCTCATATGGATGGATGTGACCATACCATGGTCTCTTTTACGGATGGCTGCATCCATACCTTGATTCATGTATTTTCATCAGATATTCTAGTTATGTATATGTATCTATGTTTGATTTGCAAGTCTCCCGATGGAAGTGTTTGGTTCCTTGCATGTACTTGTAAAGCATTTAACCCCTCACTGGTGTTCAGACTTCATGCTTTAGAGGGCATCTGTTACATAGAAATTTGTCACTATCCCTATACTCCCCATTACTTGATCCTGGAGGACCCATACAATGATTCTTGTGTACTTTCCACGCATGGAAAACATACCCTTGATCCACACTTTGTCTACCAATTCGTCTCCCTTTACAAATTTTCTGGAAGATCCCTATAAATACTTGGTTTTCAAGGTTGGCGGTTTTTCTCAGTGTTTGACCCGTGCCAATAGTAGAGATTTTCACTGGGACCCGTGCTGATCAGCGCTTTGTCTTAATGTTGGACCTGCACTGATCCTCTTTTGGAAAGTTTTTAGAATATAAACGAAGTTTCCATGACTAGAATCTTCATGAGGCGGCGAGCTGGAAGTTTGTTTTGAGGATATGGCAGAGGAATTCCCCTTTGGGCTTCTTGTTCCCAAGAAATAGGAGCTACTCCAAAGGATAAGCTCTTTTCCCATTATTTGAGGGCCATATCCTCCTCCTCCATTGTTATATAAGGAGACCTCTTTCACCTCTGTTACCTTAGTTAGAGTTAGCTAGAGAGGAGAAGCAATTATAGCTTCGGGAGAATAGTGCAGAGTGTGATTGCTTTTGTGTGTTAATAACATAGTGAAATCTTAGACCTTTTTGTATGAGGGTGTTGCAAACGTGCTTGGATACAGACCTACCAAAGGAGAGCCTCAACAGTAAGGCTTCATTGTAAACTCCCCTTTTCTTTATCATAATAAAATGAAACTAATGTTTATCTTCCACTCTTGTTTACATTTATAATGATATTTCTATCATTTCTTGATCAGTTAGATAGGTTGTAAGTGTTTTATGTTTGTTGCAATTTTACGCTTGTCGTGGTGTCTTGATTGCATATACAGGTAATTTAACATTGGTAGCAACATGTATCGAGCTTGAGGAGAGCGACGCATCAATAAAATTCGACAGAAGATGACAACATAGCATCAGAACAAGGTAGGTCATCTTCCTTGCTATGAATTTCATTTACAATATAGGAAGGTTGATGTTAGTATGTTCTTGTAGTTGCTAGACCCACCCTAGGGCTAGAGGAATCGCCTCTGTCCGCAGATGGGATTTGCCTAGACAACAATGACTCATGGAGTTTTCTTTTGTCCTCTTTTTCAAACTCTCTAAATATGAAAAAGCACCGGGATGTCACTATCGTTAGGCTCGTTAAAACATAAAATAGCGACAGGCTTGTTTATCATGGAAATAATCAAGTTTCATTTATCGTTAGACTTGTTAAATTATTAAATAGAAATGCATATTCACCCGAAGGGTTGAATTATAGATCAAGAATATGTTATCCTTCTCAAGCCTGTTAAAAAATAAAGAGGTACTGGTCAACAAATGACCCAGGAAAATTTAGGAAAGTGAATAGAAATTTTATGGTAGCAGGTCGCTCTTGAACATGACACTTCACTCCATCATTCTGACTTTCGGGTTGGGTAATATTTTTGGCGGTTCATTCATACCTATGGTTCATCATACCTTCACTTCGGTTTTAGGTCAATGCTTCCAACTCATCTCAGTGTCACCCATATGTTCAAGAGAAGTCATCCAGTGAATACTCATCCTTCTAAAATACTCATAAACGTTCATTTTCATGACAGTCATCCCTGAACATTGCTATATCAAGTCACATTTTGTCTTCAAAATCAATAACTCTTGTTTCAATATAAAGTGGATTCCTATCAACATCAAATAATCATCCATGAAGTTTACTTAGAAACATCATCTTCTAGTACCATGAAGCTTGTTACAGCACCGACAAGGTCCTCGCTTCTAAACCTTTGACCAAAATATTTTGTTTGGCGTTCGACAAAAAATCATCTATTCACGCCTTACAAACTATAATGCAGTACCTTGAGAGCCATTAAAATCAATGGTTGTTCTCTCACATTTTCTAACAACTCACATCATTGGTTGGTAATCAAACGATGTCTTCCCATGTTCAACTACAAATCATATATTCGCATGGCTAGATCTGTACCCGAATGATCGAGTGAATGAGATAAGAAGACACTGGACCTAGTTTCATCCATCGAGGCTGCGATTTTTGGATTGTTGTACACATCATCTATATGGTGACCTTACATACATATCGTCATCTGAACATGGGCCTATATATGTAGGCATGTATGTATTGGGAAAAATTCCAATGTAGACGACTTTCTGTACTATGTACATGTTATTAGATAGTTTATGTGTTGAGTATGGGAATGAATCCCTCAACAATTCATGATCAAGATGAAAATATCATGATGTAATGTATTGTAAGATTGATGCAGGCCGCCACTCTGCTTCAGTTCTATCTCATCACATCGTA
The DNA here is from genome assembly GCA_034641835.2 of Pinus albicaulis. NCBI lineage: Eukaryota > Viridiplantae > Streptophyta > Pinopsida > Pinales > Pinaceae > Pinus > Pinus albicaulis. The sequence goes on from CM076584.1 coordinate 347,640,142, forward strand.
AAGAATCTCATTAAAATATATTAATCTTATTTTGAATTCATGCTTTAGGGGGAAACTATTATAGGTCAATTTTGGCATCATCCCCCATGAACTGGTCAAACTGGACATCATCCCCATGAACAATGAAATAGCATCTATCATCCCCTTACATTTCAGTCGCTATATGTCCTAAGAGAAGAAAAATTCATTCATGGATTCTATTGTGAGATTTCCAAGGTTTGAATTATATGTTATATCACCTATTGACTCACCAACGATGCCTCTAAAGGGACTAACTATGTTGCATATGCAACATCCTCCATTCAAGGGTGCACTGCAATGCACTTCTCGACATTCAAGAGTGCATTGGTCACCTGGGAGAAAAATTCTCATTTTTCTGGGAATCTCCACATGGCCAGTGCCTTCTAGATGAGTCCATATGTGTCAAAATTCAAATCCAAGTGTCCATCTAACACCTCTGAACTTGGGAACATGTATTTCCTATTATTATAAAGTCATTCATTCAAAAACTACCATTAGTTTCCCTATAAATTGAGCACATATGCTAGTGCTAGGGAGGGAAGAATTTTGGTAAGGAAATGTTGTTGGATTCTCATTTGAGAGATTGAAAGCACTGATCTTCTTATGGTGTGATGTTGGATGTGATGAGGTTGGGATGAAGCTGGAGCTGGTGGCAACAAATCGATCATTGGTTGTAACCTCCTCCTTCTACTCTGTAATAAATATTGTTGTTCATTTTCCCATATATGTGTCTCTATATGTCTCTATTTCTTATGCAATGGATTCTTAAATGATATATATATTTCACATCTAATCGATTTGATGGATTAAGATAGGTAGATATCTGTATATGCATGTTATTTGTTTTTCTTTGTTTGTGTTTACAGGAATCGATCTGGCGATCTGAGTTGGATTGAGAGCGACAACAACAACGATAGAAGGAGAAGGAGAAGATCTTGGATCACAAGTAGGTTCTTTCATCATTCTTTTTATCTGCTTATTTTAGAGAAAGTGATAGTAAATTATTTCTTCTACTTTTCTAAGTGCTTAGCACCATATTTAAGGAATTTGATTTATCCGTAGATCACAATTGTGCATAACAAGGTGCTTTATATATTAAGGGGGTCAGTGCATCTTGTGAGTGGGTGATCACAACAAAAATTATGTAATTAAGTAGGTGCTTAATTTACATCATAACACCAAACATATTGGTGGTTTTCTCCATTTTGGGTTCCATGTAAAAACACATGTGTCAATATGTGTATGTTGCTCATGTGCTGGATTGTGTGTACATGCGAATGCCTTATCTTGTTGTTAATTTTGATTTTGTATGAATTCTCGCACAAGTAACTGACAGTAGAGGAAATAACTAAAGACTTATTCATAATTTTTTTTTAAGAACCTCACTATTACTGATTCACCCCCCCACCCCCCTCCCCCCAATCTCAGTAATTCCTTATTCCAAAAATTGGTATCAGAGGCAAGTTCCTTCAGGAACAGTATAACCACTAGAAGGTATATCCATAAGGAATTATGTCTAGGAAAGAGATTCAAGAGGCTTACTCAAGTATAATACCAATCTTTTATGGGACAAACTATTCCTTTTGGAAAGTAAGGATGGAAGCTTATAATATGTCCATGGGAGTATATGTTTGGACCTCTGTACTAGTATATTATGATGCCACTGATGTTCCTCACATTGATGAAGATGGAAAACTTTTATATGAAAATAATGTTAAAGCTAACAATTCCATTCTTTTTGGCCTTATTCAATCCAAACTAGTAAATTCATGCACTACAAGTATGCCAAGGATGTGTGGGTGAAGCTTAATTAGGGTCATGACAGAGATGAGAAAGTCAAGCATGCCAAACATCAAACCTTCATAATGAGGTTTGAAAGCTTAAAAATGAATTAAGAAGAAATTATAAAAGAATAATTCCTGAAATTTGATGAGGTAACCAATATTATTAGAGGACTTAGTGAAGAGGTCGAAGAATATTTAATTTTTCAGAAGGTATTAAGATCTCTACCCATGATATTTAATGCCAAAGTATTTTCCATTGAAGATATGGTTGAATTAAAGAAACTAAAAATGGACCAGTTGCTTGGTTCTCTCACAACCTATGAGATGAGAGTAGGAAAAGAGAAGTTTGAACCTAGGGAGGCAACATTCGAAGTGACCAAGAAGGACAAGGAGCACAAATACCATCAAGATTTCCCGAACTCTGAATCTGATCAAGAGATGGCTCAATTTTATAGGAAAATAAAGTGTGGCTCAGGAAATTATAAAGGGAATTTTCCCTTTGAATTCTTTGACTATGGAAGAGTTGAGAATTTTTTGTCCAAATTCCCTTACAAGGAAAGGGCAGAAAAGGAAAATGATAAAAAATTAGAAACAAGTCCCAAAAACATTAGAATAATTTCTTCAAGAAAAAGGGGTTTTATTCAAAAGAGGATAGCTCAGCACTAGAATCAACCAGCTAGAACTCTTCAAAAGACTATTCAAATGATTATTTACTCATGGAATTTGATGCAGAGTCCAAGAAAAAAAATATTACTGACTCTGAAGAGGAAGAAGAAGAAGTAGGAATAATGGAGTTTAAAGGGGGGCTCATCAGTGCTCTTGATGAGTAAAATAAGATCAAGAAAAAGGATAGGTAGTGAAAATAACAACTGCAATGTGTTGAAGAAGGTATGTACAACTTAAACAATGAGGATTTTGTTTATCAAAAAGGAAAAATTGAAGAAGGCATTAAAAGCAAAAGTATTCTAGCCCTTCTACTAGAAGAAAAACATGGAACATGTGAGTAACTAGAAGAAGCGAATAATCATTTAAAACAATAATTTTTCAAGGTGCAGAAGGAAATAATCACAAAAACATGAAAATATGAAATTTTATCCTTGATATTCAAATTATAATAATCTAGTCTAAATGAGGAATTTCTTCATGATTTTATTCATGAATGGGAAAAAATATATCAGATTCTCAAGGAAGATATCGCCTCCTTGAGAAGAAATATTGAGAGAGTGGAGACCGAGAAATGTATAAATGAAAAAATTGTAGAAGGAACAATAAATCTAGATCATATTATAAATATTTAAAGGTCTCCAGGAAACAAAAAATGCATGGGATACTGTAGAACAAAAAAATCTTCTATATGAAAGATAAAATTGAGGTCTGCAGGATTTGAGGAGCCTCAGAGCTATGCAAATATGCATCAAGAAATAATCAATGAAGAAAAAAGGGTAGCAAGGCAAATAAGATATCATCACTAGAATAATAAATTCCTCCACCTCAAGGATCCATACTAATTGAGAATGAATCAATCAACCAAAAAATAGAGGTACCTTCATGCACAAACTCATAGACCTTCAAAAAATAGCCACGCTTATTTATTTTATGGTTATTGTTATAAATGTCACATATTTGGTAATTTTTTATTGTAGAAGGATAAAAGTTGAAAGAGATGAAAATCCTAGAGATAATAAATATCATATTTTTAGATCTAAAAAAACTCCTATTAGAGATTGAAATTCCTTCTCTCCCCTATTAAGTAATTTTGAATGTTTCAAATGTAATAATTTTGGGCACAAAAAAAGTTAGTGGAGAAGTAGGATTGAATACTAATCTAAGTCCCAGGATATTTGGCATCCAAATTCTCAAAAGGATAAGGAGAATTGGAAATGAAAAACTGATAAATGAATTGGAATTGCTCTATCAAAAAATAATAAAGAGAAGAAATGGTATGTGGATAATGGTGTTTCCAAGCATATGACTGGGGATAAGATCAAATTTATATTTCTAAAATAAAAATATAGAGGGAACAATGTCACTTTCAGCAACAATGCCCCGTCAAGAATTAAGGGTAAAGCATAGGAAATCTTGATCAAAAGACAAAATTCCAAAATATGGTATATGTGGAAGGTCTCAAGCACAACTTGATTAGTGTAATATATGTTTTTGATAATGGCTATGATGCAACCTTTCTATCCAAGGACTGTGAGATCTGATATCAGAAAGATGGAAAGATGGTGGCAAAACCAATCAGAACTCTCAATAATGTATATGTGTTTGATGACTCCAGAGTAAACTGTTATTTGAGCAAGACGAATGAAGCATGGTTGTGGCACAAGAGACTTTACCATATGAATTCTAATATTTTGATAAGAGTCAACAAGGTGGGAGCTATGATAGGTTTGCCAAGATTCTCAAGGTCTGATAAATTAATCTACAAGCCATGTCAATTTGGTAAGAAGACTATGACTCATTTCAAGACAAAAGAGTTCTCTTCATCTCGACCACTAGAGCTAATTGACACAGATATATGCGGCCCAAATAGAGAAAAAATCCCAAGAGGAGAAATGTATTTTATGTTGCTCATTTATTATTTTTCCATGGCCACTTGGATTGTGATTTTAAAAGAAAAAGCATAACAATTTAAGCATTTAAAAAAAGTTAAAGCTCAAGTAGAAAATGAGAAATATCTAAAGATAAAATTCTTAGGATTAGACATGGGAGGAGAATACATTTCAAGAGAGTTTGAATAATTTTGTGAAGATCATGGAATTACGAGGAAGTATTATGTGTATAGGACTCCAAAAAAAAAGGAGTAGTTGAGAGAAAGAACAAAAAAATATAGGAAATGGTCATAGCTATGATGGATGAAGTAGATGTACCTCAAACCTTCTAGGGAATATCAACACAAGCAGGAATGTACCTATCAAACATAAAAAACCCATGCCTTATAGTGATACAACTCCCTATGAGTTGTATAAGGGGAGACCTACATCAATTAAACATTATAAGGAGTTTGGGACAAAATGATTTATCAAAAGGAATGATAAAAATCCTAAAAATTCTGATTCATGTGTTGATGAGGGTATATTAGTCGGGTACTCTGCTTAAATTAAAGGATACACGTGTTACAACGAATGTACAAAAAGGGTTGAGGATTGCATTGATGTAGTAAGAGATGAAACAGTTTCACAACCTGAGTCCTCCAAATGAAACATGAACTCATATGGAGAAGAAAGTTCAGAAATTGGGCCCTTAGACAAAGATGAAACATATTCAGATAATGATGATGTGGAAATGAGCACAAGTCCAAGGCCCAAAACACCATCCAAGTATGTACAAAAAGAACATCCAAAGAGTGAAACTCTTGGAGAAAATTTTTGGTATTTCAAGTTGTGCAAATCTTGCTCTGCTATTTGATGTTGAGCCAAAAAATCCCAGCCATGAAATTGAGGAAAATTTTTGGGTGAGAGCTATGAATGAAGAACGTGACTAAATATAGAAGAATGACAATTGGGAGCTCGTTCCAAGACCCAAAGAGAAAAATTTCATAGGAACAAAATGGGTTTTTAAAAACAAGCTAAATGAGTAGGGTTAAGTAATTATGGAAATGTCTTGTTTGGTATGCAAAGGGTATGCCCCGATAGAGGGGCTATATTTCAAGGAAACCATTGCACTAGTAACGAGGCTAGAAGGTATCAAAATGTTTCTTTCACTTTCCAGTCATAAAAACATCAAGGTATATCATATGGACATGAAGTATTAATTTCTCAATAGAGATATTGAAGAACAGGTTTATATTGTGAAGCCAGAATGATTCACGCTCACTGAAAATAAAGGGTTTGTGTGCAAACTGAAAAAGGCCTTATATGGACACAAACATGCTCCCAAAGTTTGGTATGCAAGTCAGGATTGATACCTTCAACAACAAGGCTTTAAGAAAGGTACTATAGACAACAATTTATACTTAAAGTCTGAAGATGATCATCTATTGATTGTATTAGTGTATGTGGAAGACATAATCTTTGGAAACGACTTGGAACAAATGGGAAATAAATTCGCAAAATATATGGAAATAGAGTGTGAGATGTCCATGATCAGAGTGTTTTACTTCTTCGGATTGAAAATTTCTTAGTCAAAGAATGGGGTGTTTATCTTCAAATCTGAGTACCTATGAGAAACTTTAAAGAAGATTGGGCTAGAAGATTATAAGAAAATTAGCACACTTATGATTATATGATACAAATTGTGCACAAAACTTGAGGCACTGTTGATAAATTAGACTAAGTACAGATCAATGATATAAAGCTTGGTTTATATCATAGCTTCGAGACCATATATCATGCAAGTAGTAGTTCTTGTGGCCATATTTCAAGCTTTCCCTCATGAAAGTCATGTCATAACTGTTAAAAGGATTTTCAAATATCTTCAAGGAATAAATAATTATGGACCATGGCATGCTAAAAGTAGAGAGTTTAAGTTGAACACCTATATTGATGTTGATTTGGTAGGAAATATTGATGACAAGAAGAGTACCTTAGGTCCAACATTATTTTTGGGAAACAAGAGTATCTCAAACAAGCCTCCATTTCTTTATCAACCGTTGAAGCAGAGTATCTTGCAACTACCACTTTTTTCTCACAAATTATATGGATGAAGCATACCTTGAATGACATTAAGGTAAATTTGACTGATCCCATTCCCATCATATGTGATAATACTAGTTCAATCATTATCTTTAAGAATCCTGTCATGCACTCAAATACCAAGCACATCCTTATCAACCTCCATTTATTAAGAGAGATGGTTACGACTAATGTTTTTTGACTTGAATATGTGCCCACTAAATACCAATTGGTAATAGAACCCTTTGAATATCTGAGGTAGCATATACGGGTTGTGCCTCCTCCCACATGACCCAAGTGTGTGTTGGAAGATACTCATCATGTGGGATCAATTGAAGATTAGGTTGTAGTGCTTTAGGGGAAGTATTGAAGGGCATCCTTTTTCATTGATCACAAAGGAGAAGAATATTACTGGTGCATCGAAGAATAACATCAATGTAGAAGATCATGACTGGTTTCATGGGGATCTTATATTGTTTCCATCAATGCGAAATGGGGAGATTGCTAGAAAATTGGAATTGTATGGATGTCTAGTGGTTGCAAGTGTGTTGGCATTGATGTCAAGTAGATTAGCATGGATTTGTGTGCCAAAAAATGCTGTAATTGATATGCTTGATGTGTCAAGCTCATGGGGAGTGCTATGGTTGCTGCAGTGTCTGGTGGAGAATTAGAATAGTAGAAGGCCTATTAGAGAAGCCATAAAATGATGACTATGGTGGTTGGGAGTCCATGATTCCAAGAACAAGAGAAGGGTCAAGGTGAAAAGAGAAAAAATGTGTGTACAACCATCTCTTAGGTAGAAAATGGGCTCAAAGCCTAGTTCAAACCTTCTCCACTAGAAATTTCTTTGAATAAACTTGCCAATGGTATGTGGAAGTTTGGAAATGGCCTCCTAGATAAAAAATTATTTATTGTCAAAGTTAGGGTCTTCAAGTTGTCAGAACCTCTGAAGTCTTAGAACCTCGGGACCTCAAAACTTTGTAACCACAATGAAATTCCGTTTTAATAAAGTTTTGATTTGATACTAGGCTATTAGGGCCAAATTTCAGACCCTAAATTTCGGGACCTTGGAACCATGGAAATAGGAAAAATATTAGAATGTTGCATATTGGAAGGTTGGTCACATAAAAACCTCGAAGCAGGAGAGAACCTCAAAGGTTTGAACTTTGGATTTCAGAATCTCATAATTTCTTAATAATTACAATTGTTTAAAAGCACCAAGGTTTGTGAGGAAGAGGAATTACAAAAGAATTTGTAGAAAAAACAAAGGACCAAGGGACCCTTTCTCTCTCCTCCGGTAGGACATATGGCAACAGGTGATTTTCCCTAAGGATCTGACGATGGTAGATGACGTATATTGAGAAACTGGGGGTATACAATATTGGTGTGTGCATGCTAAATAGTGTAGAAGATAGTGTGAAAAAGTTGAGCAACTCGCCCAAGTGTTGAACTAAAGCAGAGTGTTGCAGAGAGCCTATGGAATAGAAGTTTGAGAGTTGATAATATGAGGTTGACAGTAGAAGGATGAGTACAATGTTCCTCTACAGATTGAGAAGAGGATAGGGTGTTGTTGTGTGAGGCCGAGAGAGCCTGTGGAATAGTAGTGGATTGAGAGAAAAAGTATGATACTGTAATGAAAAAGATTGGTATTTATATGTATATGTATTTTCCCCTCTTTTCAGTTTGAAATTTGTATGATAGTTATAATAGTGGCTAGAGAAAGTAGTAGCATGCATTCATAAGTGGTTGGTGCTTCTTGTAAAGTAGGTGCTTTCTATATTAAGTGGAATGGTGCCTCCTATTAGTGGGTGATCACAAACAAATTGATGTAATTAAGTAGGTTTTTAATTTACATCATAACAAAAAATAGATAGGTGGTTTTATCCCTTTGGGTTTCCATGTAAAAATACATGTGTCAATGTGTATGTTGCACATGCGACGGATTATATGTACATGTGTGTGAATTATCTTGTTATTCATTTATATTGTGTATGAATTCTATGATAAGTAATTGATAGTAAAGGAAATAACTAAATACTTATTCACAATTTTTTTTAATAACCTCACTATTATTGATTCCCAAAATGCCTGTCCATTCAACACTATGTATCTTGTATCTAATTCCTTTGATATTTACTTCAAGGGTTTTCCTACCCTACGAGTCTTTATTTCCACTATACTAATTTTTAATTGAATTGGGCCCATTACCTTTCACCGTAGACTTATGTTCTCCTTCGTTTGATACATTTGAATTCCATGTAAATTGGCTCTACTCTAAGTATTTATAGGTCTTACTTCTCTTTCCAAAAAATTCAATCAATATGTAATTATTTATGTTGACACTTCTTACCCTCTAAATTCTTAGAGTAGATACATTTTTTTCTAGAAACCAATTCTTTTATTAAATATCTGCATATATATTTTTTCCAAAACCCACTTCTTTTTATTAATACATGAATGCATGTTTTGATCTTATATATTTAATTTTTTAATCTACTCTTTTGTACCTCTAATGGCTTCAAGATATTTATTCATATATATTTCTTTTCCTCAGTCATATTTTTATTGCAACATATTAGTATTATTTTGAATATATATATATATATATATATGTATATATATATATATATATATATATATGTATATATATAAGTGTATACGCTAGAGACCTATAATCTTCAAGATATCCACAACAATAATCTTCAGAGATGTCCGTTCAATAGGAGTTAACAAATAGGATTCAAAACCAAGTAGCTCTAATCCATATGTCTATCCCTTAATATTCTATAGGTCTTCTTTTCAAGAGGAATTTCAAAAATTTCCACAATAAAAACAACAGTCTGCTTCATAAAAAATTCTTCAAATGATCGATTACAAAAATTATTCAAAGATTGATTTGAAAAATGTAGTCAAGGGCACAATCTTCAGGAACTCTAGTTTAGATTATAAATTCATGTCCTGTAAAAATAAAATTCTTCACTAGTATAAGTCTCCAAAGCACTAATATATGACCAAGATTTTGAGGCCTAGGGGTTTAGATCCAAGAGACCAAAATTCTGCTTCACAAATTCACAGTTCTGGTATTGACTTATATTTACTTAATTTCAATAAGAAAATCACATATAGATAATTCAAGTTTTGTTTTATTCCTTTTACCATTTCTTCTATTTATTTTAACTATTCTCGTTTTAACATAAGTTTATAATCAAGTCAAAACCAATTTAGAGGGATGCGGAATTGTATTCCATACAAGGAATCTTCAAAGGGGCTCATTTTGAATGATTCCTGGTAGCCATTGTTGTAGGTTAACTCTACTGAATGAAAATAGTCTTCCCACCTAGTAGGTTAGTTCATGACATACATGAATAGCATGTCTTCAACGACCTGGTTGACTCTTTCTAATTTACCATCAGTTTTAAGATGATATACAATGTTAAAATTTAACTTTGTACATGTTTCGGAAAACAAATCCTTCCAAAATTTTGAAGTGAAATTTGAGTCTCTATCTAATATCACTTTCATGGGTATACCATGAAGTCAAAAAATTTCCTTCATAAACACATTTTCTACTTGTGCATCTTGTATGGAGCCTTCATAGGGATAAAATTGGAAAATGTAGTTAACTTATATACAACTACTATGATAGATTCATGTTTCCTCCTTGTTATAGATAATTTAGTTATAATATCCAATGATATTTCCTCCCTCTTCCACTATGGCATAGGTAGGGGGTTCAACAATCATGCTTGATGTTGGTGATATTGCTTCAGTAGCTAGGATTCCTAGCATACTTCCAAATGTAGAGCAACATATTTCTTCATTCCTCGTCAAAAAAATCTTTTGTTAGAGAAGAAATCATTTTTTGATACCATGATTGTGTTGTGTATGGTTTTTTGTGATATTAATTCAAAATTAATTTTTTTATTTCATCTAAATTTGGAATATAAAATTTGTTTTTATATATTAGAAATCCTTTTTCATTACTTACATACTCCGGTTGCTTTATTTAAATAGTTTCAGTCCTCAAAATATCACGAATCTACTTATAATTTTGCTCATATGTTGCTACTTTTTCTACTTGATCAACAAAAATGGTTTTTAATTTTTCTTTACGTTACCTCACATAATTGTTTTAAACTCTGACTCAATGCACATGCCACTTTTCTTCCTTCCCGTTTATGTGTTTTATCTCAAAATCAAATTCACTTATGACTTCCATCCATGGGTTTGTGTGGAAATTATGTCAAGTTATATGAAAAATTATTTTAGACTTATATGGCCTATAACTAAAGTGAATTTCTTACCAATTAGGTACTCTCTTCACATATTTCGAGCATGAATAAATGTGGCCAATTCTATATCTTAAACCTAATAATTATTTTCATGTTCCTTTATTTTTTTGAGACTCATAGGACACCACATGTCCCTGGTGCATCAACACCCCTTATATACCTTATAAACAAGCGCATGTACACACTACAAAATCAATATCTGGATATGTTATCTTTAACATAGGTTCCATAGTCCATAAATATTTTAGCTTCTCGAAATGTTCCTGGCATCTTTGTGTCCACAACAATTTCACTCCATTATTCTACAGGGAAGTTATAGGGTATCATAGTTTTGAGAATCCCTCTATAAATAAATAATAATATCAAGTTATTCCCATAAATGAACTCATGTCTGCCACATATTTCAGAACTCAGAAATCAAGAATGGATTTTACTTTTTTGATATCCACCACTATCCCTTCTTTCAAAATCGCATGCCCCAATTATTGGATCTTATCCTCTTAATATCCACACTTGATAATTTTATCATATAAATGGTGCTCCCTTAGGGTCTGTAGCACTAATTCGAAGAGTTCCTTATGCTATTTTTGGGTGTTGGAATAGATTAAAATATCATTTATAAAATTGAATACAAACTTATCTAGGAACTTATTGAACACACTATTCATAAAAAAATTTAATGTAGCAGGTGCATTTGTAAGTCCAAAGGGTAATACTATAAATTTGCAATTCCCATATCTCATTCATAATGATTTATTCCGTATGTCTTCCTCCCTAATCTGCAATAGGTGGGAACTAGTTCTGCGGTCTATTTTAGAGAACAATGTCACCCCTTTAACTTGGTCAAACAATTCATCTATCCTTGGAAGGGGATATTTATTTAATAGTCATCTTATTTAATTTATGGTAATCAATGCACAAAATATAAGTCTCATCAAGTTTCTTAACAAAAATGACTGGTGCACCGCACGGTGAGACACTGGATCTAATATACCCTTTATTCAATAATTCTTGCAACTGCATCTTCAATTCCACCAATTCTGGAACACTCATTCAATACTATATTAACCACTGGTATCAATTCTATAGAAAAATATATTTCAATTTTTGGTGGAAGACCTGGAATTTCATCCAAGAAAACATCTGTGTAGTCTTGAAAACTTCTAACTCACTTACAGATATCGCTGAACTCTTTAACTAGTGGTCCTATACTTGAATGGAAAAAAGTTGACATCCCTTCCTTGTATCTCTTTTTAACTATAATTTTGATATGTTTCACACATAAATGGGTCCGTGTATGCCTTTTATAATCAGACTTTCACCATTTTTTTATTTGCATGTGACATTTTTCTCAAGGAAGTTAGCAATTTCCTTATGCCCCTCTATCCAATCAATTCCTACCAGAACATCATAGGAGCCCAATGGTAAAATTTTCAAGTTCATGATGGTATGATTTCCATTTAATGTAATTGGGCATGTCTTCACGCAATTTGTAACCTTGCCTTTTTTTCCCATGGCTAGCTGAACCAACCACAATTTTTTCTATTTTTTAGATTTCTATTTACATTTTCTACAACCTAGGGCCTAACATAACTCATGTTAGCACTAGGGTCTATCGATACATAAATAAGTTGATTAAGAATAATACCTTCAATTTATCCCATTGTGAACTAATGCTTTGATTGGGATTCCTCTAATGTTTCGTTGATGCATGGTGCATTTATATACACGTTTTTTTATAGTAGAGGCCTCTTGTAGGTTTTGTAGATTTTGTGTGGACCGAGTTTTGTATAGAAAATTTCACAAAAAATGGGGTTCTTCACAAACACACCATTTTAAAGGTTACCTATATTTAATGCTACTTCATTTGCTGATTTTTTCCCGTATGGACCCAACTTGGTGCTCGTTTTATGTCCTTGGTGTTTGCTTATTGTTTCTAATAGAGTATCGATTCCGATAACTTTTTCCAGGTTGTTTAAATTTTCTATATTTGTCACTTTTTCCACCTTGATCCATTATATCCCTCTTATTATTAAACTAAGATTTCATATTTTCATTTTTCTTCTTGGATTATTAGTAATAGATTCTAGCCTTCTGAGTAAACTCATCTAAAGTATTTGGATTATTGTACTCAATTATCTCCTTAAAGGATAGTGGAAGAAATTTTATAAAATGTTAGACCCTTTTAATTTCATCTTTAAAATATGATATGTAGCATAATAAATGAGTAGATTTGGTTACTAGTTCATCCATTACATTGAGCATAGTTTTAAATCATGGAATTTCTTAGATATATCATTAAACTGACATTCATTCAAGTATTTTCCTATAAAAAAAAAACTGGAATTCCTCCTAGTCAACCTCCCTACTTTTTAAATTATGAATTGTTCTCATTTCCTCGAACCATGGAGAGGATTTTCCTTACCATTGATAAGTATACAACTTGGATTTCACCTCTGTATAATAATCATACACTTGGAAATACCTATTGATATTGAGCAGCCATGATTTAACGACTTCTTTTATCTCCCCATCGAAATTCAAGGGTCTATATTTTCTAAATTCTCCTTGCACTTATATTTTCCTTGGAGTTCTATTTTTGGATTCTTCTATGACACTACCTACTTTTTTTAGGAACTATGCTCCTCTTCTTCTTCAAAAATTTGGTCCTTAATTTCTGTTATGAAACCAACTCCAAAAATAGAAGAACAGAGAGATCAACGCCTTAGAAATAAGCAACTTCAAGGGGGCAGGCTCCTTTACATTACATAAATGAAAAATTCTTGGATGATACAAATGACAAAACCTCCTTTGATATATAAGAGTCAATGGGGTCACAATAAAATCCTAGGCAACCTAACAATAATAATGTAAGGGCACAATAATAACAATATAGGGGTTATAGGAGTACAACAATAACAATAAGGGGGCTATAATAAACACAATAAGGGACTACACTAGTCATATAGGGACCTAACATGCTACTCTCCTTAAAAAAAGTGTTGTCCTCAATGCTTGAGTAGATCTATATGGTTCTGTATAAAATTATCATCCAACCATGTAGAATCTTCAGTGGGTAAGTTCTTCCACTTGATGAGATACTCTGAAATTGATTGATTTCGTAGCTGTTGAGTTCTTGCTTTTGTGACTGCTTTAGGTTCCAATATGATTTTTCATTCCTCATCAAGTTTTGGAAATATTGTTTGAACTAGAAGTTTTTTACCTATAACCTTATTTAAGCATGAAACATGGAAAACTGGATGCACTCGTGAAGAAGCCAAAAGCTCCAATTTGTATGCCATAGTACCAATATTTTGCAACACCTTGTTAGGACCATAGTACTTTGGTGATAATTTATTATCCTTATTAGCTTGCTTGGGGGACATTTGCTTTTATGGTTGTAGTCGTAAAAATACCCAGTATCCTACATCAAAAAATTTGTCACTGTGATGTTGATCTGCTTGTCGTTTCATTCAATTTTGTGCCAAATTTAGGTTATCTTTTAAGAGTTGGAGAAATGGTTGTTGATGCTCGATGTGATCTTCCATTGCTTGAACCTTAGAATTTTCTCTTAAATATGATGTGATGGACAGTGGATGATATCCATAAAGTGCCATAAATGGGGTCATTTTTGCTGTAGTATGGAAGGAAGTGCTATACCGCCATTCAGCGAAAGGTAACCACTTGACCCATTGTGTTTTTACACATTTTTTCACTATCTTAGTTTGGCCATCAAATTGAGGATTATAAGATGAGCTATGAGCTAGTTGAGTACCCAGACATGAAAATAATTCCATCCAAAAATTTCTAGTAAAAATGGGATCTCTGTCACTTACAATAATATTTGGGTTTCCATGTATCTTTTGAATTGTTTCCATAAATGAAGTAGCAGCTCTAATTCTTTAAATGGATGAGATAATGCACAAAAGTGTGCATACTTGGTAAGTCTATCAAATATCACCATGATGACATTCTTTCCTTCAGACTTAGGTAAACCTGTGATAAAATCCATTGAAATCTCCTCCCAACGTTGACTTGGAATGAATAAAGGTTGTAGAAGACTTGGGGTCTTAATTGTCTCAACTTTATTTTGCTGGAAAACCAAACATTCTGCCACAAAATTTTGAATATCAGATTTAAGGCCATCCCAAAAAAATTATTTCTTCACCCTGTGGTAAGTTTTAAAAAATCCTAAGTTTCCTCCTAAAGGAGATGTGTGCAATTCCAAAAAAATCTTTTGTTTTATTTGGGAATTATTACAATGATATAAGTGATCTTTGTACCATACAGAATCATTTTTCCAACTAAATGTATCATATGTACTAGGATCTTGCTGCAAATTTTGAATGAGTGTTGACACTTCTTCGTCCTTCTTCCATTCATCCCTTGCTTCTGTTATCCAATCTAGTTGGATAATATAAATGGCACAAAGCAATGCTTCCACCTCTTCATCCTTTCTTGAGAGTGCATCTGCAACAACAATTCGCTTCGCTTTTTTGTAGATGATTTCAAAGTCATAACCCAACATCTTTGTGACCCATTTTCCTCCTCTTCTGAAGATAATATTTGTTCCAAAAAGTGTTTAAGGCTATCATGATCAGTTTTTACCTTGAACTATCTTCCCATTAGGTAAGGTCACCATTTCTTTAGTGCATGTATTATTTCCAACATTTCCTTCTCATAAATAGCTTTCAGTAAATAATTTCCTTTGATTCGACGACTTTCAAAAGCAATGGGTCTTCCTTCTTGCATTAAAAAAACACCAATTCCATTTCCCGAGGCATCACATTCCACAATAAAGGTTTTTGTGAAGTCTAGCGTAGCTAAGACCGGTGCTACGCACATTGCCTCTTTAATATGGTCAGAGGCCTTAGTTGCTTCAGGAGTCCATGAAAATGTATATTTATTCAATAATGTTCTTAGAGGTGCTGCTATTCTCCCATAATTATTAACGAACTTGCGATAATACCCTGTTAACCCGAGAAATCCTCGCAACTGCTTTATGGTTTTGGGGCTTTGTTTTAATTTTGTTAGGGTCTACCTTAACACCCTCGTGAGATACATTATGACCTAGATATTCCACCTCTTGTACTCCAAAGAAACATTTGGAGGTTTATGCATATAATTGTTTCTCCTCCAAAAATTTGAGCACACTGTCAACATGTTGAACATGATCCTTCCAAGACTTGCTGTAGATTAGTATATCATCAAAAAATACTAACACAAATTTTGTAAGGAAGGGTTTGAAAATGGAATTCATCAACCCTTGAAATGTATAAGGTGCATTGGTAAGGCCAAAAGGCATCACCAAAAATTCAAGATGACCCTCATGAGTTCGAAATTATGTTTTCGGAATATCTTCAGTCTTCATTCTAATTTGATGATATCCTGAACGAAGATCCAACTTGGTAAAATAAATTTCTCCATGTAATTCATACAATAATTCATCAATAATAGGAATGGGAAGCTTATCTTTAATAGTGAGCTTATTAAGATCCCCATAATCTGGACACATGTGCCATGATCCATCCTTCTTATGCATCAATACTACTGGAGCAGAGAAAGAACTTTGACTAGGTTGAATTATACCAACCTCTAACATTTTTGCAATCATACGTTCAATTTTGCTCTTTTGGACATAAGGATATCTGTAAGGCCTGATATTTGGAGGAAAAATTCTTGGAATCAAATGAATAGCATGATTATGATCACGAATAGGTGGGAGTCCTTTGGGAGTTTCAAACATCTTGGAATTATTGTCCAAGAATTTTTGGAGATCTCGAGAAATAGATGATTTTGATGTTGGAACTTCTAGTGAGCATAATTGTGAAATCATACCTCGTTGTTCGTTATTCAGAAGATTTTTCATGACATTAGAATTTATTATCTTTCCTAACTTCCCTACGATACCCTGCAATTTGAATTATTTTCCTTTCGAAAAAAATTTCAAGTAAAGTTCTTGAAAATTAAAAGCCGCCGTACCCAAAGATTTTAACCATTTTACTCCTAGTACAACATCAACAACTCCCATTGGAATTGAAAGAATTGGGATATTCAATACATATTTCCCCATGGTTAGCTTGATATTATGGAATTTTATGGAGTAATTTATAGTTCCTCCATTCGCAACCATCACTTGACATTCCGGTGCTAGGCATAGGAAGCAATTCAAATCCTTGGCTACCTTGCAATGAATAAATTTGTGGGTACTACCCAAATCAATCAACACTATTACCTTTTTCTTCTTGATATGTACTTCTATCTTGAGAGTTTGAGGAGTGGTAATTCCTACCAATGCATTACACGATATGGTCAGACTCATTTCTTCTTTCTCTAGGGCCGATTCCTAGTGTATATCCTATTCTTTTGAAGTTTCTTGTTCATTTTCTTCCTCCTCTTCACAATCTATGTAAAATAATTTCTTTACAGCACACTTAGGACCTTTAGTGTATTTTCTATCACAACTGTAGCAAAGCCCTTTTGCTCTTTTTTATTCCAATTATTGTGGTTTCAACCTTGTAGGTTGTGGAAGTCTAGGAGTAGCAAAAATTCCATCTTTGTAGATGTGAGTGGTAGGATTCCTTGTCGCCATAATTTTACATTCATTTTTTCTTTCCAACCTACATGCCTTCTCCAATGAATCAGGTTCCCAAAGGTGAACCTCATGTTGGATGTTATCGTTTAAAGACCTCATGAAGACATCAATCCTATGTTCCTCTAGAATATCATTTACCCTTATATTTAATTTTTGGAAGCCCTCAATGTGCTCCACCAATGAACCATTTTTTTTATAGATTTATAAATTGGCTAAAGAAGGTGTTGCTCTTTGTATCCTCATAATGTACTATCATTTCCTTCATAAAAATTGACCATGTGAAAATTTTTTTACGGGAGCAAAGCCATCGATACCCTACAAATTTATTTTATTCTAAATATAAAGTTGCAATGGGTACTATTACATCATTTTTTGGTCATCTAACCTATTATCATTAGATGGACCCAGGTACACCATGTAAGACCAATTTTACCCTAAGTAAAATTGCTTTCACTATGAAAATAACTTAGTAAACCACCTTTATTAAGTTGTTTATGGTCTAAAGAGGAAACACCATGAGGAAATATTAAATAAATCTACATTTGTTTGATTTTCCTCAAGGAATAATTAGGTAAACAACAGTTTAATTAATATTCCTGGTTATATTTAATCCAAAACAAGGAAATTAATTAGATAAGTAATTATTTATCTTATTGTTTTATACGAATAATTATTTAAACCTTATTTAAATAATATTCTTTGTTAAATATGACTAAATAACCCTTAAATAATTAAATAAATCATTATTTATTTGATTATTACTCAACCACATCCTTAAAATGATAAATAAATCATTTATTTAATTATTATTTCAAATAAAGGGATTTGACCCAAGTCAAATTCCTTTTCCCTCCAACAAATATAATAAAATATTCCATAAAAGTTGGATCTTGATTTGGTTAATAATATTTTAATTATGCACCAATATCTAGACTAACTCAATATTTTGTTATAAATAGAAGGGTTTTCCCATTCATTTACCACCTTTTTTTGCCTAAATATCACTCTGGATCTATACTTTTGGTCTGACTTTGATCCACCATCATAATCATATTTTGCTACCATTTTTGTCTGGGCTTTCTACACCATCAAGAGAGAGGAATTTTAGATTTGAAGTGTTGAGGACTTACAATAACCCATCCCATTGAGGAGAACTGGTAACACCCTTCTGTGTTTTCCTCCCAGATGCCATTAATACAAAATTCATTCAACATATTCTTGTCTTGTCTATTAGATGCATGGAGTAAATCTTGTTTTTTCTACTGCTTAATGTCTTTTGATGCATAGATATAGATTTTTGCAGCATTTATCTTGATCACCTAACTGCAGATCTGAGGATATTAGCAGCCATCTTTGCTGTTAGGGATGTTTTTTATGCACAGCTAAAGTGGTCTTTTTTCATACGCTTGGAATTAAGATTCATACTAATAACTGGCGACTCCACACGGGTTTACGATTACGACCGCTGTCGTTTTTATGATCCTTGCATATCCAACTGCTTCAAACCCTAGGATTTCTCTTCAGCCTCTTGTTTTTTCTTTTCTTGATGTTGTTATTAACCTATAAAACCATAAAACGATAAAAATTCTAACTTCCGTGTGTTTTCGGACCTATTACGCAGGTGACAGACATCAGCCGTAACTGAGATGACATTTTTTTCTGAAATCTGCCGCCGAAAGTGCCAGAAGTGTGGGTCACACTTTTTGGACCAAAACCTGCAACCTGGAGCTTTAGGAATCGATAATTAGCCCAAAAATTGCGACCTCTGCAGAAAACAGGTCAGAAAATGCGACCTGGATTTTTTGCGGGAGTTTTTCTAAAAGTTTTTTGGGTTTTTCTGGGCCTCTGTTCAGGGTTGTTTGACCTCCGTCTCCGCCTGTTTTGGACCTGTACTTGTTATGTTTTACTCAACTAAGTTGGAACCTAGCCCCCTTGGGCTTCAGTACCCTCCACATTGTTATCACCCTAAAGTTTTTTCTAAACTTTGGAAAGTTTACCTTGTTTCTAGTCATGGTATTATAATAGGTTTTGAGTCATCTCATCGCAATTGTGTCATTCTCATTTCCAAATAAAATTTGACCACCTCATTCAATGGTTTAAAGTCTCATTTTCTATTTATAAGCCATATTTTAAAACCCTTGTTCTAGTCATGGTGTTAAAGGGTCTTTAGGTCATTTTATGTTTTATAGGGTCTAAGTCATGGGTTACAAGTCTCATTCCATCATCAAATAAATTTTACAAACCTTGTTTTACACTTTAGAGGTTTCATACCACGTTTTGAAAACCATATTTTTAGTCTTTTTGAAATTTTTTTCTAAATAATCCATGAAACCACGTTTTCGTAGCATGCTCAGTGTAAAAAACTGCTTTTGTGCTACGAAAATGATGCTATTTTCATAGCGCGCTATGAAACCACTGAAGCAGCTTTTTTTTCCATCAAAAACCCTGTTTTCTTCTTTTAGTATTTTTTTTTCCAAAGTAGTTCCTGAGCAATTGAAAACTCATTTTTGAAAACTGAAAGAGGTTTTTCTTCCTAACATACTGAAATACAAAAACCTCTTTCAGTTTCTTCACATTCATTATTTAGTGGGAGAAATTGATGACTCAACTTGCGCTACGAAAATAGATGAAAGTCACTGAGAGAAAAACTCTGTTTTCTGTTTTTAGTAGTCAACTTCATGATCAGTTTCTGGCCACAAGAAAACGTATTTTGGAATTATGAAGGATTTTTCTCTTCATAAAATCTTCATCTACAATAACCTATCTCATTTTATTCATAAGTGTTACCAGTTGGGAGATACAGGGCTTTCTTTAAAGCCATATTTTCCGAAATTAGAATATTTAGTTTACACCTAATGTTCAAAGACAATTTTTGGGCAGTAGGAAAGGCCTTACAAAAAAAAAAGAGAGGTTTTTGTTAAAAAATGATTGATCTAAAAACAAATCATTCATTTTTGCAAAATACATTTTTGATGAGGAGATAAAAGCTCTGTCCCAACACCTATTTTTCAGCTAAAACAGAGAAGTAAAATTACATTTCCTAATACAGTTTTGGTTATGGAGAAAGATTTCAATTTTTGAAAGCAATTAAGAGATGATTTATGTTGATTATTAAAGCTTGAAGAAATCATGGAAGAAGGGCAAGAAGTTTTAAAAACTGAGATTTTAAAAAAAAAAAAATTATGTGTAGGTGACATGCACAACAGTTTCTTAGCTGTTGTAGGTGCCCCACTAGGGATAGTGTGCTCCTATGGTACACTAAGAACTGGTAGCTCCAGTGCTGCAATCCATTCCTTTAAAAATAAAAACTCTGAAATTCTGCCCAATCTACTTCAAACTGTACCTAGTAAAAATGCTCAGTCAGCCTTGAGCTTATTTGCATCTTCTTACCTACCGTATCAGCTGCAATCTCCATTTGTAGCTCAAGGAACATGAAATGTCCAATGAAGCCAATCAATTGTATTTTCTGATATTTGAGGCTCTAAACTGCATTTGACCTCAAAATAACCATGATAGTGAGATGACCAAAACAACGTATAATGTACTTGATCTTCATCATGAAAAATGAAAATGAAATACTGGTGTGCAAAGCTTTTCCATTTATTCAACTATAGGGTCAAAGAATGCATGGTTAGTTTGAGGATTATCATGACATTCTATATATTCAGATAATTGATTCTCAGGCACACAAGATTCCTTTGAAATGCTATCCAACTGCTTTTCAAACTGATTTTCAAAAATAATGCATTCTTCCTCAATCTCAAAGGAGAAAGGTAGAAACACTCTCTCTTTGTGTTCTTCCATATACAACTTTTGAAAAGAATAATCATGATCATGAAAATTATATGATTGAATTTGACCTTGTAAGCCTTCAATGTCTTTCTCAATTTCCTTAGCAACTTCATCCAAAAATTTCATCTTATCTTGTGTATTACACTCAAATGATTTTAGATAAGAAGATAAGGAAAAAGAAAAATTTCCATCTATTTCTTCATTAATATGATCATCATTCCATTGTTTAAAACCTTGAATTGAAGGAGAGTTTGCCACCAAATCTGTTCTATCTATCCATTCCTCCAGAAACATAAGCCAAAAGTCTACAAATGACTTAATAGATCTGAAAGGAAAACTTTCAATCCATTGTTTACATTTCCCTTGAAATGAATAATAGAACAACATAATGCAAACATCTTCATGTTTGACTCTAAGAAGCTCGGTAAAATCACAGAAATCTGATATATGCTTCAAAGTCAAACTCAAATAATCTCCATTGAATTTTGGACCATTCCTTAAAAAATATGTATCCCTGGGAAAATGATTTGGGAAACCATGAATCCCTGAAAAATTTATGCATGCATACCTTGAAATAATAATGACAGCATCTGAGTTCTTCATAACTCCAGTGGAATCACCATGAATCTATGAATTTTGAATTCTTCAACAATGGAGGCGCCAAGGTAGTTCTACAGCCTCGAATAGATTCTGAGCTCCTGCTACCTTTAAGAGTTCAGCTTCATGATTTTTGGGAGATGTATATCTTCAGACTCCTGGTAGATGCACCAAAATGTTATCACCAAAATAGGACCCTAACAGGCTACTGATCAGACTACCTTCGGTGTAACTCTTTCAAACCAGACTTTTAGCTGAGGCTTAGCCTCCTCAGCCTGAGAGGGCTCTCTCAAGGGGGTTAATGATATTAATTAATGATAATATATATGGCTAACTCTATCTTCTTTTTTTGTGTTTATAGGTTGAAAAGATAAAGAATTGCTACCATTGGGCTATGGAGTCAACAAGTCAATAAATTCAGTGGCTAGGTTTCTTGACATGAAAGCTGAGGCAAATGAGGTTCTTAAAAAAAGATAATTCACTCAATAACATAGGTCAAAACAGTCATTCCATTACTAAAGGAAGTCAAAGCATAGGGTTATGAATTCTAAGTAATAGTAATGAAATCTGCTGCTGATGGATCAAAGGTGATTTACTAACAAGATTCAGAAAAGAACATAGTCACCTCATTACTAAAGGAAGTCAGAGCATAAGATTATGAATTCTGAGTAATAGCAATGAGATCTACTGCTAAACACAATCATTCCATTACTAAAAGAAAACAGAAAGACATGAATTTCAGTAGGCAATGTAATCTAATACAAGGTTCTCGAGGTAAACACAAATATCTTATTGTTAAAGGAAGTTAGAGCATTAGATAATGAATTGAGTAATAAAAATAAGATCTATTTGCAAAATGGTTAAAGCAAGATAAACCAAAGAGATTAAACCCATCAAAACTCGATTTACAAGAAAAATTCTTGTATTGCCATCGTATTCCTTCATATATAGCTTACCGGGCCAAAATCTCCAACCCTTTGCTAATTCGACCTCTTTTATTATATAGCTTACACCTTGATCCTAAGGATCCACTATAAGATAGAATTAAATTCCTATCCTTGACACCTATTCGTCCATAAATGTATTTATTAATTACAAATGATAGCTAATCCTTAAAGTCCTAATTCAAGTAGGACTAAAACTCCTAAAACATGTTTCAACAACCTTATATAAACCATAAATTATTCCTTTGCCACCTGTAACCTCATGAGGTCGAATTTGGTGATGCCTCCAGCCTTGCTATGAACCCTACTGTTCCATGACCTAACTGCCCTGAAAACAAGGAAATCAGTTTTCTGCAATTATGACTTTACCTTTATTAATGATCTTTGAACCCTTTTGCTGGAAAAATTTACCTTTTGAGACAAGTAACATGTATTATCACTTCTATAGAACCATGCCTTTCCACCTGTACAAAAATTAAGCCTTCTTAAAGAGCATAAGAAGGGATGATATAGCTGCGCTATGAAAAGAGCAGTGTTTTCGTAGCACAAGATATGTATCTTTGTAAAACTCTCTTAACATCCTCTTACTTTTGTCTTGACAACTGAATTCTTATCTGTGAGCCTTTTCCATCCTTTAGCAGCAACAAAATTCAAAAACCAAGTGTTTTTACCTCTTAAAACCTTAACAAAATGTGCAAAACTGCACCTACAGCAATTTCGTAGCGCGTTACGAAACTGCTGTGCATGTCACCTACACAAAATGTTTTTTTTTTCATCAAAAACCTTGTTTTCTACTTTTGGTAGTTTTTTTCCATAGGATTTATTGAGCAATTTAATACTCCTTTTTGAAAATTGAAAGAGGTTTTTCTTCCTCACATACAAAAATACCAAAACCTCTTTCAGTTTCTACAAATTCATTATGAAGTGGGAGATATTGATGACTCAAATTGCGCTATGAAAACAACTAAGAGTCATTGAGAGAAAAACTCTGTTTTCTGTTTTTAGTAGTCAACTTCATGATTAGTTTCTGGCCACAATAAAAATTATTTTGGAATTATGAAGGAATTTTCTCTTCATAAAATCTTCAGCTACAATAAACTATCTCATGTTCTTCATAAGTGTTACCAGTTGGGAGATACAGGGCTTTCTTTAAAGCCATATTTTCTGAAATCAGAATCTTCAGTTTACACCTAATGTTCAAAGACAGTTTTTGGGCAGTAGGAAAGGCCTTACAAAAAACCAAGAGAGTTTTTGGTTCAGCACAGAGTGGTCTCCAAAAAACTCCTTCAGGTTTGCAAAATACATTTTTTATGAGGAGATAAAAGCTCTGTCCCAACACCTATTTTTCAGCTAAAACAAAGTAGTAAAATTACATTTCCTAATACAGTTTTGGTTATGGAGAAAGATTTCAATTTTTGAAAGAAGTTCAGAGATGATTTATGTTGATCATTAAAGCTTGAAGAAATCATGGAAGAAGGGCAAGAATTTTTAAAAACTGAGATTTAAAAAAAAAAAAAGTCTGTGTAGGTGACATGCACAGCAGTTTCGTAGCACGCTATGAAACTGCTGTAGGTGCAGTTTTGCACATTTTGTTAAGGTTTTAAGAGGTAAAAACACTTGGTTTTTGAATTTTTCTGCTGCTAAGGGATGGAAAAGGCTCACAGATAAGAATTCAGGCGTCAAGACAAAATAAAGTGGATGTTAAGAGAGTTTTACAAAGATACATATCTTGTGCTACGAAAACACTGCTCTTTTCGTAGCGCAGCTATATCATCCCTTCTTATGCTCTTTCGGAAGGCTTAATTTGTGTACAGGTGGAAAGACATGGTTTTATAGAAGTGATAATACATGTCACTTGTCTCAAAAGGTAAATTTTTCCAGCAAAAGGGTTCAAAGATCATCAATAAAGGTAAAGTCATAATTGCAGAAAACAGATTTCCTGGTTTTCAGGGCAGTTAGGTCATGGAATAGCAGGGTTCATAGCAAGGCTGGAGGCATCACCAAATTTGACCTCATGAGGTTAAAGGTGGCAAAGGAAGAATTTATGTTTTATATAAGGTTGTTGAAACATGTTTTAGGAGTTTCAGTCCTACTTGAATTAGGACTCTTTAAAGACAGTCAAGCTATCATTTTGTAATTAATAAGTCTGTTTTATGGTTAGAATAGGTGTCAAGGATAGGAATTCGAATTCCTTTGATGGTGGATCATAGAATCCAAGGTTGTAAAGCTATATATGAAGCAAGAGGTCGAATTAGCAAAGGGTTGGATACTTTTTGGCCCAGCTGCTGCTTTATGTGAAGGAATACAATCAATAATACAGAGAAGTTTTTCTTGTATAAATCTGAGTTTTGATGAGGTTTAATCCTTCTTTGATTTTTATGTTACTTTAACCATTTGCAGTAGATCTTATTGTTATTAATCAAAATTCATTATCTAATTATCTAACTTCCTTTAACCATAAGATGATTGTGTTTTACCTCAGAACCACCAGCACTAGATTACATTGCTACTACTCAAAATTCACAACCATGTGCTCTGTTTTCTTTTGGTAATGGAATGATTGTGTTTAGCAGTAGATCTCATTGCTATTACTCAGAATTCATAATCTTATGCTCTGAATTCCTTTAGTAATGAGGTGACTGTGTTCTTTTCTGAATCTTGTGAGTAAATCACCTTTGATCCATCAGCAGTAGATTGCGTTACTATTACTCAGAATTCATAACCCTATGCTCTGACTTCCTTTAGTAATGGGATGATTGTTTTGACCTATGTTATTGAGTGAATTATCTTTGTTTAAGAAACTCATTTGCCTTATCTTTCATGTCAAGAAACCTAGCCACTGAATTTATTGACTTGTTGACTCCATAGCCCAATGGTAGCAAGCCTTTATCTTTTCAACCTATAAACACACAAAACCAAGATAGAGTTAGCCATCTATATTATCATTAATCATTATCATTAACCCCCTTGAGAGAGCCCTCTCAGGCTAAGGAGGCTAAGCCTCAGCTAAAATTTTGGTTTGAAAGAGTTACACCGAAGGTAGTCTGATCAACAGCCTGTCAGGGTCCTATTTTGGTAATAACACACACTTTGTGGAAGAGTTTTAGCTGCTGCAGGTTGTCTAAAATTTTCAGAGCGTTCAACCATTTTTTAGATCTGATACCTCACCTTCAGATCCGCTTTATATTGGCTTGTTATCCATCCAAATCACCTCATTTATCTTTTTTTTGGTTTTCCTCTAAGGTTCACTCCGTTTCCCTCTAGGAGATAGCCTTTTGCCACCTCATTTACAACAATTTTTCCTCTGATTTGTTGCTATTTTCTGCACCACTTTCCAGCAGATTTTGACCTTTAGATCCCTGTCCCTCCCTGACCTTAGATCTATTGGATATTTTAGTGTGTTTTGATTAGTTTTTTTACCCGCCTACAGACTAGTTGTTGAGAGGCCCGCCTCCTTGGGTTTAGATTATTGCATTATTAGCTATTTATTTTTCTGTTATTTCAGTTTCATATACTGTTATCTGCAGGTTTATTTTCAGTTACACAACACTCTTTTTATTTTTCTTTACAAACGTATGGGTTTAAAAATTAAAATTTACACACTTTGCACACACACCCTAAGCGAAAAAGGGCTTGGTTAACACTGCCAAGCAAAGACTCTAAAACATTGAAATCAATTGATCCTGCACCTCTCTGCCCTTGTTTCAACATTGTAGTTAGTTGATCCTACACATCCTTTCCCTTGTTAGTCTCTTTTTCCTTTGTTCCGTGTTTGTGTCATCATAATTGCACCACCAAGGAATTTATCCCAAAGACTTCTTGGCCTTCATCCTCAGTTTCCGGTAGGAAGACTTACTTCTCTGCGTAGGATTCGAGTTAGTCCTCCACCAAGTCTGCACTCTGACTCTTCTTTTGGTTCATTGGGTTCTCCTTCTCGTTCCACCTTTGGTTCTCCCCCTGTCACCTTCACCATGTCTGGTGCAGGACTTAATGCTGGTGGTAACCCTGGACCTCATGCTGGGAATACCACTAGTGGGACCGCAACATACACTACCTCAGCTGCGCCCTTGCTCTCCTTCATGGCAGGCCTTAGACTTCTCGATTTTGACCAGTTGATAAATGACCCTATACACCATGACACTAGTTTGCCTGCTATGCTGACTAAGCTCCCTTCCGACATCCCCACGTTTGAAGGCCTTGCTGGAGAAGATCCTACAAATCATGTTCGATCTTTCCACATGTGGTGTTTATCTAACTCCATTACCCATGACTCTATCCATCTTCATTTGTTCCAATGTACGCTTACTGGTGAAGCTTCTAAGTGGTAGGTTGATCAGGCCCCTTCCTCTCATACCACCTTTGCGACTCTTGCCCAGGCTTTTCTGTCTTACTTCTAGCTTCCCCTTCGTTATGAAACTGGTACTGAACTCTTGACTTCTTTTCATCAATCATCTGCGACCCGCCTATTCGACCATGTACAGGAATGGTGGAGAAGAAAGAGCCTATGTCGAGCCCCTACCTTTGAATACTGTGTCTACATGGACTGGTTCCTTAGATCTCTCTTGCCACCTATCGGGAAATATGTCACATCGCACTTTCCTCAAACCGAAGAAGCCGCTCTCCAAATTGCATTAAAATATCACCTGATCTACACTTAGTCGGGTTATGTTTATACCGTTGTACCTGATATTCCTAGACCCGGTGGTGCCAATGCACTGGGGGCATCTCAAGCCGCTGATGGTATCATTAGAGCTCTCTCTAATCCATACCCTCAACCTCCCATGGGCTATGGCTTTCCTCAAGGAGGGCTAGCACCTCCTGCACTCTTCCCCCTCCCAGTAGCACGTATCCAGGATATAGCATGCCTCCTCTTTTTTCCCAACCTCCTATTTACAACACTGTTACCCAACCTCCTTATTATCTGTATCCACAACCTGGTGCTCTAGCTCTTCCAGCATTAACACCTCCACCTCCCTTGCCTTCTCAACCCCTGCAACAGCAGAAACCGCCCCTCAGGAGCAGGTGTACACACAGCAGGGCGCGACTAATCCTCCTCCTTCCAAAAATAAGAGGAAAGGCACTCAAAATCAATCTGCCTCTAATAATCCTGGACCTAATCAAGGAAATTCTCCTAACACTACAAACCAACAATAGGGCACTCAGCCCAAGCAGGACAGGCCTGTTCGTATGAACAAGCCCTGTTCTTGTTGTGATGTTTATGGTCATTACACACATGATTGTCCTCTTTTACCACAGATTTAGTAGATGTGGGAGTCTCAAGCAACATTGCGAGGACAACAAGCCTCCCCTTCCGTCCCTCCTAGTGTTGTGCCTAGTCAGCTGGCTATGCTTACTAATCCTTTCCTTCTGCAAGGATTTGTGGCTACCCAACCACCTGAAGGTCAGGTGGTCACTCAACCTCTTCCATCTGGTACCTCTGATTACCAAATTCTCATGATGAAATTTGATCAACCTCTAATCGTAGACATCAATCTTCAGACTCGGTCTCGTTACAACAAGCCTCCTGCTACGTCTGTCCCCAAGCCACCTCCTTCGATCTCTACAGAGCCTCTTTCGACACCTAATGGTCCCTTGTAGATCCCTTAGCCTAAATCGGAGGTTCATACCAAGATACCTAAGGGACCACTATGCCGAAATGCTGCCTCTGGAAAAGCTGCCCATTCGTATAGCATAGTAGATGATTTGGCACAATCCCCTGCTACCATTTCAATGCTGGAACTCCTCCAGTTGTGCCCTTCACAACGAAAATCTTTACTATTTTCCATGGGAACCGTACATCCTTCCGACAATCGATTTATTGTCTTTGATGTTGACCGGTCAGAACATCCTCTCCCTGCTTCCGTTGCCTTTCAAATCCCAGTCAAGATCTGGAACATCAATGTTTCCTGGTGCATCATTAATGAGGGGCAATCCACCTGTGTGATGTCCGCTTCAGTTTGGAAGCAACTTGGATCACCTGATTTGGCTCCTTCCATGATCACACTCCAAGCGTGGGATGGCCACACCTCCCAACCCATTGGCTTATTCCACAATTGTCCTATTACTCTTGTGGGCAAGACTGTTTGCATTGACGTAGAAGTCATAGATGCCCCCTTAGATTACAAAATTCTATTGGGTCGTAGCTACACCTATGCGATGTCTATTTTCCCATCTGCGGTTCACCGCAAGATGTCCTTCCCTCATAACGGAAAGATAGTCACCATTGAACAGTTGACATATTACGAACCGAAGTCTCAGACCTCCCCTGAGTCCACCATGTCTTCAGTGGCCAATAAGAAAACCGTAAATCCTTTGACCAGTGTCTCACCCAGAGTCTAAAAATATTCCTCATTGCTTGGTACATTCCTTGGTCTTCCTCCTCCTGTCTTTGATCCCATCTCATCGAATTTTTTCATGATGCAATCGTCTCAGGCTACCCTCAAGCGGCCTGCCTCTGCTAGTCAACAACCTCCTCGCCCTTCGCAGCCTACTCCTAGCCCTTCGATTCAGCCTTCTGGACCTCCTCCTCTTGGCCCTTCAGCTGGTATCCATGAGCCTCTTTAACCTCTTGGAACGGTTCCTCCAGGACTTAACCATTTAGGAGCCATCCCGCCTAGCCATTACCCCTCTGGTCAGATACCATTCTTAGCTCCTCCCCAGGAGTATACATGGCACCTGTCAAGGCCACCCTCTCTCTTCCTAACCTGGCCCTTGGGATTCCCATCTGGTACCTTGATCCTCCAGCCGCTACCCCATCGGGTCAATCCAAACCTTATCTTGCTTTGAACATGGTTCAACTGGTCCCCATGACTTCTCCCGTTGCAACAGTGCCTCAACCACCTCAACAGGAACCACCTCTTGTTTTGACCGCTTCAGGTAAGAAGGGAAAAGCTCTTAAGAGGGCCTCTAAGGACAAGGATGTCCCGACAGACCCTACACCTCCCCCGCCCACAAAGCCCTGTGATTTGTGTGATGCCGTCGGTCATGCCACCCATAACTGTCCTGAACTGCCCCGTATGAAGCCCATGGTTAAAGTTGCGTTCCCTAAGTCTACGGTCCCTGAAGCCTCTGTTTCTTCCTCGACTGCAACCAAGAATCCTAAAAATATTCACACCAACCAACCTTGTGCTTTGTGTGATCTCCATGGCCATTATTCCCACCATTATCCCTACCTTATGCAATACTACACCTCTTTAGAGGTAGCTTGGGAGTACGAGATTGAACAGGACCAATCCGCCTCTCCCGTACTTGCATAGTATGCTTTAGGCCAGACTGAGGATTTACCCGCTCCCATTGACATTCCCCCTCCTGATGTCAAGATGACAGAGCCTGCAGCCACCATCCTCTACCTGTCATCATCCATGAGACCCTCAGTGGAAGCTCCCTCTGAATCTTCCCCTGTTGTTTCACTTGACCTCCCTTCAGCGATCACCCTAGGCTCAACATCAATAGATCCCTAGTCTGCTTTTTCTTACGTCATTCACCATGACGATGCGCATGTGAACCTTTCTTCTCATGATGATGAGTCAGGTAGCTTCGCCGCGTCATGTGGTCTCCCTTCCTCTAGTCACTCCATCTTCTATTGTGATGATGACATCATGGAAGCCATGTCCACCCCTGACTTCATATTTCCCACCCATAAACAGGATGGAACCATCTATGCCTATGGTGACTTTTGCGGCCTGAGCGCAAGCTACACCTCCGGTAGCTCCCACAATCCACCTCACCGTCGGCACGTGAGTAGTAGACATCTTGCCCAGATCACTCCCTCCCGTGGAGTGTGTTTGATTGCTAATTTGCACTCAAGTTGCCAGCATTGTTCATCATCCTCCTATTTATTGTCTTGTGGCAGCTTTCAGATGGACCTCTCGTCGAAAACTTATATCCTTTTTGCTGATGGTGCAAGTCGCTACTCCCGGAATCTAGCCTCGGCAGGTTGGGCCATCTTTACCCCCTTGCACGCACTTGTTCTCTCGAACAGTGTATGCATTAGTACTGCTACCAATAACCAGGCCGAATATGATGCAGTGCGAGGTTTATTAGCTGACACCCTTTCACATCACATCCTCCACCTTCATGTGCGTTTAGATTCCCTGCTTCTTGTCATGCAACTGAATGGTGTCTATCATGTGCATAATCCTATCCTTTTTAGAACATATTTATGAGTGAAGCTTTTGATGCGTGAATTTGAAATCATTACATTCAGTCATGTACCTAGAGAAAAAAATCACTATGTAGATAGCATTGAAAACCATATTCTAGATTGGAATTTAGCACATGCATTTAACACAAGAAAATAACATAAAAATATCAAAAAAATGCATATCCATAATATGTGTTGTATAAAATGTTTTAGAGTCAATCAACTCTGATACATATGGCATGCCCATAGCATGTTACAAAAACTAAAAACTGGGGGCACCACCTGCCCCTACACACTAATCACTATCTGGAGGATTCCGAGGTAATGGCTCTGCTCCCACAGCTCGTAGATCATGCATCCCCTGTCCAACCATCGCCATGTGCCGCATGACCCCTCGCCACTCTGAGGGTAGAAAAATACATGGCTCTATGTACTGGTCCTCTAAGTCTTTCCAACCGCATTCTGAAACACCGGTCAGACGCCTCTCACATCTACGATGGATGTCCTCCAGGAGGCTGCTGCATCCTCATTTTGTTGCACCCTCGACCCACTAGGTCCCGCATCTCTTGATACTGCACGTCGTCCCATATACCTGACTGGTTTTACTGGTGCTGTATCTTCATACCAAAAGTGAAAGAATCAATACCATATACAATATTCTGAAAATTTACAATGCACATAAAAATATTAGCAATTTTTCACTCACCATCGGGCCCCCATACTCGACCAGGAGGTAGTGGAAAATTTGGGTCCCCAAAATAACTCATCCCACTATAGGGATTGTCATCTATGTACAATGGCATCTGATCCCAATGCACAAAGAACTCGGGTTGGAACACCCATCTGACTGCCCCAGCTCCTCCTCTACATAGTAGTCGCCCCCACCAGCGCATCCTGGGCTCTCTCGGCCCCCCATCCTGGAGCTGTATACGAGGTCTAAGTGTCAGGATCTTCTCAAAGAAGAGCAAGCACAAAACTGTCCCATATGCACAGTCATGGTTCAATTACTACCTGCATAGCGACAATTGTCGTTTCAATTATGACAGCATCATCTGGGCCCACCCATAGTAGGACCCACCCAACACACTCTCCACAAGAATCATCTACCCTCTGGTGATGTGGTGGAGTGCCTGGTTGCCCAGGATCCACAGCACCGCTGCGGCCACATCACAGGTCTCTAAGCTCTCTATATCTCCGATGGGTATCTGAGTCCCCTTGACTTGGAGAACTGGTCAACAATGGTGCTCTACAAACTCCATGATGTTCTGCTCTCACGTTAATAGTGGCTGCATATTCCCAACCATCCCAAGTGGTGGAAGAGCAGTCAGGAAATATATATCTTGGACTGTCAACTCGATCTGGTACCTAATAGTTGACAATCCGGGCCAATAAGGGCACTCCAACTCTCATCAGAGGGTTCTCCACAAACTTCAGAACCCCAAACCTGGCCAATGAACTACGGATAGCCTGATCCTCCTAGATCTCCGACCGTAATGTGCCCAAGTCTCTCTCTCTCCAGTTGATCCGTAATTCTGCCATGCCTGCACAAAACCATCATAATTGTCAGTGTACAGATAGGAAAGACTGTATCCAAACACAAAAACCTAGTTCTTAGATAAAAAAAGTATAGAAAAACCCCTCCCTATTAGGTCGCACTTTTCAGGCCCAATCCTAGGAGAGGTCACAGTTTTCTGCACAAAAATTGCTACCCAGGTCACAGTTTTTGCCCCAAAAAGTGCAACCTGGCCGTGAAGAGGAGCAAGGGTCTGTTCCTGAGCTTTGGGGACCTGAACTGAACTTTCAATCCACTGAAATAAAATAGTAGAGTTAGGCCTCTTACCTGCAACTAACGTACCTCGATTCCAACGGTTGGTTTGTCCGTTATGATCACCGCAATATTTATGCCCTTCTCTCCTCTCTACATTCACCACAACTCCACATGAAAATGAGTGAATTTGGAGGGAAAATGACTTATTAAAAGAGAAACCCCTGATTTTTATTTTTCCTGCTATGGCCAAACCGTAGCTCAGTTTTCCAAACCATCTATACCATTGGAAAGCTCTCACTGAGCCCTAAAATGGGTATTTATTATTTTTTCATGATTTGATACTTCACCAGGACACATTTTGTCTAAGAAGGGTCACTTCACCACTCCTCAAAATCGAATTTCTTCACCTGCAACACTTGTAATTGGGGGCACCCCTTTTCCTTCATACTTGTCCATGCTTGTGTTGATTTTCGTTGTGAGTAACCATCATGTACTCATGCTTTTATGGTCCCCATTGGACCTTTTTCTGTGTTGCAGCACCATCGAGTCGCCCTTGTTTAGAGCATCCGAGTTGAGTCATCATTGCATTCATGGAGTCTATCCCGAGTCCCTTTGTATCCCGCTATAGTCTTCCATCTTTCATTGCTTGGATTCTCTCTCATGTCGCACATTATGGCCTTCAGTCCCATTGTCCTCTATCCCTCATGATATTGTGTCAGTCGCTGCTAGGTCATCCATGCCCTTTATGCTCTAACAAGGGAAGTTGTCCATCTGCTACTCAGTACCCCACATTTTAGCATCATCAATTGTGTCAGTTTGGAAGTCGCTCTACTATTTCCTCTCGTGCCTTAGTTGAGGAACCCTTATTGCCTCATCTATGGTGGACCTCCTTCTGTCAACATCAGCTCATTCATTCCAGAAGATAGGTTTAGAGGGTGGTGTACCTTGGTTCTAGCTTCCACTCTTGTTCGGTGCCTCGAATCAGGAAAAGGGACTCTTTATTTTCCTTTGAATTGATTGTTTCTCAGTTCCAGTACCTTTCAGCATGATCGAGATCTGTATACTTGATGGTCTAGTGATATCGCAACTGATATCAATGATTCCTAGGTGTGTGTGAGATGTCACAGCCCTCATGAGGGGGTGGCCCTACAGGTAGCCCCCCACATGTCCAGATGACCTCTTCATTAAAGCCTTTGATGCAGCTCCATAGATTTGATGATGTCAGCCTCAGCCGCTTGCAACGCCTTTTTAATTGCATGTATCAGTCAGATTTTCAGAGCCCTTTCCTGTTTACAGGGGCACCTGGGTTGTATTTATATCTCATGTACTCAGATATTATTGTACAAGTCTTGGCTGCTATCCCAGGCACAATATGTATGTGGGATTCATTATCATGTTGTTTATCTGGCTCATTTTTATGCCATCATGTACTATATTTTTCAGTCGCTTGTTTACTGGATGCCTTATTCATTGTCCTTTGTCTTGAAGGGCATAGGTATGCCTCCCCCACAACCTATAACATAGGTACTCACTCATAAAAGAGAGTTGTTTCACCTGTAAGTCTCACCTCTTCAGGGTCTAGTCCTTTCAGTACTTTGGTCTACCTTATACTTCTCTCTCTTTGACTTCCCCTTCGGTGTCTAGTGATTGAGTTCTTACAACGTACTTCGGTCATACGATTAGCTCCTAACGCTCACACGCTGGGGGGAAATCTTTTACACCATTTTTTGGTCATCTAACCTATTATCATTAGATGGACCCAAGTACACCATGTAAGACCAATTTTACCCTAAGTAAAATTGCTTTCACTATAACTTCGTAAACCACCATTATTAAGTTGTTTATGGTCTAAATAGGAAACCCCATGAGGAAATATTAAGTAAATCTACATTTGTTTAATTTTTCTCAAGGAATAATTAGTTAAACAATAGTTTAATTAATATTCCTGGTTATATTTAACCAAAAATAAGGAAATTAATTAGATAAATCACTATTTATCTTATTATTTACTAAGAATAATTATTTAAACCATATATAAATAATATTATTTGTTAAATATGACTAAATCACCCTTAAATAATTAAATAAATCATTATTTATTTGATTATTACTCAACCACATCCTTATAATGATAAATAAATCATTTATTTATTTATTATTTACAAATAAAGGGATTTGACCCAAGTCAAATTCCTTTTCCCTCCAACAAATATAATAAAATATTCCATAAAAGTTGGATCTTGATTTGGTTAATAATATTTTAACTATGCACCAATATCTAGACTAACTCAATATTTTGTTATAAATATAAGGTTTTTCCCATTCATTTACCACCTTTTGTTGCCTAAAGATCACTCTATATCTATACTTTTGGTCTGACTTTAATCCACCATCATAATCATATTTTGCTACCATTTTTGTCTGGGTTTTCTACACCATCAAGAGAGAGGAATTTTAGATCTAAAATGCTGAGGACTTACAAGAACCCATCCCATTGAGGCGAACTGGTAACACCCTTCTGTGTTTTCCTCCTAGGTGCCATTAATACAAAATTAATTCAACATATTATTGTCTTGTCTATTGGATGCATGGAGTAAATCTTGTTTGTTCTACTGCTTCATGTCTTTTGATGCATAGATCTAGATTTTTGCAGCATTTATCTTGATCACCTAACTGCGGATCTGAGGATATTAGCAGCCATATTTTATATTAGGGTTTTTTGTTATGCACAGCTAAAGTGGTATTTTTTCATATGCTTGGAATTAAGATTCATACTAACAGGTACCTTTTGTGTGTTTTTTACATTATCGAGATCAAAATATTACTCCATCTGTAGTATTTGTGTTACAGGATCCTTGTTGTCAAATTTTCTCATATCGATATTTGGAATATGGTGGGTCTTCAATCCAACATTAGAGTTTATGAAATCACGATTAAATTTTTTTTTTTTTCATCATGTGCTTCCTCTACTATATTTTCTCCATTAGGAAACACTTCGTGTATCAACTTTGTCAAAACTTCCATGTGTGCTTTTAGATCATTCTTCATGCCTTCCATGTTTTCTTTCATTTTTCCTCTATACCATTGATCTTAGCTTCCATGTCTTTCTTCAAACAATCCACATTAGCTTCCATGCCCTTCTTCAAACCATCCATCTTAGCTTCCACACTTTTCTTCAAAACTTCCATTTCATTTTTTGTTGCTTTTTGTGAGAGTGAAATTTGGTGCACTTGCTCTTGTAATTTTGATATATCATGTTGCACTTTTTCATCTTCATGAGTCATAATAGAGTATTTTGAGGGCTTAATGGGTGTTGAATTATTTTTAGGGGGCATTTTAAAACCCAATACTCATATCTATGCTTCAATATGCCCTTAGAATCACTTCAAAATTATTTTTCAAACACAACTTATGCAATTTGCAAAATAAATACACACCTTTTTCTTGCTATTGAGGAGCTCGATATTGAAACTGAATTATCTTTGTGATTTCGGATCTTCAATATCTAAAATTTGGTTCTATAGTAGCCCTCAAAATATTCTTTCCAATGTCACAGGTCTAACCTGCTTTGGATGCTTCAAGGCAACGTTATGCCTAGTCTCCCACAATGACCTGATTATGGAATGGTTCAGTAGAGAAAACTTGTACAATGTTCCACGTGTCACTGAATCCTCCTTCAGCTCTGAAATTGATACACAGGAAAATGCAGTTCGTGTACTTTCGGCCACTTTTTACAAAATCCCAATCCGATGCTTAGAGAGAGAGTTATGACTATTTTCCCATGGTCACTTCTTTGAGATAAAATTCAGGATCGTGAAAAAACCCTAACTTCCACATATCATATCTCCGAAAATATTGCAAATGAAGATTTGAAATGTTTACACTAAATTCCTCGGGATCTTAGCTTCGCGTGATAAAAACTTCAACTTCTGAACCTTCATAGAAATTTTTTTATAGCACAAATGCCATGATGACCTGTTTGGAGCAAAAAAAACCCTAGAATCCAAAGCTCTTATACCAAATGTTATGAAACTAGCTCAAAAAATAGAAGAACAGAGATATCGCTGCCTTATAAATAAGACACTTCGAGGGGGAAACCTTCTTTACATTACAGAAATGAACAATTCTTGGATGATACAAATGACAAAACCTCCTTCTATATATAGGAGTCCATGGGGTCACAATATAATCCTAGCCGACCTAACAATAATAATGTAAGGGCACAATAATAATAATATGGGGGTTACAGGGATACAACTATAACAATAAGGGGGCTATACTAACCACAATAAGGGACTACACTAGTAATATAGGGACCTAACACTTTCTATAATCTCCTCAATAGTTTTTTTTTTGTTGTTTCACCGTAATTTTCCTCATCCCTCACTGTTTCCATTCTCTTGGGGTTTGATTTATCAATTAAGTTCCTAAAATGCTACTCCTATTTCGCACTAGATTTCAACAAGTATTCATGTCTTGCACACAATTTTACTAACTATGTCTAAAAAAAATTCATCATGTCTGAAACTTCTCTAGTGGATATTTGCACTTGTTTCCCTAAATGCGCATACAATGCCTCTTGCCCAATATGTGTTCTTCCTTATCGTTCATCCATCCCGCTCATCTTGTACAATTCCTCTCTTATTCTCTTTGTATGCCCACACATTTATTTAATTAATAAAAATATAATTAGCTCAAAAATCATAATATTATAACCTATTTTTCTTTGATACCATTTGTAACTCCTCCCTCTTTTAACACATAAGAAACCTTTAATTTAAAAAGATTGAAACATATATTTTCTTAGAACAAACAATAAGATAAGTCGTATCATAATTTCAATTCAATTTTTTTTATAACCTTTTATTGACTTACGTGGACACTTATATAAAATGCACAATATTCATGTTATATGCTAATTCTATTATGCATTCATGAATATTTTCTTACAAATTATTAACATGTTTACATAAATACCATGTTGTGGGAAATTCCATTTAGGTTAGAGTCATGGTGAATTTCTGGAAAATTTATAGCATCTTCAAAGTTTTCCTTTAACTCTATACCCTTTCTTCTTTTTCTTTTAATCCAATTACTCTCACTTCCCTACATATGCACTTATATATAGTCTTTAGCGTTTTCATATATTGTAAACTTTGTGTCACTATGATATACCACCTTTCGACCTCCGTAGTTTGGATCTTTACAAACATGATTTGATGCCCTTGCTTTATTACTTTCGGTATTAAATATATAAATATAGTCGAACAAGGTTTATGAATTGTATTCAACCATGCGTTGAATTATTCTGATGATAAAATTAGTATTATTATATATTATTTTACAAGGAATTAGCATGTCACCACCTGAGGTGGTCGCCACTTGGACGATTGTTCACGTACTTTTTTGACTAGGTGCTTAAGTTTCCACCGGCGTCATGGAATCCTAGACAATTTTCACGTTAAATAGTGTAGATAATATATTATTAAATGTATTATTCAGATTAGTTTAGGCGAGGGTAGCTACCTACCCTACCCAATTCTATTTTTGCGGTTTCATTGTGGTTATTTCGCTTGAGGCAAGTGGGGCTCTATAGCTTCGCTTCAAACCTTTCTAGAAACATGAATTTTTGTCTCACTTATGAATGAGAGCCTATTGTGAATGGATTTACTCTATTTGAATGAATCTCCAAGATTTTTGGGATGGATGTACACACATTTAGGGTATTCACCTACTTTTTTTTCCTAGTAAGCATAATCCAAATTAGGCATACTCCATTTTGGTGTTGTTATATTAGTTTGGACACTTGTGAATAAGCACACTAATTGGTTATGTTTCCTCATGGGTTTTCTAATGCATTAAGAAGAGATTTTAAGTCCACAACATTGGGTTTTTCCGTATGGGTTTTCTTTAGAATAGTATTTTCCTCATCGAGTGGTTCACTTTCGTAATGCTTATCATAGGGTAAGCTTTTCGAACCTTAGTTTTTTCATAGCATTGATATAATTTAGTTTATACTTCCGATGGTTGTGAATATAGATGAAATATTCTTTTCCTTTGTAGGGAGAAAATGGTGACCCGCGTGGTTTATACAAGTAATTAGCTTTACTCTTGGGTTTGGTGGTTAGTTAGTGTGAATTGTTTCTTTTCCATAATGTATGTTATTGCAATGCCAATAATTTGCAAAATAAATTACAGGAATACACAACATCTAAATTATACTTTGGTTCACTTTCTTTTATCTTCGAAGGTTTCCATTTTACCTTATTTAAACTACTTATCAGGTTATTTGAGCTTTCCTTTTTACCTTATTTAAATTACTTATCAGGTTATTTGAGCTGATATGGACTTCTAGCTCATTGAGGGAGTTAGAAATTAAATAAGTGAGAAATGAAACACATAACAAAATTGTGAAAAAAAAGACACATAAAGACATAAAACAAGAGAGACATAGATATACACGTTTCACCCAATTTCGGATACATCAAGAGAGAAACAACATGTACTTCATTTTATATTATCCAACAAAATGAAGGGATACAACTAACCCGAAAATTCAATGTAACTTTTTTTTGGCTCCCACATAGTCTCCTCTCTTCTTCTCACACAGAATAATAATACAAACTGCAATACAATTCCAGGATATAAATCGAGGGTTTTCTTATAGGGAAAAAAACCATAAATTAACTTAACCTCTATTGTTAGATATTCTTCCTAATGAATGGCCCAGACTAATAACCAAATTACAATATTTTACAAGGAAAGTTTTCATAGGATTTTTCTTTGGGATAGCTACCCCTCAACCCCCTCTAAGAGGGCTCCAAAAAATCTCTTTCATCACCCTCCCGTCCAAACCCCCTTGGTGGTGCTCCTAGCTAGGGGGAAAGTTCCCCCCGCACACTCCTCACATCCACCCCCCTTGATCCAAATGAAGCTCAATACAAAAGCTATGAATCAGGAAGATAATCACGCTCCATACCCAACAGAGGGTTTACTTGAACTATATTGAAAAAGTTTTTTACAGTCTTGGATTAGTTTAGATATTATTGTGTGAACTATTTACAAATATTAATGACAAGAAATACCGCTTTGTTCAACACTATGTATATTTTAGCAACTACCTTTTTCAGATTTCATTCAAGGGTTTAACTACCCTACGAGGTTTTATTTCTATTGTATTAAGGATTATGTAAATTAGGCGTCTACTTTTAGCTACATACTTATGTTCTACTTCTTTTGCAATGTTGGTATATAAATACATTTGAATTCCATGTAAATTATACATTAGTGATAATCAAGGTTGTTCAATATAATTTTTTTTTAAAGATGGCATTGTTTCAAAGTTTGTCTTCTCTTAGTAGAAATTTCACTATGTAATTATTTATGTTGTCAATTCTTACCCTCTAAATATTTATATTAGATAGATAATGTTTTGTGTGTGTGTGTATATATATATATATATATTACAGAACAATTTTTTTTTTATTAATACGTGAATGCATGCTTTTGTTTATTTTTCAGTGTAATTGACTCTTTGGTACCTATAAGGTATTGGAGATATTTACTCATATATTTTTATTTTCCTCAGTAATATTGTTACTGTAACATATCAGTATTGTTATATCTATTCATATATTTGTAACATGTATATTGAGGAATAGTATAATTGGCTTGAAAAAATCATATGCTTTTGGAAATATTAAGAGGGGGCAAATCAATCTTTCTCTTAATTAGTTAAGTTTTAACTTCACAGAGCATTAGTTATCATTATCATTAGGTAAACATAAATTTTCAACATATCATTAAGCAACACCATACAACAATGCACAAACAACAAGAAAGTAGCCAATAGATATTTTTAGGTAAAAAGTGTTATGGGAGAAATTATATAGAATGCTTCTTAATATTTTTATTCAGTAAACTTACATCAATTTGGTAGCTCCAACTTCCAATATTTTCAGCTCCAAAAAATAGAGGCTCCAACCCCCTTTTACTAGCTCCAATGCCCAGGTTTATAGGCTCTAATCGGAAGGAAAATACACTCTCCTTCCCTGCACAATGCTACCACCCTAATCATCCAACACACTATGTTTCACAATTTTTAGGTTGGCTCCACTTCTGTGTGATATCAATACAAAAGAAACTCCACTACAAGGAAATGAAAAGAAATTTCTATCAATCAAATCTTCCTATGCTTAATATGAACCAATTTTTTCATCTAAGAATTCAATGGAAAACATCTGTAATAAGTAATCAATTTGATCTCTGAAAAAAATTGAAGCCTTAGTACTGATTAATAATCAAGAACACCTAAGCAACATAAAATTCTGCTCAATGCCCAATGTCTATAAAACACTTCCCCAATGAATCTCTAACAACCATTCTTTGATATATCAACTACAAAGAAAAATTTACATGAACCCAACATTAATATATCAACCGTGGAGCTTCTAGTCAACCAAGAATGCAAACCCATTATAGGAACTCACTAGCTGGTATCCCTATTCTATGATCTGAACCATAGTAGGCTCTTCTTACACATCAACACTCTACATCGGACCACAATAGAATAACTATAACTTTGGTAACCAAGAATCAATCATACAAATAAACCCTCAGTTAAAATATTAACCATCAAATGTTTCCTTATGAAAAATTATTACCCAACATTGATAGGCTCTTTGCAACATGGACTCTCTCATAACATGTTGTGACAAATTTATTCATAAATAAAAAACAATGCTATTATCAAACATTTAAAGCCAAACCATCAACCATAGTAGTAGCATCATCATCCATACATCTCTATATAATATCACATTACAATATAAGACAATAACACATGCATCAAATTTCTGTGTTCACATGGTAACACAAATTCTCACATCCTTTATCAAGAACTAGCTAGCATAACCCCATCAAGAATACCTTAAAAATGATAATATAAATCTAATGAATTCATTGTTGTTTGATACATCATAGCTTCATAGTATTTGAGATCATAGTATCTATTTGTTGTACTGCTAATGAGTCAAACCAAACCCTAGAAGTTGTGTTCTTATATGTACAACATACAGTTAAAAAACCATATTCCTAGATTACTTTGTCATAAGGCTTTGGTAACCAATGAAATCCTTTTCCTAACATATGTCTTCTATAATACTCATGATGTTTCATAACATTGTGCTTTGTCCCTTTCTTCTTATTCAAACTCATTCAAAAATCAAACATCCTAAGATTCTCATCACCAATGAAATCCTTTATGTAACGTAACTCTTCTATATTATCAAAGTGTTAATGCATAACACGATGCTCTATCCCTTTAGGTCATGAAAAACCTATGAATTCTTCTTAGTCAAACTAATTTAGCAGTGAAACATTATTTCACAAGCTTCTCTTTGCACATGTGTATATTTTTGAAGAGTACATTTCACACTTTACATAGGTACTACTAGCACTATCACATTTACCATTGTTGTTGATATACGCCGATAGGCCTATATCCACCACCCACCACATGTATTTTACCAAAATAATCATTATATTTTTATCAATATAATTACCAATATATTTTATATATCTTCTTAAACTATATTAATAATATTAACTATATGCATACTATATATTAATCTAATATATATATATATATATATATATTTGATAATAAAATATTATTAGATTTTTTCAATACATTAATAGTTATAATCCAAACTATATTAAAATTCAAATATAACTTAATAATAGTATTTTATTACTATTTATAATAAGTATATATCTTACCAATATCCCAAGGGATTATTAATATTATAAGCCAAAAGAACTAATAAAACCGAGGAATTGGTGAACCCAAGGGGAAAATATTAAAAACCTAAGAGATCAAGAAGCCCAAGGGATCCGTATTAAAAAGATAAGAGATTAATAGAGGCTAAGAATTTATATTTTAAATACAAATGAATGATAAACTCACATGATCAATAAGGATAAGAGATCAATATTAAAAACATAAAATATTAATAAATATCAAGAATAAATTTTTCAAAATAAAAAAACATGAGAAATTAATAAACCCTAATAATAATTGATATTTTAAATTCAAGATATAAATAAACCCAAGAGTTTATTAATATTATAAATCATTTAAAGAAGTAATAAACCCAATGGTTTAATATTATAAACCAAAGGATTAGTGAACCCAAGGGATAATATTAATATTATAAACCAATAAATTAATAAATACTAAGAATTAATATTTAAACTCAAGAGATTAATAAACCCAAGGAGTTATTAATATTATAAACCAAAAGAACTAATAAAACCAAGGGTTTAATATTACAAACCAAAGGAATTGGTGAACCCAAGGGATAATATTAAAGACCTAAGGGATAAATAAGGGAAATGGATCAATATTAAGAACACAAGAGATTAATAAACCCTAATAATTAATATTTTAAACATAAAAACCTAAAATTAATAAACCCTAAGAATTAATATTTTTAACTCAAGATATTTTAAAACCAAATGTTTTATTAATATTATAAACCAAAATAACTAATAAACCCAAGGGTTTTATATTTCAAACCCAAGGAATTGGTGAACCCAAGGGATCAATAAGTGAAAGGGATAAATATTAAAAACAAAAGAGATTAAAAAATCCTACAAATTAATATCTTAAACAGAAAGGATTGATA
Organism: Pinus albicaulis; assembly: GCA_034641835.2. Taxonomy (NCBI): domain Eukaryota; kingdom Viridiplantae; phylum Streptophyta; class Pinopsida; order Pinales; family Pinaceae; genus Pinus; species Pinus albicaulis. Next base: position 347,683,382 of record CM076584.1, read on the forward strand.
AAATCACATGATTATTAATATTATAAACTCAAGGGAATAATATTAAAGCTAATAGATTAATATTATAAACCTCAAGTATAAAAAAACCTTTAGATAAATACTATAAACCGTAAAATAAACATGGTTGAGCGTGCTTGATTTAAACATTCAGACAATTGTTGTCACAATGCGACATTGGACAAAGAATGACGATGGTTGGCCATGATTGATTTTCATATATTGAGACAATTTTGTCACAATGTGACATTCGACCATGGAAGACCTTTATCAAATATGAAAAACGAATATTAACAATGATCTCCCATGGTTTTCATATTCACACAATTTTTCATAATATGACATTGGACCATACATTAATATTAAAGCGTATTACTAATATTTAACACCTAATATTACCAACCTAAATATTTATAAAACTCAAAGATTATTAAACCCTAAGAATTAACATTTTAAAATCAAAATCATAAGAGGTTAATAAACCCTAATAATTAATAATTTAAACTCAAGAGGTTAATAAACCAAAGGGATTATAAATATTATAAACCAAAAAAACTAATAAACCCAAGGGTTTAATATTATAAACTAAAGGAATTGGAGAACCCAAGGGATAAATATTAAAAACTTAAGGGATCAATAAAGACAATGGTTTAATATTAAAAACACAAGAGATTAATAAACCCTAAGAATTAATATTTTAAACACAAAAAACTAAAAAATTAATATACCATAATCTAATCAATATCTTAAACTCAAGAGATTAATAAACCAAAGGGATTATTAATATTATAAACCAAAAAAATTAGTGAACACAAGGGTTTAATTTTATAAGCTTAAGGAATTGGTGAACCCAAGAGATAAATATCAATATTATAAACCAAGAAATTAATAAACCTTAATAGTTAATATTTTAAACTCAAGGGATTAATAAAGCATAAGAATTAATACTTTAAACTAAAGAGATTAATAAACCTAAGGAGTTATTAATATAATACATCAAAAGAACTAATAAAACCCAGGGTTTAATATTACAATCCAAAGGAATTGGTGAACCCAAGGGATAAATATTAAAGACCTAAGGGATAAATAAGGCCAAGGTATCAATATTAAGAACACAAGAGATTAATAAACCCAAAGAATTAATATTTGAAACACAAAAACCTAAAAAATTAATAAACTCTAAGGATTAATATTTTTAACTCAAGAGAATTTAAAATCAAAGGGATTATTAATATTATATCCAAAATAACTAATAAATCCAAAGGTTTTATATTTCGAACCCAAGGAATTAGTGAACCCAAGGGATAGATATTAAAAACATAAGGGATCAATATTAAAAACAAAAGAGATTAACAAAGCCTACAAATTAATATATTAAATAGAAAGGATTGATAAAATCACATGATTATTAATATTATAAACCAAAGGGAATAATATTAAAGCTAAGAGATTAATATTATAAACCTCAAGTATATAAAAACCTTTAGATAAATACTATAAATTGTAAAATAAACATGGTTGAGCATGCTTGATTCAAACATTGAGACAATTGTTGTCACAATGTGATGTTGGACAAAGAATGATGATGGTTGGCCATGGTTTATTTGAATATTGAGACAATATTTGTCACAATGTGACATTCGAACATGGAAGACCTTGATCAAATATGAATAACGATGATTAACAATGGTCTCCCATGGTTGGTTTTCATATTCACGTAATGTTTTTCATAATATGGCATTGGAACATACATTAATATTAAAGTGTATGACTAATATTTAATGCTTGATATTACCAACCCAAATATTTAGAAAACTCAAAGATTATTAAACCCTAAGAATTAATATTTTAAACTTGAAAGCCTAAGAATTTAATAACCCGTAATAATTAATAATATAAACTCAAAAGGTTAATAAACCAAAGAGATTATAAATATTATAAACCAAAACAACTAATAAACCCAAGTGTTTAATATTATAAACTAAAGGAGCTGGTGAACCCGGGGGATAAATATTAAAAACTTAAGGGATCAATAAGGCCAAGGTTTTAATATTAAAAACAAAAGAGATTAATAAACCCTAAGAATTAATATTATAAACAAAAAAAAGCTAAAAAATTAATATACCATAATCTAATCAATATCTTAAACTCAAGAGATTAATAGACCCAAGAAATTATTAATATTATAAACCAAAAGAACTAATAAACCAAAGGGTTTAATATTATAAACTAAAGGAATTGGTGAACCCAAGGGATAAATATTAAAAACCTAAGGGATCAATAAGGCCTAAGAGTTTAATATTAAAAACAAAAGAGATTAATAAACCCTAAGACTTAATAATTTAAACATAAAACCTAAAAAATTAATATACCATAATCTAATCAAAATTTTAAACTCAAGATATTAATAAACCCAAGGGATTATTAATATTATAAACCAAAACAACAACTAAACACAAGGGTTTAATATTATAAGCTAAAGGAATTGGTGAACCCAAGGGATAAATATTAATATTATAAACCAAGAAATTAATAAACCCTAAGAATTAATATTTTAAACTCAAGAGATTAATAAAGCATAAGAATTAATATTTTAAATTCAAGAGATTAATAAACCAAAGCATTTATTAATATTATAAACCAAAAGAAATAATAAAACCAAGGGTTTAATATTACAAACCAAAGCAATTGGTGAACCCAAGGGATAAATATTAAATATCTAAGGGATAAATAAGGCCAAGGTATAAATATTAAGAACAAAAGAGATTAATAAACCTTAAGAATCAATATTTTAAACACAAAAACCTAAAAAATTAATAAACTATAAGGATTAATATTTTTAACTAAAGAGATTTTAAAACCAAAGTGATTATTCATATTATAAACCAAAATAACTAATAAACCCAAGGGTTTTGTATTTCAAACCCAAGGAATTGGTGAACCTAAGGGATAAATATTAAAAAACTAAGGGATCAATAAGTGGAAGGGATCAATATTAAAAACAAAATAGGTTAACAAAGCCTACAAATTAATATCTTAAGGAGAAAGGATTGATAAAATCACATGATTATTAATATTATAAACCCAAGGGAATAATATTAAAGCTAGAGATTAATATTATAAACCTCAAGTTTATAAAATTTTTTAGATAAATACTATAAACAGTCAAATAAACATGATTGAGCATGTCTGATTTAAACATTGAGACAATTGTTGTCACAATGCGACATTGGACGAAGAATGACAATGGTCGACCATGGTTGATTTTCATATTGAGACAATATTTGTCATAATGTGATATTCGACCATGGAAGACCTTAATCAAATACGAATAACGATGATTAACAATGGTCTCCCATGGTTGGTTTTCATATTCACACAATGTTTTTCATAATATGAAATTTCACCATGCATTAATATTAAAGTGTATGACTAATACTTAACACCTAATATTACCAACCCAAATATTTAGAAAACTCAAAGATTATTAAATCCTAAGAATTAATATTTTAAACTCAAAATCCTAAGAAAATAATAAACCCTAATAATTAATAATTTAAAATCAAAAGGTTAATAAACCAAAGGGATTATACATATTATAAACCAAAAAAATAATAGACCCAAGGGTTTAATATTATAAGCTAAAGGAGTTGGTGAACCCAAGGGATAAATATAAATATTATAAACCAAAAAATTAATAAACCCTAAGAATAAATATTTTAAACTCAAGCGATTAATAAAGCATAAGAATTAATATTTTAAACTCAAGAGGTTAATAAACCCAAGGAGTTATTAATATTATAAACCAAAAGAATTAATAAAACCAAGGGTTTAATATTACAAACCAAAGGAATTGGTGAACCCAAGGGATAAATATTAAATACCCAAGGGATAAATAAGGACAAGGGATCAATATTAAGGACACAAGAGATTAGTAAACCCTAAGAATTAATATTTTAAACACCAAAACCTAAAAAATTAATAAACCTTAAGAATTAATATTTTTACCTCAAGAGATTTTAAAACCAAAGGGATTATTAATTTTATAAACCAAAATAACTAATAAACCCAAGGGTTTTATATTTCAAACCCAAGGGATTGGTGAACCCAAGGGATAATATTAAGAACTTGAGGGATCAATAAGGTGGAGGGATCAATATTACAAACAAAAGAGATTAACAAAGCCTACAAATTAATATCTTAAACATAAAAGATTGATAAACTCACATGATTATTAATATTATAAACTCAACAGAATAATATTAAAGCTAATAAATTAATATTATAAACCTCAAGTATATAAAATACTTTAGATAAATACTATAAACCGTAAAATAAACATGGTTGAGCATGCTTGATTTAAACATTGAGAAAATTGTTGTCACAATGTGACGTTGGACGAAGAATGACGATAGTTGGCCATGGTTGATTTTCATATTAAGACAATCTTTGTCACAATGTGACATTATACCATGGAATAACTTGATCAAATACGACTAACGTTGATTAACAATGGTCTCCCGTGGTTGGTTTTCATATTCAGACAATGTTTTTCATAATATGACATTGGACCATGAATTAATATTAAAGTGTACGGCTAATATTTAATGCCTAATATTACCAACCCAAAGATTTAGAAAACTCAAAGATTAATTAACCCTAAGAATTAATATTTTAAAACTCAAAATCTTAAGAAATTAATAAACCCTAATAATTAATAATTTAAACTCAAGAGATTAATAAACCGAAGGGATTATAAATATCATAAACAAGAAAAAATGATAAACCCAAGGGTTTAATATTATAAACTAAAGGAATTGGTGAACCCAAGGGATAAACATTAAAAACCTAAGGGATCAATAAGGCCAAGGGTTTAATATTAAAAACACAAGAGATTAATAAACCCTAAGAATTAATATTTTAAACACAAAAAACTAAAAAAATAATATATCATAATCTAATCAATATTTTAAATTGAAGAGATTAATAAACCCAAGGAATTATTAATATTATAAACCAAAAGAACTAATAAACCAAAGGGTTTAATATTATAAACTAAAGGAATTGGTGAACCTAAGGGATAGATATTAAAAACGTAAGGGATCAATAAGGCCAAGGGTTTAATATTAAAAACACAAGAGATCAATAAACTCTAAGAATTAATATTTTAAACATAAAAACCTAAAAAATTAATATACCATAATCTAATGAATATTTTAAACTCAAGAGATTAATAAACCAAAGAGATTATTAATATTATAAACTAAAAAAACTAATAAACCCAAGGGTTTAATATTAAAAACACAAGAGATTAATAAACCCTAAGAATTAATATTTTAAACACAAAAACCTAAAAAATTAATATACCATAATCTAATCAATATTTTAAAATGAAGAGATTAATAAACCCAAAGGATTATTAATATTAAAACCAAAAGAACTAATAAACCAAAGGGTTTTCTATGATAGATTATGGCTCCACGTTTTGCCAATGGTAGACCACATTCAATCATATTATCAACCGAAAGGACTAACATTATAAATCCTTGGGATGAGTATTATAAACACAATATATTAATAATCCCAATGGTTTATTAAACCCTAACATTATAAACCCAATGGAATAATATTAAACCTTAGGGTTAGTATTATAAACCAAAGTATTATGAACCCTAGGGTTAATATTATAAACCATAAGATTAATATTATAAACACAATGGGTTAACATTATAAATCCTTGGGTATAATATTATAAATCCAAAATATTAACAAACTCAAGGGTTTATTAAACCCTAACAATATAAACCAAAGGGAATAATATTAAACCCTAAGGTTAGTATGATAAGCCGTGAAATTTGAATATTATAAACCCACGGGATTAATATTATAAATCCTTGATATTAATATTATAAACCCAGAATATTAATTAACCCAAGGGTTTATTGATATTAGAAACTCAAGGGATTAATAAACCCAAGGGATTATTAATATTATAAATCTAAGAAACTGATACTATAAACCAAATGGATCAATAAACATAAAGGATTATCAATATTATAAACTCAAATAATTAATAAACCGAAGGGATTAATATTAGAAACCAAATGAATGAAAACAACCCAAAAGATATGTGGGATACATATTATAAATGCTTGAGATTAATATTATAAATTCAAAATATTAATACACCCAAGAGTTTCTTAAACCCTAACATTATAAACCCAATGGAATATTATTAACTCTCATGTTAGTATTATAAACCAAAGTATTAAAAACTCTAAGATTAATATTATAAACCCAAGGGATTTACATTATAAATCCTTTGGATTAATAGTATAAACCCAAAATATTAATAAACCCTAGGGTTTATTAAACCCTAACATTACAAACTCAATGGAATGATATTAAACCTTAGGGTTAGTATTATAAAGAATAGCCATGATTAAATATGGTTAAGTAATGTTGTGTATTATGACAATGAGTAACAATGATTAACTATGTTGGAAAGGTTTGACCATATATGACCATGGTTGAGTTTTTTTTACCATGTTTTATTAGAATGATTACAATGGTTGACCGAGGATGACCATAGATTACTATGGTTGACCAAGGATGACCATAGGTTACTATGGTTGAGCATGGTTGACAATAGACTACTATGGTTGACCACATTTGATCATAAGCTACTATGGTTGAGTACAGCTAACTATGGTTATGTATTTTCGAACATGAGTGACAATGATTAAATATGATGGCAATGTTTGACCATGTATGGATATGGTTGAGTTTGTCTTACCATGTTTGATTAGAATGATTACATTGCAAATCTTAATATTATTTATATTAATAGTGTAAATTTTAGTATCAATAAAATTATTTATCACTAATGATATTAATACTATTTATATTAATAGTGCTAATTTTGGTATCAATAGTAATATCATTCCTAATATTAATCATCATATTTTTAGAGTGAATATAATTAAAAAACATATATTAATAAAAAACATATTTATTATTATAAAGAAAAAATTATTAATATTATTTATCAATATTAATGTTAATAGGATTTATATTAACAATATTAATGTAATTAATCATATTAATATTATTAATAAATGTTATTAATATTATTGTTATAATTTAAATGTTATTAATAATTTTAATAAACCTTAGTAATGTTTGAAACTTATTTTTATTAATATAATTATGAACATTAATTTTAAATAAACATCGTGAATATTGTATTAATGATGTTTTTAATAACATTATTATTATTATTATTAATGTTACTAATAATATTGTTTTTAATAATAATTAAAATGTCATTTTCATTATTAACATAGTTTTTAGTATAAATCATAATCATCATTATTTAAATACTAATTATTAATATTATTTTTAGTGTGTATTAAAATGTTAATGTTATTAATGTCATTTTTATTATTGAAGGGTTTTTAATATTAAGTTTATAATATTGGAGTTATAAATTAGAAAACTTAATATTATAAAAATATGAAAATTTAAATTTAATTTAAATTTTTTTTTGTGTAAGTCAGCAGAATTATATTAAACAGAGAAAATTAAAGTACATATAGTTACAAAATGGCTTGATTGATCCAGAAAACCATGGAGGTGCCCAAGCCAGTTCAACTGCAGGTCAGAAAGACAACTAGACCAAAAATTATCCCCTGTAACAGTAGGATCGAGAAAAATTGACACAAAGCACGCCAACACTTAGGGTGGCCTAAGATGGGAATGGAGCTAGTGATATAGGACTTGCCTGCAATATTACATAGGCCGCTGGTATACTTCTTAGACACTATTAACATAAAGTAAAAGAAACTGGCAGTGTGAACAATCATTACAGAATAGGATTAGAGGCACCAGACTGTCCTGCAGCACTTGGGCTGGCCTCTTCAGTACCCTTCGACAACACTCGTGGCCTGAAGCGACGAATGATGGTGGTATGAGAATCATCTGCTGGGATCTCGATCGAAACATTGAGGACATGCCACAGGTACAGGTCGAAACATCGGATGACATTATTCAGCACCTTCGCTTGCATTCTGAGCTCTTCAGTGAGTGAATTTAACCATTCAACTAGTTTGTTCTATGAGAGATGGTTTCTTTTATAGAGGAAAAGGAGGAGGTTGGAATCCCTACAAAGGTGGGAGGGAGTCCTATACTTTAGGAGAGTTCCAAGGGAGGTGTAAACTACTAACTAAATTAGGGAGTCCGTGGTTGTTTTAGTTCAACCACTCCCAATGACTCATCCTCGAGGTAGTTGGAATGGAACCTCTGCCTCTATTTTAAAAAGAAATTCCATAAATATATTGGCACGGGTTCTTAACTAAGATAGAGCACCAACTGGCGTGGGCTCAGTGTTAATTTTCTAGCTTGACACGCGAGTATAACTGATTACCCGCGCCAAGGCAAAAACAGGGGTTTTTGAGTCTCTGCTCAGGGAATTGTCAACAAGAGGAATGTTAATCTCATGTAAAGGGACACAATGATGGTGTTTGCAAGGCATGAAACTGCTTATTGGTCACAAAAACTACCCTCCAATGGGCAATATGGGGATTGCAAGCAGAGTGGAAAATGTTGTGTAACATTGAGCCTTCAGCTAAAGATAATGAGACTCGTAAGAAATAGGGTAAGATAAAATTTTCATGTAGGTTGTGTGAAGGGAACCATCCCATTCACCTATGTCCTTATATTGATGAAGCCTCTAAAGTATTGGATACCCTTTTGGCTTCTGAGTCCTATCTTCTCGTTAGTTCCCAGAAATTTTCTTTGAGTCATCTGATAGTTGATCAAGTCATTGATCGGGATTCATCTCTGGTCAATTCCACTCTCTCTGAATGTCAGTCTCCTGAGTCCATTTCTGACCAATCATTGGTTGAGAAAAAGGTCAATTTGATTCCACCTACAGTCCATCAGGTATTTTCCTTCGAGAGTGGGCCTCATCCCGATCATTTTCTTTTTGTTTCCTCTGATTCCCCAGGATCGGAGGGTGATCCTCCCGTTTCCATGATCTAGGAGGGTGATCCTCCGACTCCTATCACCACAGTTCCAAAAAGTGATCCTCCTACTCTCATTCCCGGAGCCCAGGAGAATGGTATTTACACTCCTATATCACAGGGGGATAATCCTCCTATTCTTATGGCACCCCATCCATGTATTTTGGTCACTTCCTTTGATTGGAGTCGATTTACGGGATATCATCTTCCTTCTTATGTGCCCTTTGAGATCTCTGTATAGGCCTGCAATATGGTCGCACCAGGAACATTTACAGATGAAGGCACCTTGGTTAGTATTATGTCCTCAACTACATGGAAAGCTTTGGGTTCTTCGCAGCTTGTGCCTATTACTCAGAATATTTTGGCTTTTAATAGAGGAACAAGTCAACCATTAGGGATCCTTCCAAATTTTCCTATCACTTTGGGAGGGAAAACCATTTATATAGATGTAATGGTGGTCCAAGGCCTCTTGGATTTTACTTTTCTCCTGGGGCACGACTATGCTTATGCCGTGGGTGTGCTTGTCTCTTCCCTCTTTCATTTGATCTTCTTTCCACATGAAGGTCAGATCATGACCATTGATCATATTTCATTATTTGGTACTGATGTGATGTCTGGTTTACCATCGTCCCTTACTGGTCCTTACCTGCCAGTGGTATCTTCTGCACCACAAGTCAATTATGTGGCTAGTTTTTTATTGCTCGTATCTAATGATAGTGTCGTTGTACCATGTTCTAGGGGAATTGGATCCTAATTTCCAGAATTTTACTCTCCCATTGGATGAGCACCTCTTGGAATCCATGACTTATTCTATTTCTTGAACAATCTTGACGGAGCATAGTTCGTTTTCTTGTGTCAAGCTCCTTAAAAAATGAAACAAGCTCTTCGGAGCATCGTTTATTTTCTTGTTTCAAGCTCATTCAGAAATGAAACAAGATTCTTACAGAGCATAGTCATTTTCTTGTGTCAAGCTCCTTAAAAAATGAAACAAGCTCGACGGAGCACAGTTCATTTTCTTGTGTCAAGCTCCTTAAAAAATGAAACAAGCTTGACGGAGCGCAATTCGTTTTCTTGTGTTAAGCTCCTTAAAGCATGAAACAAGGTGTCTTGAGGATAGTTATTTTAAAGTGTCGACCTCGTTAAAAATTGATACATGTTACCATTCAATTCGAGTCTTTGATTAGATCTTGTGAATTCCAAGTTGAGTCTTTCGCCTGATATCGTAATTGAACTTTCATTCCATCCACCTATTGGTAACCAGTAGTCTACTCAAGTGAATGCCATGAAGCTGGGGGGCATGTACCTCGAATTGAGTTGTCATGCTGGGGACATGCAAACTAATTTCAAGCATAGTTTGTTTCCATTTCAAGCTTCTGTAAAAATGAAACTGGTTTCAAGCATAGTTTATCTTTGTTTCAAGCTTGTGTAAAAATGAAACCAACTTCAAGCAGAGTTTCTTGATTTCATGCTCGTGTAAAAATGAAACCATTCTTATTTTACCTCTTGTGATTTCCATTTTATCAGCCTGTTTTGTCATATGAGCCTTGGTTTTCTCATTCCATCATCACCATCTGCTTGGCTATTCATACGCCTTCACTTGATTGTTTTACCCATTCTCGAGGTACCGCTGCAATGATTGGTCTTGTTAGCCAGTCGCTTAACCTTTACTTTTTTTGAGTATTTCCACCATCGCCAGAACCAGTTTCTACCCTTAATGCCACTCGTTCCTCCAGGAGGAATCATCTTTCAGATCTTTTTTGACTCTCTAAAATTGAAAGGATTTCCAAGACTCTTGTCATTTTGAACTCGTTAAAGGCTGTGAAACGTCATCTACCCAGTATACGTTTACCCCTTTTTGGGGCTAGGATAGATTATTTATGAAAAAGGAATACCTTAGCCTATCGCAACTAAGAGGTTCTCCCAGATATTGTTTTCTACCTTTTCGGATCTGTGAGACTACCTACTAAAAGGGACCTACTGGAGTTTCCTTTTCTGATTCTTTTCAAAATATCTAAATATGAAAATATGCCGAGATTCACCTTTGTCGGGCTCATTAAAATTTTATGACAATGGATTCGTCATCATGACGATTATCGAGTTCCTCCTTTCCTAGGGCTCATAAAATGTACTAGGATGGATTTTTCTGAAGGAAAAACATATATGAGAAGCATATGCTATCCTCTTCAAGCTTGTGTAAAAATAAAGAGGTACTCGCTAGAAATGGTGGGGGAAAATGAAAGTTATTCACCAGTTGTTGCAACAGTATGTCACTATTGAACGTGAAACTTATCTGCAGTTCATGTCGGGTTGGGATATCTTCACTCTGTCACTTTGCCTCCATGGGTTTGGAAAATCTGTTTTCCTCTCATTTGATTACCAAACTTGTCAACATGACCTCTGATCCTATTTGAGTCAAATGCTACCAAATCCTAGTGTCGTGTCACAGATATGTTCAACAAAAAATTCTTTTGCAGTTTGTACATTCCCCGATATTTTGTGCCAGTCTTGATTAACACTCATATTACATTCTCTGTTTTGTGTCAATGATGTGGGATTCATTATGACCCTCCTTTGACGTATCACTTCCTATTGACTTCAGCTCATTATCCGGGAAGTCGATCTAGAGACTCATATATGGTACCATAGAGCTTGCATGCCTCAATGGAAAGTTCTTTGCATTTGATGACAGGTTCACTTCATTGGCCATCGATCAGGTGATTTCATGGGTGTTTGACTTCAGTTCTCTATTCAAATTTCGTGGATTGTACTATTAGTATCTTGAGAGCCATTATCATTATTGGTGGTATCTCTCTCTCTTGTTAACAACTTTCATTATTGGCTGGTAATCAAGTGATTTTTCTGCATGTTCGACTTTAGCTCATTTATTCACATGCTTGAAATTGTACTTGATCGGGTCATGAAGGAGTACAAGACCCTGAATTTTATTCTCTAGAGTCCAGTTTGCAAGGTGATATGATTTGTCCATGATTGGATACATGCTTCTTTCAGATGGATGGATACGACCATACCATGAGTCTATATGAGATCCTTCTCATATGGATGGATGTGACCATACCATGGTCTCTTTTACGGATGGCTGCATCCATACCTTGATTCATGTATTTTCATCAGATATTCTAGTTATTTATATGTATCTATGTTTGATTTGCAAGTCTCCCGATGGCAGTGTTTGGTTCCTTGCACGTACTTGTAAAGAATTTCACCCCTCACTTGTGTTCAGACTTCATGCTTTAGGGGGCATTTGTTACATAGAAATTTGTCACTATCCCTGTACTCCCCATTACTTGATCCTGGAGGACCCATAAAATGATTCTTGTGCACTTTCCAAGCATGGAAAACATACCCTTGAACCACACTTTGTCTACCAATTCGTCTCCCTTTACAATTTTCTGGAAGATCCCTATAAAAACTTGGTTTTCAAGGTTGGCGGTTTGTCTCAGTGTTTGACCCATGCCAATAGTAGAGATTTTCACTGGGACCCTCGCTGATCAACGCTTTGTCTTAATGTTGGACCTGCAACGATCCTCTTTTGGAAAGTTTTTAGAATAGGAACGAGGTTTCCATGACTAGAATCTTCATGAGGCGGCGAGCTGGAAGTTTGTTTTGAGGATATGGCAGAGGAATTCCCCTTTGGGATTCTTGTTCCCAAGAAATAGGAGCTACTCCAAAGGATAAGCTCTTTTCCCATTATTTGAGGGCCATATCCTCCTCCTCCATTGTTATATAAGGAGACCTCTTTCACCTCTGTTACCTTAGTTAGAGTTAGCTAGAGAGGAGAAGCAATTATAACTTCGGGAGAATAGTGCAGAGTGTGATTAATTTTGTGTGTTAATAACATAGTGAAATCTTAGACCTTTTTGTATGAGGGTGTTGCAAACGTGCTTGGATATAGACCTACCGAAGGAGAGCCTCAACAGTAAGGCTTCATTGTAAACTCCCCTTTTCTTTATCATAATAAAATGAAACTAATGTTTATCTACCACTCTTTTTTACATTTATAATGATATTTCTATCATTTATTGATCAGTTAGATAGGTTGTAAGTGTTTTATGTTTGTTGCGATTTTACGCTTGTCGTGGTGTCTTGATTGCATATACAGGTAATCGAACATTGGTAGTAGCGTGTATCGAGCTTGAGGAGAGCGACGCATCAAGAAACTTCGATAGAAGATGACAACATAGCATCAGAACAAGGTAGGTCATCTTCCTTGCTATGAATTTCATTTACAATCTAGGAAGGTCGATGTTAGTATGTTCTTGTAGTTGCTAGACCCACCCTAGGGCTAGAGGAATCACCTCTGTCCGCAGAGGGGATTTGCCTAGACAACAATGACTCATGGATTTTTCTTTTGTCGTCTTTTTCAAACTCTCTAAATATGAAAAAGCACCGGGATGTCACTATCGTTAGGCTCGTTAAAACATAAAATAGAGACAGGCTTGTCTATCATGGAAATAATCAAGTTTCATTTATCGTTAGACTCGTTAAATTATTAAATAGAAATGCATATTCACTCGAAGGGTTGAATTATAGATCAAGAATATGTTATCCTCCTCAAGCCTGTTAAAAAATAAAAAGGCACTGGTCAATAAATGACCCAGGAAAATTTAGGAAAGTGAATAGAAATTTTATGGTAGCAGGTCGCTCTTGAACATGACACTTCACTCCATCATTCTGACTTTCGGGTTGGGTAATATTTTTGGCGGTTCATTTATACCTATGGTTCATCATACCTTCACTTCGCTTTTAGGTCAATGCTTCCAACTCATCTCAGTGTCACCCATATGTTCAAGAGAAGTCATCCAGTGAATACTCATCCCTCTAAAATACTCATAAACATTCATTTTCATGACAGTCATCCCTGAACATTGCTATATCAAGTCACATTTTGTCTTCGAAATCAATAACTCCTGTTTCACTATAAAGTGGATTCCTATCAACATCAAATAATCATCCATGAAGTTTACTTAGAAACATCATCTTCTAGTACCATGAAGCTTGTTACAGCACCGAAAAAGTCCTCGCTTCTAGACCTTTGACCAAAATATTTTGTTTGGCGTTCGACATCAAATAATTTATTCACACCTTACAAACTATAATGCAGTACCTTGAGAGCCATTAAAATCAATGGTTGTTCTCTCACATTTGTTAACAACTGACATCATTGGTTGGTAATCAAACGATGTCTTCCCATGTTCAACTACAAATCATATATTCGAGTGAATGAGATAAGAAGACCCTGGATCTAGTTTCATCGATCGAGGCTGCGATTTTTGGATTTTTGTACACATCATCTATATGGTGACCTTACATACATATCGTCATCTGAACATGGGCCTATATCTGTAGGCATGTATGTATTGGGAAACATTCCAATGTAGACGACTTTCTGTACTATGTACATGTTATTAGATAGTTTATGTGCTGAGTATGGGAATGAATCCCTCAACAATTCGTGATCAAGATGAAAATATCATGATGTAATGTATTTTAAGATTGATGTAGGCCGCCACTCCACTTCAGTTCTATCTCATCACATCGTAAAGAATCTCATTAAAATATATTAATCTTATTTTGAATTCATGCTTTAGGGGGAAACTAATATAGGTCAATTTTGGCATCATCCCCCATGACCTAGTCAAACTGGACATCATCCCCATGACCAATGAAATATCATCTATCATCCCCTTACATTTCACTCGCTATATGTCCTAAGAGAAGAAAAATTCATTCATGGATTCTACTGTGAGATTTCCAAGGTTTGAATTATATGTTATATCACCTATTGACTTACCAACGATGCCTCTAAAGGGACTAACTATGTTGCATATGCAACATCCTCCATTCAAGGGTGAAATGCAATGCACTTCTCGACATTCAAGAGTGCATTGGTCACCTGGGAGCGGAATTCTCATTTTTCCAGGAATCTCCACATGTCCAGTGCCTTCTAGATGAGTCCATATGTGTCAAAATTCAAATCCAAGTGTCCATCTAACACCTCTGAACTTGGGAACATGTCTTTCCTATTATTATAAAGTCATTCATTCAAAAACTACCATTAGTTTCCCTATAAATTGAGCACATATGCTAGTGCTAGGGAGGGAAGAATTTTGGTAAGGAAATGTTGTTGGATTCTCATTTGAGAGATTGAAAGTAATGATCTATTTATGGTGTGATGTTGGATGTGATGAGGCTGGGATGAAGCTAGAGCTGGTGGCAACAAATCGATCATTGTTTGTAACCTCCTCCTTCTACTCTGTAATAAATATTGTTGTTCATTTTCCCATATATGTGTCTCTATATGTCTCTATTTCTTATGCAATGGATTCTTAAATGATATATATATTTCACATCTAATCGATTTGATTGATTAAGATAGGTAGATATCTGTATATGCATGTTATTTCTTTTTCTTTGTTTGTGTTTACAGGAATCGATCTGGCGATCTGAGTTGGATTTAGAGCGACAACAACAACGATAGAAGGAGAAGGAGAAGCTCTTGGATCACAAGTAGGTTCTTTCATCATTCTGTTTATCTGCTTATTTTAGAGAAAGTGATAGTAAAGTATTTCTTCTACTTTTCTAAGTGCCTAGCACCATATTTAAGGAATTTGATTTATCCGTAGATCACAATTGTGCATAACAAGGTGCTTTATATATTAAGGGGGTCAGTGCATCTTGTGAGTGGGTGATCACAAAAAAAATTATGTAATTAAGTAGGTGCTTAATTTACATCATAACACCAAACATATTGGTGGTTTTCTCCATTTTGGGTTCCATGTAAAAACACATGTGTCAATATGTGTATGTTGCTCATGTGCTGGATTGTGTGTACATGCGAATGCCTTATCTTGTTGTTAATTTTTATTTTGTATGAATTCTCGCACAAGTAACTGATAGTAGAGGAAATAACTAAAGACTTATTCATAATTTTTTTTAAGAACCTCACTATTACTGATTCACCCCCCCACCCCCCCTCCCCCCAATCTCAGGAATTCCTTATTCCAAAAATTGGTATCAGAGGCAAGTTCCTTCAGGAACAGTATAACCACTAGAAGGTATATCCATAAGGAATTATGTCTAGGAAAGAGATTCAAGAGGCTTACTCAAGTATAATACCAATCTTTTATGGGACAAACTATTCCTTTTGGAAAGTAAGGATGGAAGCTTATAATATGTCCATGGGAGTATATGTTTGGACCTCTGTACTAGTATATTATGATGCCACTGATGTTCCTCACATTGATGAAGATGGAAAACTTTTATATGAAAATAATGTTAAAGCTAACAATTCCATTCTTTTTGGCCTTATTCAATCCAAACTAGTAAATTCATGCACTACAAGTATGCCAAGGATGTGTGGGTGAAGCTTAATTAGGGTCATGACAGAGATGAGAAAGTCAAGCATGCCAAACATCAAACCTTCATAATGAGGTTTGAAAGCTTAAAAATGAATTAAGAAGAAATTATAAAAGAATAATTCCTGAAATTTGATGAGGTAACCAATATTATTAGAGGACTTAGTGAAGAGGTCGAAGAATATTTAATTTTTCAGAAGGTATTAAGATCTCTACCCATGATATTTAATGCCAAAGTATTTTCCATTGAAGATATGGTTGAATTAAAGAAACTGAAAATGGACCAGTTGCTTGGTTCTCTCACAACCTATGAGATGAGAGTAGGAAAAGAGAAGTCTGAACCTAGGGAGGCAACATTCGAAGTGACCAAGAAGGACAAGGAGAACAAATACCATCAAGATTTCCCGAACTCTGAATCTGATCAAGAGATGGCTCAATTTTATAGGAAAATAAAGTGTGGCTCAGGAAAGTATAAAGGGAATTTTCCCTTTGAATTCTTTGACTATGGAAGAGTTGAGAATTTTTTGTCCAAATTCCCTTACAAGGAAAGGGCAGAAAAGGAAGATGATAAAAATTTAGAAACAAATCCCAAAAACATTAGAATAATTTCTTCAAGAAAAAGGGGCTTTATTCAAAAGAGGATAGCTCAGCACTAGAATCAACCAGCTAGAACTCTTCAAAAGACTATTCAAATGATTATTTACTCATGGAATTTGATGCAGAGTCCAAGAAAAAAAATATTACTGACTCTGAAGAGGAAGAAGTAGAAGTAGGAATAATGGAGTTTAAAGGGGGGCTCATCAGTGCTCTTGATGAGTAAAATAAGATCAAGAAAAAGGATAGGTAGCGAAAATAACAACTACAATGTGTTGAAGAAGGTATGTACAACTTAAACAATGAGGATTTTGTTTATCAAAAAGGAAAAATTGAAGAAGGCATTAAAATCAAAAGTATTCTAGCCCTTCTACTAGAAGAAAAACATGGAACATGTGAGTAGCTAGAAGAAGCGAATAATCATTTAAAACAATAGTTGTTCAAGGTGCAGAAGGAAATAATAAAAAAAGCATGAGAATATGAAATTTTATCCTTGAAAGTCAAATTATAAGAATCTAATCTAAATGAGGAATTTCTTCATGATTTTATTCATGAATGGGAAAAAATCTATCAGATTCTCGAGGAAGATATCGCCTCCTTGAGAAGAAATTTTGAGAGAGTGGAGACCGAGAAAGGTATAAATGAAAAAATTGCAGAAGGAACAATAAATCTATATCATATTCTAAAGATTTAAAGGTCTCCAGGAAAGAAAAAATGCATGGGATACTGTAGAACAAAAAAATCTTCTATAGGAAAGATAAATTTGAGGTCTGTAGGATTTGAGGAGCCTTAGAGCTATGCAAATATGCATCAAGAAATAATCAATGAAGAAAAAAGGTAGCAAGGAAAATAAGATATCATCACTAGAATAATAAATTCCTCCACCTCAAGGATCCATACTAATGGAGAATGAATCAATCAACCAAAAAATAGAGGTACCTTCATGCACAAACTCATAGACCTTCAAAAAATAGCCACGCTTATTTTTTTTATGGTTATTGTTATAAATGTCACATATTTGGTAATTTTTTATTGTAGAAGGATAAAAGTTGAAAGAGATGAAAATCCTAGAGATAATAAATATCATATTTTTAGATCTAAAAAAACTCCTATTAGAGATCGAAATTCCTTCTCTCCCCTATTAAGTAATTTTGAATGTTTCAAATGTAACACTTTTGGGCACAAAAAAAGTCAGTGGAGAAGTAGGATTGATTAATAATCTAATTCCCAGGATATTTGGCATCCAAATTATCAAAAGGATAAGGAGAATTGGAAATGAAAAACTGATAAATGAATTGGAATTGCTCTATCAAAAAATAATAAAGAGAAGAAAAGGTATGTGGATAGTGGTGTTTCCAAGCATATGACTGGGGATAAGATCAAATTTATATTTCTAAAATAAAAATATAGAGGGAACAATGTCACTTTCAGCAACAATGCCCCGTCAAGAATTAAGGGTAAAGCATAGGAAATCTTGATCAAAAGACAAAATTCCAAAATATGGTATATGTGGAAGGTCTCAAGCACAACTTGATTAGTGTAATATATGTTTTTGATAATGGCTATGATGCAACCTTTCTATCCAAGGACTGTGAGATCTGATATCAGAAAGATGGAAAGATGGTGGCAAAACCAATCAGAACTCTCAATAATGTATATGTGTTTGATGACTCCAGAGTAAACTGTTATTTGAGCAAGACGAATGAAGCATGGTTGTGGCACAAGAGACTTTACCATATGAATTCTAATATTTTGATAAGAGTCAACAAGGTGGGAGCTATGATAGGTTTGCCAAGATTCTCAAGGTCTGATAAATTAATCTACAAGCCATGTCAATTTGGTAAGAAGACTATGACTCATTTCAAGACAAAAGAGTTCTCTTCATCTCGACCACTAGAGCTAATTGACACAGATATATGCGGCCCAAATAGAGAAAAAATCCCAAGAGGAGAAATGTATTTTATGTTGCTCATTTATTATTTTTCCATGGCCACTTGGATTGTGATTTTAAAAGAAAAAGCATAACAATTTAAGCATTTAAAAAAAGTTAAAGCTCAAGTAGAAAATGAGAAATATCTAAAGATAAAATTCTTAGGATTAGACATGGGAGGAGAATACATTTCAAGAGAGTTTGAATAATTTTGTGAAGATCATGGAATTACGAGGAAGTATTATGTGTATAGGACTCCAAAAAAAAAGGAGTAGTTGAGAGAAAGAACAAAAAAATATAGGAAATGGTCATAGCTATGATGGATGAAGTAGATGTACCTCAAACCTTCTAGGGAATATCAACACAAGCAGGAATGTACCTATCAAACATAAAAAACCCATGCCTTATAGTGATACAACTCCCTATGAGTTGTATAAGGGGAGACCTACATCAATTAAACATTATAAGGAGTTTGGGACAAAATGATTTATCAAAAGGAATGATAAAAATCCTAAAAATTCTGATTCATGTGTTGATGAGGGTATATTAGTCGGGTACTCTGCTTAAATTAAAGGATACACGTGTTACAACGAATGTACAAAAAGGGTTGAGGATTGCATTGATGTAGTAAGAGATGAAACAGTTTCACAACCTGAGTCCTCCAAATGAAACATGAACTCATATGGAGAAGAAAGTTCAGAAATTGGGCCCTTAGACAAAGATGAAACATATTCAGATAATGATGATGTGGAAATGAGCACAAGTCCAAGGCCCAAAACACCATCCAAGTATGTACAAAAAGAACATCCAAAGAGTGAAACTCTTGGAGAAAATTTTTGGTATTTCAAGTTGTGCAAATCTTGCTCTGCTATTTGATGTTGAGCCAAAAAATCCCAGCCATGAAATTGAGGAAAATTTTTGGGTGAGAGCTATGAATGAAGAACGTGACTAAATATAGAAGAATGACAATTGGGAGCTCGTTCCAAGACCCAAAGAGAAAAATTTCATAGGAACAAAATGGGTTTTTAAAAACAAGCTAAATGAGTAGGGTTAAGTAATTATGGAAATGTCTTGTTTGGTATGCAAAGGGTATGCCCCGATAGAGGGGCTATATTTCAAGGAAACCATTGCACTAGTAACGAGGCTAGAAGGTATCAAAATGTTTCTTTCACTTTCCAGTCATAAAAACATCAAGGTATATCATATGGACATGAAGTATTAATTTCTCAATAGAGATATTGAAGAACAGGTTTATATTGTGAAGCCAGAATGATTCACGCTCACTGAAAATAAAGGGTTTGTGTGCAAACTGAAAAAGGCCTTATATGGACACAAACATGCTCCCAAAGTTTGGTATGCAAGTCAGGATTGATACCTTCAACAACAAGGCTTTAAGAAAGGTACTATAGACAACAATTTATACTTAAAGTCTGAAGATGATCATCTATTGATTGTATTAGTGTATGTGGAAGACATAATCTTTGGAAACGACTTGGAACAAATGGGAAATAAATTCGCAAAATATATGGAAATAGAGTGTGAGATGTCCATGATCAGAGTGTTTTACTTCTTCGGATTGAAAATTTCTTAGTCAAAGAATGGGGTGTTTATCTTCAAATCTGAGTACCTATGAGAAACTTTAAAGAAGATTGGGCTAGAAGATTATAAGAAAATTAGCACACTTATGATTATATGATACAAATTGTGCACAAAACTTGAGGCACTGTTGATAAATTAGACTAAGTACAGATCAATGATATAAAGCTTGGTTTATATCATAGCTTCGAGACCATATATCATGCAAGTAGTAGTTCTTGTGGCCATATTTCAAGCTTTCCCTCATGAAAGTCATGTCATAACTGTTAAAAGGATTTTCAAATATCTTCAAGGAATAAATAATTATGGACCATGGCATGCTAAAAGTAGAGAGTTTAAGTTGAACACCTATATTGATGTTGATTTGGTAGGAAATATTGATGACAAGAAGAGTACCTTAGGTCCAACATTATTTTTGGGAAACAAGAGTATCTCAAACAAGCCTCCATTTCTTTATCAACCGTTGAAGCAGAGTATCTTGCAACTACCACTTTTTTCTCACAAATTATATGGATGAAGCATACCTTGAATGACATTAAGGTAAATTTGACTGATCCCATTCCCATCATATGTGATAATACTAGTTCAATCATTATCTTTAAGAATCCTGTCATGCACTCAAATACCAAGCACATCCTTATCAACCTCCATTTATTAAGAGAGATGGTTACGACCAATGTTTTTTGACTTGAATATGTGCCCACTAAATACCAATTGGTAATAGAACCCTTTGAATATCTGAGGTAGCATATAGGGGTTGTGCCTCCTCCTCCCACATGACCGAAGTGTGTTGGAAGATACTCATCATGTGGGATCAATTGAAGATTAGGTTGTAGTGATTTAGGGGAAGTTTTCAAGGGCATCCTTTTCCATTGATCACAAAGGAGAAGAATATTATTGGTGCATCGAAGAAGAACATCAATGTAGAAGATCATGAATGGTTTCATGGGGATCTTATGTTGTTTCCATCAATGCGAAATGGGGAGATTGCTAGAAAATTGGCATTGTATGGATGTCTAGTGGTTGCAAGTGTGTTGGCATTGATGTCAAGTAGATTAGCATGGATTTGTGTGCCAAAAAATGCTGTAATTGATATGCTTGATGTGTCAAGCTCATGGGGAGTGCTATGGTTGCTGCAGTGTCTGGTGGAGAATTAGAATAGTAGAAGGCCTATTAGAGAAGCCATAAAATGATGACTATGGTGGTTGGGAGTCCATGATTCCAAGAACAAGAGAAGGGTCAAGGTGAAAAGAGAAAAAATGTGTGTACAACCATCTCTTAGGTAGAAAATGGGCTCAAAGCCTAGTTCAAACCTTCTCCACTAGAAATTTCTTTGAATAAACTTGCCAATGGTATGTGGAAGTTTGGAAATGGCCTCCTAGATAAAAAATTATTTATTGTCAAAGTTAGGGTCTTCAAGTTGTCAGAACCTCTGAAGTCTTAGAACCTCGGGACCTCAAAACTTTGTAACCACAATGAAATTCCGTTTTAATAAAGTTTTGATTTGATACTAGGCTATTAGGGCCAAATTTCAGACCCTAAATTTCGGGACCTTGGAACCATGGAAATAGGAAAAATATTAGAATGTTGCATATTGGAAGGTTGGTCACATAAAAACCTCGAAGCAGGAGAGAACCTCAAAGGTTTGAACTTTGGATTTCAGAATCTCATAATTTCTTAATAATTACAATTGTTTAAAAGCACCAAGGTTTGTGAGGAAGAGGAATTACAAAAGAATTTGTAGAAAAAACAAAGGACCAAGGGACCCTTTCTCTCTCCTCCGGTAGGACATATGGCAACAGGTGATTTTCCCTAAGGATCTGACGATGGTAGATGACGTATATTGAGAAACTGGGGGTATACAATATTGGTGTGTGCATGCTAAATAGTGTAGAAGATAGTGTGAAAAAGTTGAGCAACTCGCCCAAGTGTTGAACTAAAGCAGAGTGTTGCAGAGAGCCTATGGAATAGAAGTTTGAGAGTTGATAATATGAGGTTGACAGTAGAAGGATGAGTACAATGTTCCTCTACAGATTGAGAAGAGGATAGGGTGTTGTTGTGTGAGGCCGAGAGAGCCTGTGGAATAGTAGTGGATTGAGAGAAAAAGTATGATACTGTAATGAAAAAGATTGGTATTTATATGTATATGTATTTTCCCCTCTTTTCAGTTTGAAATTTGTATGATAGTTATAATAGTGGCTAGAGAAAGTAGTAGCATGCATTCATAAGTGGTTGGTGCTTCTTGTAAAGTAGGTGCTTTCTATATTAAGTGGAATGGTGCCTCCTATTAGTGGGTGATCACAAACAAATTGATGTAATTAAGTAGGTTTTTAATTTACATCATAACAAAAAATAGATAGGTGGTTTTATCCCTTTGGGTTTCCATGTAAAAATACATGTGTCAATGTGTATGTTGCACATGCGACGGATTATATGTACATGTGTGTGAATTATCTTGTTATTCATTTATATTGTGTATGAATTCTATGATAAGTAATTGATAGTAAAGGAAATAACTAAATACTTATTCACAATTTTTTTTAATAACCTCACTATTATTGATTCCCAAAATGCCTGTCCATTCAACACTATGTATCTTGTATCTAATTCCTTTGATATTTACTTCAAGGGTTTTCCTACCCTACGAGTCTTTATTTCCACTATACTAATTTTTAATTGAATTGGGCCCATTACCTTTCACCGTAGACTTATGTTCTCCTTCGTTTGATACATTTGAATTCCATGTAAATTGGCTCTACTCTAAGTATTTATAGGTCTTACTTCTCTTTCCAAAAAATTCAATCAATATGTAATTATTTATGTTGACACTTCTTACCCTCTAAATTCTTAGAGTAGATACATTTTTTTCTAGAAACCAATTCTTTTATTAAATATCTGCATATATATTTTTTCCAAAACCCACTTCTTTTTATTAATACATGAATGCATGTTTTGATCTTATATATTTAATTTTTTAATCTACTCTTTTGTACCTCTAATGGCTTCAAGATATTTATTCATATATATTTCTTTTCCTCAGTCATATTTTTATTGCAACATATTAGTATTATTTTGAATATATATATATATATATATATGTATATATATATATATATATATATATATGTATATATATAAGTGTATACGCTAGAGACCTATAATCTTCAAGATATCCACAACAATAATCTTCAGAGATGTCCGTTCAATAGGAGTTAACAAATAGGATTCAAAACCAAGTAGCTCTAATCCATATGTCTATCCCTTAATATTCTATAGGTCTTCTTTTCAAGAGGAATTTCAAAAATTTCCACAATAAAAACAACAGTCTGCTTCATAAAAAATTCTTCAAATGATCGATTACAAAAATTATTCAAAGATTGATTTGAAAAATGTAGTCAAGGGCACAATCTTCAGGAACTCTAGTTTAGATTATAAATTCATGTCCTGTAAAAATAAAATTCTTCACTAGTATAAGTCTCCAAAGCACTAATATATGACCAAGATTTTGAGGCCTAGGGGTTTAGATCCAAGAGACCAAAATTCTGCTTCACAAATTCACAGTTCTGGTATTGACTTATATTTACTTAATTTCGATAAGAAAATCACATATAGATAATTCAATTTTTGTTTGATTCCTTTTACCATTTCTTCTATTTATTTTAACTATTCTCGTCTTAACATAAGTTTATAATCAAGTCAAAACTAATTTAGAGGGATGAGGAATTGTATTCCATACAAGGAATCTTCAAAGGGGCTCATTTTGAATGATTCCTGGTAGCCATTGTTGTAGGTTAACTCTACTGAATGAAAATAGTCTTCCCACCTAGTAGGTTAGTTCATGACATACATGAATAGCATGTCTTCAACGACCTGGTTGACTCTTTCTAATTTACCATCAGTTTTAAGATGATATACAATGTTAAAATTTAACTTTGTACATGTTTCGGAAAACAAATCCTTCCAAAATTTTGAAGTGAAATTTGAGTCTCTATCTAATATCACTTTCATGGGTATACCATGAAGTCAAAAAATTTCCTTCATAAACACATTTTCTACTTGTGCATCTTGTATGGAGCCTTCATAGGGATAAAATTGGAAAATGTAGTTAACTTATATACAACTACTATGATAGATTCATGTTTCCTCCTTGTTATAGATAATTTAGTTATAATATCCAATGATATTTCCTCCCTCTTCCACTATGGCATAGGTAGGGGGTTCAACAATCATGCTTGATGTTAGTGATATTGCTTCAGTAGCTAGGATTCCTAGCATACTTCCAAATGTAGAGCAACATATTTCTTCATTCCTCGTCAAAAAAATCTTTTGTTAGAGAAGAAATAATTTTTTGATACCATGATTGTGTTGTGTATGGTTTTTTGTGATATTAATTCAAAATTAATTTTTTTTATTTCATCTACATTTGGAATATAAAATTTGTTTTTATATATTAGAAATTCTTTTTCATTACTTACATACTCCGGTTGCTTTATTTAAATAGTTTCAGTCCTCAAAATATCACGAATCTACTTATAATTTTGCTCATATGTTTCTACTTTTTCTACTTGATCAACAAAAATGGTTTTTAATTTTTCTTTACGTTACCTCACATAATTGTTTTAAACTCTGACTCAATGCACATGCCACTTTTCTTCCTTCCCGTTTATGTGTTTTATCTCAAAATCAAATTCACTTATGACTTCCATCCATGGGTTTGTGTGGAAATTATGTCAAGTTATATGAAAAATTATTTTAGACTTATATGGCCTATAACTAAAGTGAATTTCTTACCAATTAGGTACTCTCTTCACATATTTCGAGCATGAATAAATGTGGCCAATTCTATATCTTAAACCTAATAATTATTTTCATGTTCCTTTATTTTTTTGAGACTCATAGGACACCACATGTCCCTGGTGCATCAACACCCCTTATATACCTTATAAACAAGCGCATGTACACACTACAAAATCAATATCTGGATATGTTATCTTTAACATAGGTTCCATAGTCCATAAATATTTTAGCTTCTCGAAATGTTCCTGGCATCTTTGTGTCCACAACAATTTCACTCCATTATTCTACAGGGAAGTTATAGGGTATCATAGTTTTGAGAATCCCTCTATAAATAAATAATAATATCAAGTTATTCCCATAAATGAACTCATGTCTGCCACATATTTCAGAACTCAGAAATCAAGAATGGATTTTACTTTTTTGATATCCACCACTATCCCTTCTTTCAAAATCGCATGCCCCAATTATTGGATCTTATCCTCTTAATATCCACACTTGATAATTTTATCATATAAATGGTGCTCCCTTAGGGTCTGTAGCACTAATTCGAAGAGTTCCTTATGCTATTTTTGGGTGTTGGAATAGATTAAAATATCATTTATAAAATTGAATACAAACTTATCTAGGAACTTATTGAACACACTATTCATAAAAAAATTTAATGTAGCAGGTGCATTTGTAAGTCCAAAGGGTAATACTATAAATTTGCAATTCCCATATCTCATTCATAATGATTTATTCCGTATGTCTTCCTCCCTAATCTGCAATAGGTGGGAACTAGTTCTGCGGTCTATTTTAGAGAACAATGTCACCCCTTTAACTTGGTCAAACAATTCATCTATCCTTGGAAGGGGATATTTATTTAATAGTCATCTTATTTAATTGATGGTAATCAATGCACAAAATATAAGTCTCATCAATTTTCTTAACAAAAATGACTGGTGCACCGCACGGTGAGACACTGGATCTAATATACCCTTTATTCAATAATTCTTGCAACTGCATCTTCAATTTGTTGGCAATATGATGAAGAGTGTTGTCCTTGATGGCAACCCACTGAATGAAGATGAAGACATGAGACTGTTGACATGTGTTGTCCTTGATGGCAATCCACCTGATGAAGTTATTCTTGACCTGATGGGCTTGGTAAATGATGTAAATCTGATATGAAATGATGTTTGTTAGCAATATGATGCTGAGTTTTGTCCTTGAATGGAAACTTACTTGATGAAGTTGTGCTTGATAGAATATGTCTTGATGAACTAAATCTGATGTATCTACAGTGGGTACAGAATGTAATAATGGAAGAATTGTCAGTATGTGTCAAAGCATGATGAAAAAGAGTATGTCTCAAGGCATACGTGGATTTGTCTAGGGGAAGTCGCGTATGCACGCAGGAAAGAACGTGCCAAGTCGCGTATGGGCAAAAGCGCTCATAAAGTGCAAAACCAGGGGTAACCACCATGGTATTGACCCATTGCATTGGGTAATGATTCATCTAAATGACCCCGTCCAGGAATACCATTGGAAGTAATGTGGTTTTGGCTCATGGTATTGAAAAAGGGTAAACCTATATAAAGAGAAGAAATTCATTGTGCAAATCATGAGTGTGGGAGCATGATGTCTGAGCTTGAATGAATACTTCTCTGTGAAGTATATCTGTATGGAAAGGGTAAAGGTTTGATGATAGATCTGAATCTATGATGCCCCAATGAAGAAATGATGAAGAAGGGAATCTAGATCTGGAATGTATTTGTATCTGCTAGATCTATTTATGGAAGGCTTAGATCTGAGATGAGGCGAACATCTGTCTGAAGTAAAAGGGTAAATCTGAACTGAACATCTGATCTGAAGAAGTATGCTGCTATATAATAGTTGAAGATCTATACGTTAGTTCGCCGCAGAGGAAGCGCGTATATACGCGGCTTCGATGAAGAGAAAGCGCGTATGCGCAATGAAATGAGCTCTATAATATGTACAGAAGTATATGCTGGTTTATGTGAACGGAAGCGCGTATATACGCGACATCAGTGAAAGGAAAGCGCGTATGCAAACTAGGGTTTGCTGAAGTCTGTGGTAAGAAATGTCTGATCTGTTCTGCTGGTTTACTGATATCTGTCAGTGAGTTATATGTATCTGTTTCATGCTTGACTGTGCTTAAAAATATGGAAAGGGTCCAGTCTGAAAATATGATGAAATGTGGCCTACAAGTGGTGTCCTAAAGGAGGCTTTGGATCCAGTGTGAAAATTGATGAAATGTGGTCCATAGAGGTGCCGAGGGTTGTAGCCTTCAGTCAGGGGGTTGTAGCTCCCTTCCAGGTGAGGCTGGTAAATGAGATCATGGGGTCGTAACTCCCTTCCAGGAGAGGCTGGTAAACGAGTCAGGGGGTTGGAGCTCCCTTCCAGGAGAGGCTGGTAAACGAGCGCAGGTGGGTGCCTGCGTGCTGGTCAAGTCTGTGCCAGCACATATGTTGTAAGATTTTTTCTCTATAATAAAATATTGAAGGCTGAGCAACTGCAGTGGTGGTTTTCTCCCGACTTGGGTTTCCACCTAAAAATCCTGGTGTTCATGTGTGATGCTTTGTGTGATGGTTTATTCTGTTCTTACTGCACATGTTTACTGTTTATATAACATCTAATGAATGAATGATGGAATGATATAAGTGAAGAACTAATGGCATAATTAGATCTCTGTGTATACGCGATTTTTATGAAGGATATCCGCGTGTATACGCTAGTTGGCTTCAGCAAAGTAGCGTATGGGTTTTAGAGCATGAAAAAGTAAAAAAATTTAGTTTGCCCTAAATACTGATTCACCCCCCCCCCTCTCAGTATTTTTCCCAACACAATTCCACCAATTCCGGAACACTCATTCAATACTAGATTAACCACTGGTATCAATTCTATAGAAAAATATATTTCAATTTTTGGTGGAAGACCTGGAATTTCATCCAAGAAAACATCTATGTAGTCTTGAAAACTTCTAACTCACTTACATATATGGCTGAACTCTTTAACTAGTGGTCCTATACTTGAATGGAAAAAAGTTGACATCCCTTCCTTGTAGCTCTTTTTAACTATAATTTTGATATGTTTCACACATAAATGGGTCCGTGTATGCCTTTTATAATCAGACTTTCACCATTTTTTTATTTGCATGTGACATTTTTCTCAAGGAAGTTAGCAATTTCCTTATGCCCCTCTATCCAATCAATTCCTACCAGAACATCATAGGAGCCCAATAGTAAAATTTTCAAGTTCATGATGGTATGATTTCCATTTAATGTAATTGGGCATGTCTTCACGCAATTTGTAACCTTGCCTTTTTTTCCCATGGCTAGCTGAACCAACCACAATTTTTTCTATTTTTTAGATTTCTATTTACATTTTCTACAACCTAGGGCCTAACATAACTCATGTTAGCACTAGGGTCTATCAATACATAAATAATTTGATTAAGAATAATACCTTCAATTTATCAAAATTGTGAACTAATGCTTTGATTGGAATTCCTATAATGTTTCGTTGATGCATGGTGCATTTATATACACGTTTTGTTAAGGTTTTAAGAGGTAAAAACACTTGGTTTTTGAATTTTTTTTCTGCTAAGGGATGGAAAAGGATCACAGATAAGAATTCAGGCATCAAGACAAAATAAAGTGGATGTTAAGAGAGCTTTACAAAGATACATATCTTGTGCTATGAAAACACTCCTCTTTTCGTAGCGCAGCTATATCATCCCTTCTTATTCTCTTTCAGAAGGCTTAATTTGTGTACAGGTGGAAAGAAATGGTTTTATAGAAGTGATAATACATTTCACTTGTCTCAAAAGGTAAATTTTTCCAGCAAAAGGGTTCAAAGATCATCAATAAAGGTAAAGTCATAATTGCAGAAAACAGATTTCCTGGTTTTCAGGGCAGTTAGGTCATGGAATAGCAGGGTTCATAGCAAGGCTGGAGGCATCACCAAATTCGACCTCATGAGGTTACATGTGGCAAAGGAAGAATTTATGGTTTATATAAGGTTCTTGAAATATGTTTTAGGAGTTTCAGTCCTACTTGAATTAGGACTCTTTAAAGACAGTCAAGATATCATTTTGTAATTAATAAGTCTATTTTATGGTTAGAATAGGTGTCAAGGATAGGAATTTGAATTCATTTGATGGTGGATCATATAATCCAAGGTTTTAAAGCTATATATGAAGCAAGAGGTCGAATTAGCAAAAGGTTGGAGACTTTTTGGCCCAGCTGCTGCTTTATGTGAAGGAATACAATCAATAATACAGAGAAGTTTTTCTTGTATAAATCTGAGTTTTGATGAGGTTTAATCCTTCTTTGATTTTTATGTTACTTTAACCATTTGCAGTAGATCTTATTGTTATTACTCAGAATTCATTATCTAATTCTCTAACTTCCTTTAACCATAAGATGATTGTGTTTTACCTCAGAACCACCAACACTAGATTACATTGCTACTACCCAAAATTCACAACCATGTGCTCTGTTTTCTTTTAGTAATGGAATGATTGTGTTTAGCAATAGATCTAATTTCTATTACTCAGAATTCATCATATTATGCTCTACATTCCTTTAGTAATGAGGTGACTGTGTTATTTTCTGAATCTTGTGAGTAAATCACCTTTGATCCATCAGCAGTAGATTGCGTTACTAGTACTCAGAATTCATAACCCTATGCTCTGACTTCCTTTAGTAATGGGATGATTGTTTTGACCTATGTTATTGAGTGAATTAGCTTTGTTTAAGAACCTCATTTGCCTTATCTTTCATGTCAAGAAACCTAGCCACTGAATTTATTGACTTGTTGACTCCATAGCCCAATGTTAGCAAGCCTTTATCTTTTCAACCTATAAACACACAAAACCAAGATAGAGTTAGCCATCTATATTATCATTAATCATTATCATGAACCCCCTTGAGAGAGCCCTCTTAGGCTAAGGAGGCTAAGCCTCAGCTAAAATTTTGGTTTGAAAGAGTTACACCGAAGGTAGTCTGATCAACAGCCTGTGAGGGTCCTATTTTGGTAATAACACACACTTTGTGGAAGAGTTTTAACTGCTGCAGGTTGTCTAAAATTTTCAGAGCGTTCAACCATTTTTTAGATCTGATACCTCACCTTTAGATCTGCTTTATATTGGCTTGTTATCCATCCAAATCACCTCATTTAAATTTTTTTTGGTTTTCCTCTAAGGTTCACTCTGTTTCCCTCTAGGAGATAGCCTTTCGCCACCTCATTTAGAACAATTTTTCCTCTGATTTGTTGCTATTTTCTGCGCCACTTTCCAGCAGATTTTGACCTTTAGATCCCTATCCCTCCCTGACCTTAGATCTATTGGCTATTTTAGTGTGTTTTGATTAGTTTTTTTACCCGCCTACAGACTAGTTGTTGAGAGGCCCACCTCCTTGGGTTTAGATTATTGCATTATTAGCTATTTATTTTTCTATTATTTCAGTTTCATATACTGTTATCTGCAGGTTTATTTTCAGTTACACAACACTCTTTTTCTTTTTCTTTACAAACATATGGGTTTAAAAATTAAAATTTACACACTTTGCACACACACCCTAAGCGAAAAAGGGCTTGGTTAACACCGCCAAGAAAAGACTCTAAAACATTGAAATCAAATGATCCTGCACCTCTCTGCCCTTGTTTCAACATTGTAGTTAGTTGTTCCTGCACATCCTTGCCCTTGTTAGTCTCTTTTTCCTTTGTTCCATGTTTGTGTCATCATCATTGCACCACCAAGGAATTTATCCCAGAGACTTCTTGGCCTTCATCCTCAGTTTCCGGTAGGAAGACTTACTTCTCTACGTGGGATTCGAGTTAGTCCTCCACCAAGTCTGCACTCTGACTCTTCTTTTGGTTCATTGGGTTCTCCTTCTTCTTCCACCTTTGGTTCTCCCCCTGTCACCTTCACCATGTCTGGTGCAGGACTTAATGCTGGTGGTAACCCTAGACCTCATGCCGGGAATACCACTAGTGGGACCGCACCAGACACTACCTCAGCTGCGCCCTTGCTCTCCTTCATGGCAGGCCTTAGACTTCTCGATTTTGACCAGTTGATAAATGACCCTATACACCATGACACTAGTTGGCCTGATATGCCGACTAAGCTCCCTTCCGACATCCCCAAGTTTGAAGGCCTTGCTCGAGAAGATCCTACAAATCATGTTCGATATTTCCACATGTGGTGTTTATCTAACTCCATTACCGATGACTCTATCCATCTTCAGTTGTTCCAACGTACGCTTACTGGTGAAGCTTCTAAGTGGTAGGTTGATCAGGCCCCTTCCTCTCATACCACCTTTGTGACTCTTGCCCAGGCTTTTCTATCTTACTTCTAGCTTCCCCTTCGTTATGAAACTGGTACTGAACTCTTGACTTCTTTTCATCAATCATCTGCGACCCGCCTATTCGACCATGTACATGAATGGTGGAGAAGAAAGAGCATATGTCGAGCCCCTACCTTCGAACACTGTGTCTACATGGACTGGTTCCTTAGATCTATCTTGCCACCTATCGGGAAATATGTCACATCGCACTTTCCTCAAACCGAAGAAGCTGCTCTCCAAATTGCATTAAAATATGACCTGATCTACACTTAGTCGGGTTATGTTTATACCGTTCTACTTGATCTTCCCAGACCCGGTGGTGCTAATGCACTGGGGGAATCTCACGCCGCTGATGGTATCATTGGAGCTCTCTCTAATCCATACCCTCAACCTCCCATGGGCTATGGCTTTCCTCAAGGGGGGCTAGCACCTCCTGCACTCTTCCCCCTCCCAGTAGCACGTATCCAGGATATAGCATGCCTCCTCTTTTTTCCCAACCTCCTATTTACCACACTGTTACCCAACCTCCTTATTATCCGTATCCACAACCTGGTGCTCTAGCTCTTCCAGCATTAACACCTCCACCTCCCTTGCCTTCTCAACCCCTGCAACAGCAGCAACCGCCCCTCAGGAGCAGGTGTACGCACAGCAGGGCGCGACTAATCCTCCTCCTTCCAAAAATAAGAGGAAAGGCACTCAAAATAAATCTGCCTCTAATAATCCTGGACCTAATCAAGGAAATTCTCCTAACACTACGAACCAACAATAGGGCACTCAGCCCAAGCAGGACAGGCCTGTTCATACGAACAAGCCATGTTCTTGTTGTGGTGTTTATGGTCATTACACACATGATTGTCCTCTTTTGCCACAGATGCGATAGATGTGGGAGTCTCAAGCAACATTGCGAGGACAAAAAGCCTCCCCTTCCGTCCCTCCCAATGTTGTGATTAGTAAGCTAGCTGTGCTTACTAATCCTTTCCTTCTGCAAGGATTTGTGGCTACCCAACCACCTGAAGGTCAGGTGGCCACTCAACCTCTTCCATCTGGTACCTCCGATTACCAAATTCTCATGATGAACTTTGATCAACCTCTAATCATAGACATCAATCTTCAGACTCGGTCTCGTTACAACAAGCCTCCCGCTACGTCTGTCCCCAAGCCGCCTCCTTCGATCTCTACAGAGCCTCTTTCGACACCTAATGGTCCCTTGTAGATCCCTTAGCCTAAATCGAAGGTTCATATCAAGATACCTAAGGGAACACTACGCCGAAATGCTTCCTCTGGAAAAGCTTCCAATTCGTATAGCATAGTAGATGATTTGGCACAATCCCCTGCTGCCATTTCAATGCTGGAACTCCTCCAGTTGTGCCCTTCACAACGAAAAGCTCTACTATTTTCCATGGGCACCATATATCCTTCCGACAATCGATTGATTGTCTTTGATGTTGACCGGTCAGAACATCCTCCTCTCCCTGCTTCCGTTGCCTTTCAAATCCCAGTCAAGATCTGGAACATCAATGTTTTCTGGTACATCATTGATGAGGGGCAATCCACCTATGTGATGTCTGCTTTAGTTTGGAAGCAACCTGGATCAACTAATTTGGCTCCTTCCATGATCACTCTCCAAGCGTGGGATGGCCACGCCTCCCAACCCATTGGCTTATTCCATAATTTTCCTATTACTCTTGTGGGCAAGACTGTTTGCATTGACGTAGAAGTCATAGATGCCCCCTTAGATTACAAAATTCTATTGGGTCGTAGCTACACCTATGCAATGTCTGTTGTCCCATCTGCGGTTCACCGCAAGATGTCCTTCCCTCATAACGGAAAGATAGTCACCATTTAACAGTTGACATATTACGAACCGAAGTCTCAGACCTCCCCTGAGTCCACCATCTCTTCGGTGGCCAATAAGAAAACCATAAATCCTTTGACCAGTGTCTCACCCAGAGTCTAAAAATATTCCTCATTGCTTGGTACATTCCTTGGTCTTCCTCCTCCTGTCTTTGATCCTAGCTCATCGGATGTTTTAATGATGCAATCATCTCAGGCTGCCCTCAAGCGGCCTGCCTCTGTTAGTCAACAACCTCCTCGCCCTTCGCAGCCTACTCCTAGCCCTTCGATTCAGCCTTTTGGACCTCCTCCTCCTGGCCCTTCAGCTGGTATCCATGAGCCTCTTTACCCTCTTGGAACGGTTCCTCCAGGACTTAACCATTTAGGAGCCATCCCGCCTGGCCATTACCCCTCTGGTCAGATACCATTCTTAGCTCCTCCCCCAAGAGTGTACATGGCACTTGTCAAGGCCACCCTCTCTCTTCCTAACCTGGCCCTTGGGATTCCCATCTCGTACCTTGATCCTCCAGCCGCTACCCCATCAGGTCAATCCAAACCTTATCTTGCTTTGAACATGGTTCAACCGGTCCCCATGACTTCTCCTATTGCAACAGTGCCTCAACCACCTCAACGAGAACCACCTCTTGTTTCGACCGCTTCGGGTAAGAAGGGAAAAGCTCTTAAGAGGGCCTCTAAGGACAAGGCTGTCCCGACAGACCCTGCACCTCCCCCGCCCACAAAGCCCTATGATTTGTGTGATGTCTTCGGTCATGCCACCCATAACTATCCTGAACTGCCCTGTATGAAGCCCATGGTTAAAGTTGCGTTCCCTGAGTCTACGGTCCTTGAAGCCTCTGTTTCTTCCTCGACTGCAACCAAGAATCCTAAAAATATTCACACCAACCAACCTTGTGCTTTTTTTGATATCCATGGCCATTATTCCCACCATTATCCCTACCTTATGCAATACTGCACCTCTTTAGAGGTAGCTTGGGAGTACTAGATTGAACAAAACCAATCCGCCTCTCCCGTACTTGCATAGTATGCTTTAGGCCAGACTGAGGATTTACTCACTCCCATTGACATTCCCCCTCCTGATGTCAATATGACAGAGCCTGCAGCCACCATCCTCTACCTGTCATCATCCATGAGACCCTCGTTGGAAGCTCTCTCTGAATCTTCCCCTGTTGTTTCACTTGACCTCCCTTCAACGATCACCCTGGGATCAACATCAATAGATCCCTTATCTGATTTTTCTTACCTCATTCACCGTGACGATGCGCATGTGAACCTTTCTTCTCATGATGATGAGTCAGGTAGCTTCGCCGCGTCATGTGGTCTCCCTTCCTCTAGTCACTTGATCTTCTATTGTGATGATGACATCATGGAAGCCATGTCCATCCCTGACTTCATCTTTCCCACCCATAAACAGGATGGCACCATCCATGCCTATGGTGAATTTTGCGACCTGAGCACAAGCTACACCTCCGGTAGCTCCCACAATCCACCTCACCGTCGGCATGTGAGTAGTAGACATCTTGCCCAGATCACTCCCTCCCGTGGAGTGTGTTTGATTTCTACTTTGCACTCAGGTGCCAGCATTGTTCATCATCCTCCTCTTTATTGTCTTGTGGCAGCTTTCAGATGGACCTCCCATCGACAACTTATATCCTTTTTGTTGATGGTGCAAGTCACTACTCCCGGAATCTAGCCTCGGCAGGTTGGGCCATCTTTACCCCCTTGCACTCACTTGTTCTCTCGAACGGTGTATGCATTAGTACTGCTACAAATAACCAGGTTGAATATGATGTAGTGCGAGGTTTATTAGCCGACGCCCTTTCACATCACATCCTCCACCTTCATGTGCGTTTAGATTCCCTACTTCTTGTCACGCAACTGAATGGTGTCTATCATGTGCATAATCCTATCCTTATTAGAAGATATTTATGAGTGAAGCTTTTGATGCGTGAATCTGAAATCATTACATTCAGTCATGTACCTAGAGAAAAAAATCACTATGTAGATAGCATTGCAAACCATATTCTAGATTGGAATTTAGCACATGCATTTAACACAAGACAATAACATAAAAATATCAAAACAATGCATATCCATAATATGTGTTATATAAAATGTTTTAGAGTCAATCAACTCTGATACATATGGCATGCCCATAGCATGTTACAAAAACTAAAAACTGGGGGCACCACCTGCCCCTACACACTAATCACTATCTGGAGGATCCCGAGGTAATGGCTCTACTCCCACAGCTCGTAGATCATGCATCCCCTGTCTGACCATCGCCATGTGCTGCATGACCCCTCGCCACTCTGAGGGTAGAACAATACATGGCTCTATGTATTGGTCCTCTAAGTCTTGCCAACCGCATTCTGAAACACTGGTCAGACGCCTCTCACATCTACGACAGATGTCCTCCAGGAGGGCTGCTGCATCCTCATTTTGTTGCACCCTCGACCCATTAGGTCCTGCATCTCCTGATACTGCAGGCCGTCCCATATACTTGACTAGTTTTACCGGTGCTATATCTTCATACCAAAAGTGGAAGAATCAATACCATATACAATATTCTGAAAATTTACAATGCACATAAAAATATTAGCAATTTTTCACTCACCATCGGGCCCCCATACTCGACTAGGAGGTAGTGGAAAATTTGGGTCCCCAAAATAACTCATCCCACTATAGGGATTGTCATCTATGTACAATGGCATCTGATCCCAATGCACAAAGAACTCGGGTCGAAACACCCGTACGACTGCCCCAGCTCCTCCTCTACATAGTAGTCGCCCCCACCAGCGCATCCTGGGCTCTCTCGGGCCCCCATCCTGGAGCTGTATACAAGGTCTAAGTGTCAGGATCTTCTCAAAGAAGAGCAAGCACAAAACTGTCCCATATGCACAGTCATGGTTCACTTATTACCTGCATAGCGACAACTGTCGTTTCAATTATGACAGCATCATCTGGGCCCACCCATAGTAGAACCCACCCAACACACTCTCCACAAGCATCATCTATCCTCTGGTGATGTGGTGGAGTGCCTGGTTCGACATCACAGGTCTCTAAGCTCTCTATATCCCCGATGGGTATCTGAGTCCCCTTGACTTGGAGACCTAGTTGACAATGGTGCTCTACAAACTCCATGATGTTCTGCCCTCATGTTAATAGTGGCTGCATATTCCCAACCATCCCAAGTGGTGGAAGAGAAGTAAGGAAATATATATCTTGGACCGTCAACTCGATCTGGTACCTAATAGCTGACAATCCGGGCCAATAAGGGCACTCCAGCTCTCATCAGAGGGTTCTCCACAAACTTCAGAACCCCAAACCTGGCCAATGAACTACGGATAGCCTGATCCTCCCGGATCTCCGACCGTAATGTGCCCAAGTCTCTCTCTCTCTAGTTGATCCGTAATTCTGCCATGCCTGCACAAAACCATCATAATTGTCAGTGTACAGATAGGAAAGACTGTATCCAAACACAAAAATCTAGTTCTTAGCTAAAAAAAGCATAGAAAAACCCCTCCCTATTAGGTCGCACTTTTCAGGCCCAATCCTAGAGAGGTCAAAGTTTTCTGCCCAAAAACTGCTACCCAGGTCACAGTTTTTGCCCCAAAAAGTGCAACCTGGCTGTGAAGAGGAGCAAGGGTCTGTTCCTGAGCTTTGGGGACCTGAACTGAACTTTCAATCCACTGAAATGAAATAGTAGAGTTAGGCCTCTTACCTGAAACTAATGGACCTCGATTCCAACGGTTGGTTTGTCCGATATGATCACTGCAAGATTTATGCCCTTCTCTCCTCTCTACATTCACCACAACTCCACATGCAAATGAGTGAATTTGGAGGGAAAATGACTTATTAAAAGAGAAACCCCTGATTTTTATTTTGCCTGCTATGGCCAAACTGTAGCTCAATTTTCAAAACCATCTATACCATTGGAAAGCTCTCACCGAGCCCTCAAATGGGTATTTATTAGTTTTTCATGATTTGATACTTCACCAGGACACATTTTGTCTAAGAAGGGTCACTTCACCACTCCTCAAAATCGAATTTCTTCACCTGCAACACTTGTACTTGGGGGCACCCCTTTTCCTTCATACTTGCCCATGCTTGTGTTGATTTTCGTTGTGAGTAACCATCATGTACTCATGCTTTTATGGTCCCCATTGGACCTTTTTCTGTGTTGCAGCACCATCGAGTCGCCCTTGTTTAGAGCATCCGAGTTGAGTCATCATTGCATTCATGGAGTCTATCCTGAGTCCCTTTGTATCCCGCTATAGTCCTCCATCCTTCATTTCTTGGATTCTCGCTCGTGTCGCACATTATGGCCTTCAGTCCCATTGTCCTCTATCCCTCATGATATTGTGTCAGTCGCTGCTAGGTCATCCATGCCCTTTATGCGCTAACAAGGGAAGTCGTCAATCCACTACTCAGTACCCCACATTTTAGCATCATCACTTGTGTCAGTTTGGTAGTCGCTCTACTATTTCCTATTGTGCCTTAGTTGAGGAACCCTTATTGCCTCATCTATGGTGGACCTCCTTCTGTCGACATCAGCTCATTCATTCCAGAAGATAGGTCTAGAGGGCGGTGTACCTTGGTTCTAGCTTCCACTCTTGTTCGGTGCCTCAGATCAGGCAAAGGGACCCCTTATTTCCCTTTGAATTGATTTTTTCTCATCTCCAGTACCTTTCAGCATGATTGAGATCTATATACTTGATGGTCCAGTGATACCGCAACTGATATCAGTGATTCCCAGGTGTGTGTGAGATTTCTCAGCCCTCATGAGGGGGTGGCCCTACAGGTAGCCCCCCACATGTCCGGATGACCTCTTCATTACAGCCTTTGATGCATCTCCATAGATTTGATGATGTCAGCCTCAGTTGCTTGCAACGCCTTTTTTATTGCATGTATCAGTCAGATTTTCAGAGCTCTTTCCTGTTTACAGGGGCACCTGGGTTGTATTTATATCTCATGTACTCAGATATTATTGTACAAGTCTTGGCTGCTATCCCAGGCACAATATGTATGTGGGATTCATTATCATGTTGTTTATCTGGCTCATTTTTATGCCAACATGTACTATATTTTTCAGTCGCTTGTTTACTGGATGCCTTATTCATTGTATTTTGTCTCGACGGGCATAGGTATGCCTGCCCCACAACCTATAACATAGGTACTCACTCATAAAAGAGAGTTGTCGCACCGGTAAGTCTCGCCTCTTCAGGGTCTAGTCCTTTCAGTACTTTGGTCTACCTTATACTTCTCTCTCTCTGACTTCCCCTTCGGTGTCTAGTGATTGAGTTCTTACAACGAACTTCAGTCATACGATTAGCTCCTAACGCTCGCATGCTGGGGGGAAATCTGTTACACCATTTTTTGGTCATCTAACCTATTATTATTAGATGGACCCAAGTACACCATGTAAGACCAATTTTACCCTAGGTAAAATTGCTTTCACTATAACTTAGTAAACCACCATTATTAAGTTGTTTATGGTCTAAATAGGAAACCCCATGAGGAAATATTAATTAAATCTACATTTGTTTGATTTTTCTCAAGGAATAATTAGTTAAACAATATTTTACTTAATATTCCTGGTTATATTTAACCAAGAACAAGGAAATTAATTAGATAAATCATTATTTATCTTATTATTTAATAAGAATAATTATTTAAACCATATTTAAATAATATTCTTTGTTAAATATGACTAAATCACCCTTAAATAATTAAATAAATCATTATTTATTTGATTATTACTCAACCACATCCTTATAATGATAAATAAATCATTTATTTATTTATTATTTACAAATAAAGGGATTTGACCCAAGTCAAATTCCTTTTCCCTCCAACAAATATAATAAAATATTCCATAAAAGTTGGATCTTGATTTGGTTAATAATATTTTAATTATGCAACAATATCTAGACTAACTCAATATTTTGTTATAAATAGAAGGTTTTTCCCATTCATTTACCACCTTTTGTTGCCTAAATATCACTCTATATCTATACTTTTGGTCTGACTTTAATCCACCATCATAGTCATATTTTGCTACCATTTTTGTCTGAGTTTTCTACACCATCAAGAGAGAGGAATTTAGATCTGAAATGCTGAGGACTTACAAGAACCCATCCCATTGAGGAGAACTGGTAACACCCTTCTGTGTTTTCTTCCCAAGTGTCATTAATACAAAATTAATTCAACATATTATTGTCTTGTCTATTGGATG
Source organism: Pinus albicaulis (assembly GCA_034641835.2). Lineage (NCBI taxonomy): Eukaryota > Viridiplantae > Streptophyta > Pinopsida > Pinales > Pinaceae > Pinus > Pinus albicaulis. Next base: position 347,723,134 of record CM076584.1, read on the forward strand.
CATGGAGTAAATCTTGTTTTTTCTACTGCTTAATGTCTTTTGATGCATAGATCTAGATTTTTGCAGCATTTATCTTGATCACCTAACTGCGGATCTGAGGATATTAGCAGCCATATTTTCTGTTAGGGATGTTTGTTATGCACAGCTAAAGTGGTATTTTTTGTATGCTTGGAATTAAGATTCATACTAACAGGTACCTCTTGTGTGTTTTTCACACTATCGAGATCAAAATATTACTCCATCTGTAGTATTTGTGTTACAGGATCCTTGTTGTCAAATTTCCTCATATCGATATTTCGAATATGGTGGGTCTTCAATCCAACATTAGAGTTTATGAAATCACGATTAACATTTTTTTTTTTATCATGTGCTTCCTCTACTATATTTTCTCCATTAGGAAACACTTCGTGTATCAACTTTGTCAAAACTTCCATGTGTGCTTTTAGATCATTCTTCATGCCTTCCATGTTTTCTTTGATTTTTCCTCTATACCATTGATCTTAGCTTCCATGCCTTTCTTCAAACAATCCACATTAACTTCCATGCCCTTCTTCAAACCATCCATCTTAGCTTCCACACTTTTCTTCAAAACTTCCATTTCATTTTTTGTTGCTTTTTGTGAGAGTGAAATTTGGTGCACTTGCTCTTGTAATTTTGATATATCATGTTGCACTTTTTCATCTTCATGAGTCATAATAGAGTATTCTGAGGGCTTAATGGGTGTTGAATTATTTTTAGGGGGCATTTTAAAACCCAATACTGATATCTATGCTTCAATATGCCCTTAGAATCACTTCAAAATTATTTTTCAAACACAACTTATGCAATTTGCAAAATAAATACACACCTTTTTCTTGCTATTGAGGAGCTCGATATTGAAATTGAATTATCTTTGTGATTTCGGATCTTCAATATCTAAAATTCGGTTCTATAGTAGCCCTCAAAATATTCTTTCCAATGTCACAAGTCTGACCTGCTTTGGATGCTTCAAGGCAATGTTATGCCTAGTCTCCCACAATGACCTGATTATGGAATGGTTCAGTAGAGAAAACTTGTACGGCGTTCCACGTGTCACTAAATCCTCCTTCAGCTCTGAAATTGATACACAGGAAAATGTAGTTCATGTAATTTTGGCCACTTTTTACAAAATCCCAATCCGATGCTTAGAGAGAGAGTTATGACTATTTTCCCATGGTCACTTCTTTGAGATAAAATTCAGGATCGTGAAAAAACCCTAACTTCCACATATCATATCTCCGAAAATATTGAAAATGAATATTTCAAATGTTTACACTACATTCCTCGGGATCTTAGCTTCGCGTGATAAAAAATTCAACTTCTGAACCTTCATAGAAATTTTTTATAGCACAAATGCCATGATGACTTGTTTGGAGCAAAAAAAACCCTGGAATCCAAAGCTCTTATACCAAATGTTATGAAACCAGCTCAAAAAATAGAAGAACAGAGATATTGCTGCCTTATAAATAAGCCACTTCGAGGGGGAAACCTTCTTTACATTACAGAAATGAACAATTCTTGGATGATACAAATGACAAAACCTCCTTCTACATATAGGAGTCCATGGGGTCACAATATAATCCTAGCCGACCTAACAATAATAATGTAAGGGCACAATAATAATAATATGGGGGTTACAGGGATACAACAATAACAATAAGGGGGCTATACTAACCACAATAAGGTACTACACTAGTAATATAGGGACCTAACACTTTCTATAATCTCCTCAATAGTTTTTTGTTTGTTGTTTCACCGTAATTTTCCTCATCCCTCACTGTTTCCATTCTCTTGGGGTTTGATTTATCAATTAAGTTCCTAAAATGCTACTCCTATTTTGCACTGGATTTCAACAAGTATTCATGTCTTGCACACAATTTTACCAACTATGTCTAAAAAAATTTCATCATGTCTGAAACTTCTCTAGTGGGTATTTGCACTTGTTTCCCTAAATGCGCATACAATGCCTCTTGCCCAATATGTGTTCTTCCTTATCGTTCTTCCATCCTGCTCATCTTGTACAGTTCCTCTCTTATTCTCTTTGTATGCACAAACATTTATTTAATTAATAAAAATATAATTAGCTCAAAAATCATAATATTATAACCTATTTTGCTTTTATACCATTTGTAACTCCTCCCTCTTTTAACACATAAGAAACCATTAATTTAAAAAGATTGAAACATATATTTTCTTAGAACAAACATTAAGATAAGTCGTATCATAATTTCAATTCAATTTTTTTTATAACCTTTTATTGACTTACGTGGACACTTATATAAATTGCACAATATTCATGTTATATGCTAATTCTATTATGCATTCATGAATATTTTCTACTAAGCATAATCCAAATTAGGCATACTCCATTTTGGTGTTGTTATATTAGTTTGGACCCCGTGCCACTTGTGAATAAGCACACTAATTGGTTATGTTTCCTCATGGGTTTTCTAATGCATTAAGAAGAGATTTTAAGTCCACAACATTGGGTTTTTCCGTATGGGTTTTCTTTAGAATAGTATTTTCCTCATCGAGTGGTTCACTTTCGTAATGCTTATCATAGGGTAAGCTTTTCGAACCTTGGTTTTTTTTATAGCATTGATATAATTTAGTTTATACTTCCGATGGTTGTGAATATAGATGAAATATTCTTTTCCTTTGTAGGGAGAAAATGGTGACCCGCGTGGTTTATACAAGTAATTAGCTTTACTCTTGGGTTTGGTGGTTAGTTAGTGTGAATTGTTTCCTTTCCATAATGTATGTTATTGCAATGCCAATAATTTGCAAAATAAATTACAGGAATACACAACATCTAAATTATATTTTGGTTCACTTTCTTTTATCTTCGAAGGTTTCCATTTTACCTTATTTAAATTACTTATCAAGTTATTTGAGTTGATATGGATTTTTAGCTCATTGAAGGAGTTAGAAATTAAATAAGTGAGAAATGAAACATATAAAAAAATTGTGAAAAAAAAGACACATAAAGACATAAAATAAGAGAGACATAGATATACATGTTTCACCCAATTTCGGATACATCAAGAGAGAAACAACATGTACTTCATTTTATATTATCTAACAAAATGAAGGGATACAACTAACCGAAAATTCGATGTAACTTTTTTTTGGCTCCCACATAGTCTCCTCTCTTCTTCTCACACAGAATAATAATACAAACTGCAATACAATTCCAGGATATAAATCGAGGGTTTTCTTATAGGGGAAAAAACCATAAATTAACTTAACCTCTATTGTTAGATATTCTTCCTAATGAATGGCCCAGACTAATAACAAAATTACAATATTTTACAAGGAAAGTTTTCATAGGAATTTTCTTTGGGATAGCTACCCCTCAACCCCCTCTAAGAGGGCTCCAAAGAATCTCTTTCATCACCCTCCCGTCCAAACCCCCTTGGTGGTTCTCCTAGCTAGGGGGGAAGTTCCCCCCGCACACTCCTCACATCCACCCCCCTTGATCCAAATGAAGCTCAATACAAAACCTATGAATCAGGAAGATAATCACGCTCCATACCCAACAGAGGGTTTACTTGAACTATATTGAAAAAAAAATTTACAGTCTTGGATTAGTTTAGATATTATTGTGTGAACTGTTTACAAATATTATTTACAAGAAATACCACTCTGTTCAACACTATGTATATTTTAGCAACTACTTTTTTCAGATTTCATTCACGGGTTTAACTACCCTACGAGGTTTTATTTCTATTGTATTAAGGATTATGTAAATTAGGCGTCTACTTTTAGCTACATACTTATGTTCTACTTCTTTTGCAATGTTGGTATATAAATACATTTGAATTCCATCTAAATTGTACATTAGTGATAATCAAGGTTGTTCAATATAATTTTCTTTTAAAGATGGCATTGTTTCAAAGTTTGTCTTCTCTTAGTAGAAATTTCACTATGTAATTATTTATGTTGTCAATTCTTACCCTCTAAATCTTTATATTAGATAGATAATGTTTTGTGTGTGTGTGTGTGTGTCTATATATATTACAGAACAATTTTTTTTTATATTAATACGTGAATGCATGCTTTTGTTTATTTTTCAGTGTAATTGACTCTTTGGTACCTATAAGGTATTGGAGATATTTACTCATATATTTTTATTTTCCTCAGTAATATTGTTACTGTAACATATCAGTATTGTTATATCTATTCATATATTTGTAACATGTATATTTAGGAATAGTATAATTGGCTTGAAAAAATCATATGATTTTGGAAATATTAAGAGGGGGGCGAATCAATCTTTCTCTTAATTAGTTAAGTTTTAACTTCACAGAGAATTAGTTATCATTATCATTAGGTAAACATAAATTTTCATCATATCATTAAGCAACACCATACAACAATGCACAAACAACAAGAAAGTAGCCAATAGATATTTTTAGGTAAAAAGTGTTATGGGAGAAATTATATAGAATGCTTCTTAATATTTTTATTCAGTAAATTTACATCAATTTGGTAGCTCCAACTTCCAATATTTTCAGCTCCAAAAAATAGAGGCTCCAACCCCCTTTTACTAGTTCCAATGCCCAGGTTTATAGGCTCTAACAGGAAGGAAAATACACTCTCCTTCCTTGCACAATGCTACCACCCTAATCATCCAACACACTATGTTTCACAATTTTTAGGTTGGCTCCACTTCTGTGTGATATCAATACAAAAGAAACTCCACTACAAGGAAATGAAAAGAAATTTCTATCAATCAAATCTTCCTATGCTTAATATGAACCAATTTTTTCATCTAAGAATTCAATGGAAAACATCCGTAATAAGTAATCAATTTGATCTCTGAAAAAAATTGAAGCCTTAGTACTGATTAATAATCAAGAACACCTAAGCAACATAAAATTCTGCAACAACACATGCTCAATGCCCAATGTCTATAAAACACTTCCCCAATGAATCTCTAACAACCATTCTTTGATATATCAACTACAAAGAACAATGTACATGAACCCAACATTAATATATCAACCGTGGAGCTTCTGGTCAAGCAAGAATGCAAACCCATTATAGGACCTCACTAGCTGGTATCCCTATTCTATGATCTGAACCATAGTAGGCTCTTCTTACACATCAACACTCTACATCAGACCACAATAGAATAACTATAACTTTGGTAACCAAGAATCAATCATACAAATAAACCCTCAGTTAAAATATTAACCATCAAATGTTTCCTTATGAAAAATTATTACCCAACATTGATAGGCTCTTTGCAACATGGACTCTCTCATAACATGTTGTGAAAAATTTATTCATAAATAAAAAACAATGCTATTATAAAACATTTAAAGCCAAACCATCAACCATAGTAGTAGCATCATCATCCATACATCTCTATATAATCTCACATGACAATATAAGACAATAACACATGCATCAACTTTCTCTGTTCACATGGTAACACAAATTCTTACATCATTTCTCAAGAACTAGCTAGCATAACCCCATCAATAATACCTTAAAAATGATAATATAAATCTAATGAATTCATTGTTGTTTGATACATCATAGCTTCATAGTATTTGAGATCACTGTATCTATTTTTTGTACTGCTAATGAGTCAAACCAAACCCTAGAAGTTGTGTTCTTATATGTACAACATACATTTAACAAACCATATTCCTAGATTCCTTTGTCATAATGATTTGGTAACCAATGAAATCCTTTCCCTAACATATGTCTTCTATAATATTCATGATGTTTCATAACATTGTGCTTTGTCCCTTTAGGATGTTAAAAACCTCTGAATTCTTCTTATTCAAACTCATTCAAAAATCAAACATCCTAAGATTCTCATCACCAATGAAAACCTTTATGTAATGTAACTCTTCTATATTATCAACATGTTAATGCATAACACGATGCTCTATCCCTTTAGGTCATGAAAAACATATGAATTCTTCTTAGTCAAACTAATTTAGCAGTGAAACATTATTTCACAAGCTTCTCTTTGCACATGTGTATATTTTTGAAGAGTACATTTCACACTTTACATAGGTACTACTAGCACAATCACATTTATCATTGTTTTTGATATACGCCGATAGGCCTATATCCACCACCCACCACATGCATTTTACCAAAATAATCATTATATATTTATCAATATAATTACCAATATATTTTATATATCTTCTTAAACTATATTAATAATATTAACTATATATATATATATATATATATATATATATATTTGATAATAAAATATTATTAATTTTTTTCAATACATTAATAGTTATAATCCAAACTATATTAAAATTCAAATATAACTTAATAATAGTGTTTTATTACTATTTATAATAAGTATATATCTTACCAATATCCCAAGGGATTATTAATATTATATGCCAAAAGAATTAATAAAACTGAGGAATTGGTGAACCTAAGGGGAAAATATTAAAAATCTAAGAGATCAAGAAGCCCAAGGGATCCATATTAAAAAGATAAGAGATTAATAAAGGCTAAGAATTTATATTTTAAATACAAATGAATGATAAACTCACATGATCAATAAGGATAAGAGATCAATATTAAAAACATAAAATATTAATAAATATCAAGAATAAAGATTTCAAAATAAAAAACATGAGAAATTAATAAACCCTAATAATAATTGATATTTTAATTTCAAGATATAAATAAACCAAAGAGATTATTAATATTATAAATCATTTAAATAAGTAATAAACCCAATGGTTTAATATTATAAACCAAAGGATTAGTGAACCCAAGGGATAAATATTAATATTATAAACCAATAAATTAATAAATACTAAGAATTAATATTTAAACTCAAGAGATTAATAAACCCAAGGAGTTATTAATATTATAAACCAAAAGAACTAATAAAACCAAGGGTTTAATATTACAAACCAAAGGAATTGGTGAACCCAAGGGATAAATATTAAAGACCTAAGGGATAAATAAGGGCAAGGGATCAATATTAAGAACACAAGAGATTAATAAAACCTAATAATTAATATTTTAAACACAAAAACCTAAAATTAATAAACCCTAAGAATTAATATTTTTAACTCAAGATATTTTAAAACCAAATGTTTTATTAATATTATAAACCAAAATAAATAATAAACCCAAGGGTTTTATATTTCAAACCCAAGGAATTGGTGAACCCAATGGATAAATATTAAAAACCCAAGGGATCAATAAGTGAAAGGGATAAATATTAAAAACAAAAGAGATTAAAAAATCCTACAAATTAATATCCTAAACATAAAGGATTGATAAAATCACATGATTATTAATATTATAAACTCAAGGGAATAATATTAAAGCTAATAGATTAATATTATAAACCTCAAGTATATAAAAACCTTTAGATAAATACTATAAACCGTAAAATAAACATGGTTGAGTGTGCTTGATTTAAACATTCAGACAATTGTTGTCACAATGCGACATTGGACGAAGAATGACGATGGTTTTCCATGATTGATTTTCATATTGAGACAATTTTGTCACAATGTGACATTCAACCATGGAAGACCTTTATCAAATATGAACAAAGATGATTAACAATGATCTCCCATGGTTGGTTTTCATATTCACACAATGTTTTTCATAATATGACATTGGACCACACATTAATATTAAAGCGTATTACTAATATTTAACACCTAATATTACCAACCTAAATATTTATAAAACTCAAAGATTATTAAACCCTAAGAATTAACATTTTAAAATCAAAATCATAAGAGGTTAATACACCCTAATAATTAATAATTTAAACTCAAGAGGTTAATAAACCAAAGGGATTATAAATATTATAAACCAAAAAAACTAATAAACCCAAGGGTTTAATATTATAAACTAAAGGAATTGGAGAACCCAAGGGATAAATATTAAAAAATTAAGGGATCAATAAAGACAATGGTTTAATATTGAAAACACAAGAGATTAATAAACCCTAAGAATTAATATTTTAAACACAAAAACCTAAAAAATTAATATACCATAATCTAATCAATATCTTAAACTCAAGAGATTAATAAACCAAAGGGATTATTAATATTATAAAGCAAAAAAATTAATGAACATAAGGGTTTAATTTTATAAGCTTAAGGAATTGGTGAACCCAAGAGATAAATATCAATATTTTAAACCAAGAAATTAATAAACCTTAATAGTTAATATTTTAAACTCAAGGGATTAATAAAGCATAAGAATTAATACTTTAAACTCAAGAGATTAATAAACCCAAGGAGTTATTAATATAATACACCAAAAGAACTAATAAAACCAAGGGTTTAATATTACAATCCAAAGGAATTGGTGAACCCAAGGGATAAATATTAAAGACCTAAGGGATAAATAAGGCCAAGGTATCAATATTAAGAATACAAGATATTAATAAACCCAAAAAATTAATATTTGAAACACAAAAACCTAAAAAATTAATAAACTCTAAGGATTAATATTTTTAACTCAAGAGAATTTAAAATCAAAGGGATTATTAATATTATAACCAAAATATCTAATAAATCCAAAGGTTTTATATTTCGAACCCAAGGAATTAGTGAACCCAAGGGATAAATATTAAAAACCTAAGGGATCAATATTACAAACAAAAGAGATTAACAAAGCCTACAAATTAATATATTAAATAGAAAGGATTGATAAAATCACATGATTATTAATATTATAAACCAAAGGGAATAATATTAAAGCTAAGAGATTAATATTATAAACCTCAAGTATATAAAAACCTTTAGATAAATACTATAAACTGTAAAATAAACATGGTTGAGCATGCTTGATTCAAACATTGAGACAATTGTTGTCACAATGTGATGTTGGAAAAAGAATGATGATGGTTGGCCATGGTTTATTTGAATATTGAGACAATCTTTGTCACAATGTGACATTCGACCATGGAAGACCTTGATCAAATATGAATAACGATGATTAACAATGGTCTCCCATGGTTGGTTTTCATATTCACGCAATGTTTTTCATAATATGGCATTGGAACATACATTAATATTAAAGTGTATGACTAATATTTAATGCCTGATATTACCAACCCAAATATTTAGAAAACTCAAAGATTATTAAACCCTAAGAATTAATATTTTAAACTCGAAAGCCTAAGAATTTAATAAACCCTAATAATTAATAATCTAAACTCAAAAGGTTAATAAACCAAAGAGATTATAAATATTATAAACCAAAACAACCAATAAACCCAAGGGTTTAATATTATAAACTAAAGGACTTGGTGAACTCGAGGGATAAATATTAAAAACTTAAGGGATCAATAAGGCCAAGGTTTTAATATTAAAAGCAAAAGAGATTAATAAACCCTAAGAGTTAATATTTTAAACACAAAAACCTAAAAAATTAATATACCATAATCTAATCAATATCTTAAACTCAAGAGATTAATAGACCCAAGGAATTATTAATATTATAAACCAAAAGAAATAATAAACCAAAGGGTTTAATATTATAAACTAAAGGAGTTGGTGAACCCAAGGGATAAATATTAAAAACCTAAGGGATCAATAAGGCCTAAGAGTTTAATATTAAAAGCAAAAGAGATTAATAAACCCTAAGAATTAATAATTTAAACATAAAACCTAAAAAATTAATATACCATAATCTAATCAAAATTTTAAACTCAAGATATTAATAAACCCAAGGGATTATTAATATTATAAACCAAAACAACAACTAAACACAAGGGCTTAATATTATAAGCTAAAGGAATTTGTGAACCCAAGGGATAAATATTAATATTATAAACTAAGAAATTAATAAACCCTAAGAATTAATATTTTAAACTCGAGGTTAATAAAGCATAAGAATTAATATTTTAAATTCAAGAGATTAATAAACCCAAGCATTTATTAATATTATAAACCAAAATAAATAATAAAACCAAGGGTTTAATATTACAAACCAAAGCAATTGGTGAACCCAAGGGATAAATATTAAAGATCTAAGGGATAAATAAGGCCAAGGTATCAATATTAAGAACACAAGAGATTAATAAACCTTAAGAATCAATATTTTAAACACAAAAACCTAAAAAATTAATAAACTATAAGGATTAATATTTTTAACTAAAGAGATTTTAAAACCAAAGTGATTATTCATATTATAAACCAAAATAACTAAAAAACCCAAGGGTTTTGTATTTCAAACCCAAGGAATTGGTGAACCTAAGGGATAAATATTAAAAAACTAAGGGATCAATAAGTGGAAGGGATCAATATTAAAAACAAAATAGGTTAACAAAGCCTACAAATTAATATCTTAAGGAGAAAGGATTGATAAAATCGCATGATTATTAATATTATAAACCCAAGGGAATATATTAAAGCTAGAGATTAATATTATAAACCTCAAGTTTATAAAAACCTTTAGATAAATACTATAAACAGTAAAATAAACATGATTGATCATGCCTGATTTAAACATTGAGACGATTGTTGTCACAATGCGACGTTGGATGAAGAATGTCAATGGTTGACCATGGTTGATTTTCATATTGAGACAATCTTTGTCACAATGTGATATTCGACCATGGAAGACCTTAATCAAATACGAATAACGATGATTAACAATGGTCTCCCATGGTTGGTTTTCATATTCACACAATGTTTTTCATAATATGAAATTTCACCATGTATTAATATTAAAGTGTATGACTAATACTTAACACCTAATATTACCAACCCAAATATTTAGAAAACTCAAAGATTATTAAATCCTAAGAATTAATATTTTAAACTCAAAATCCTAAGAAATTAATAAACCCTAATAATTAATAATTTAAAATCAAAAGGTTAATAAACCAAAGGGATTATACATATTATAAACCAAAAAAATAATAGACCCAAGGGTTTAATATTATAAGCTAAAGGAGTTGGTGAACCCAAGGGATAAATATAAATATTATAAACCAAAAAATTAATAAACCCTAAGAATAAATATTTTAAACTCAAGTGATTAATAAAGCATAAGAATTAATATTTTAAACTCAAGAGGTTAATAAACCCAAGGAGTTATTAATATTATAAACCAAAAGAGCTAATAAAACCAAGGGTTTAATATTACAAACCAAAGGAATTGGTGAACCCAAGGGATAAATATTAAAGACTCAAGGGATAAATAAGGACAAGGGATCAATATTAAGGACACAAGAGATTAATAAACCCTAAGAATTAATATTTTAAACACCAAAACCTAAAAAATTAATAAACCTTAAGAATTAATATTTTTACCTCAAGAGATTTTAAAACCAAAGGGATTATTAATTTTATAAACCAAAATAACTAATAAACCCAAGTGTTTTATATTTCAAACCCAAGGGATTGGTGAACCCAAGGGATAAATATTAAGAACTTGAGGGATCAATAAGGTGGAGGGATTAATATTACAAACAAAAGAGATTAACAAAGCCTACAAATTAATATCTTAAACATAAAAGATTGATAAACTCACATGATTATTAATATTATAAACTCAATAGAATAATATTAAAGCTAATAAATTAATATTATAAACCTCAAGTATATAAAAGACTTTAGATAAATACTATAAACCGTAAAATAAACATGGTTGAGCATGCTTGATTTAAACATTGAGAAAATTTTTGTCACAATGTGACGTTGGACGAAGAATGGCGATGGTTGGCCATGGTTGATTTTCATATTGAGACAATATTTGTCACAATGTGACATTCTACCATGGAAGAACTTGATCAAATACGACTAACGTTGATTAACAATGGTCTCCCGTGGTTGGTTTTCATATTCAGACAATGTTTTTCATAATATGACATTGGACTATGAATTAATATTAAAGTGTATGACTAATATTTAATGCCTAATATTACCAACCCAAAGATTTAGAAAACTCAAAAATTAATTAACCCTAAGAATTAATATTTTAAAACTCAAAAGCTTAAGAAATTAATAAACCCTAATAATTAATAATTTAAACTCAAGAGATTAATAAACCGAAGGGATTATAAATATCATAAACAAGAAAAAATAATAAACCCAAGGGTTTAATATTATAAACTAAAGGAATTGGTGAACCCAAGGGATAAACATTAAAAGCCTAAGGGATCAATAAGGCCAAGGGTTTAATATTAAAAACACAAGAGATTAATAAACCCTAAGAATTAATATTTTAAACACAAAAAACTAAAAAAATAATATATCATAATCTAATCAATATTTTAAATTGAAGAGATTAATAAACCCAAGGAATTATTATTATTATAAACCAAAAGAACTAATAAACCAAAGGGTTTAATATTATAAACTAAAGGAATTGGTGAACCTAAGGGATAGATATTAAAAACCTAAGGGATCAATAAGGCCAAGGGTTTAATATTAAAAATACAAGAGATTAATAAACTCTAAGAATTAATATTTTAAACATAAAAACCTAAACAATTAATATACCATAATCTAATCAATATTTTAAACTCAAGAGATTAGTAAACCCTAAGAATTAATATTTTAAACACAAAAACCTAAAAAATTAATATACCATAATCTAATCAATATTTTAAAATGAAGAGATGAACAAACCCAAGGGATTATTAATATTATAAACCAAAAGAACTAATAAACCAAAGGGTTTTCTATGATAGATTATGGCTCCACATTTTTCCAATGGTAGACCACTTTCAATCATATTATCAACCGAAAGGACTAACATTATAAATCCTTGGGATGAGTATTATAAACACAAAATATTAATAACCCCAATGGTTTATTAAACCCTAACATTATAAACCCAATGGAATAATATTAAACCTTAGGGTTAGTATTATAAACCAAAGTATTATGAACTCTAGGGTTAATATTATAAACCATAAGATTAATATTATAAACACAATGGGTTAACATTATAAATCCTTGGGTCTAATGTTATAAATCCAAAATATAAACAAACCCAAGGGTTTATTAAACTGTAACATTGTAAACCTAAGGGAATAATATTAAACCCTAGGGTTGGTATTATAAACCGTGGGATTTGAATATTATAAACCCATGGGATTAATATTATAAATCCTTGATATTAATATTATAAACCCAAAATATTAATTAACCCAAGGGTTTATTGATATTAGAAACTCAAGGGATTAATAAACCCAAGGGATTATTAATATTATAAATCTAAGAAACTGATACTATAAACCAAATGGATCAATAAACATAAAGGATTATCAATATTATAAACTCAAATAATTAATAAACCGAAGGGATTAATATTAGAAACCAAACGAATGAAAAAAACCCAAAAGATATATGGGATACATATTATAAATTCTTGAGATTAATATTATAAATTCAAAAAATTAATACACCCAAGAGTTTCTTAAACCCTAAAATTATAAACCCAATGGAATATTATTAACTCTCATGTTAGTATTATAACCCAAAGTATTAAAAACTCTAAGATTAATATTATAAACCCAAGGGATTTACATTATAAATCCTTTGGATTAATAGTATAAACCCAAAATATTAATAAACCCTAGGGTTTATTAAACCCTAACATTACAAACTCAATGGAATAATATTAAACCTTAGGGTTAGTATTATAAAGAATAGCCATGATTAAATATGGTTAAGTAGTGTTGTGTATTATGACAATGAGTAACAATGATTAACTATGTTGGAAAGGTTTGACCATATATGACCATGGTTGAGTTTTTTTTACCATGTTTTATTAGAATGATTACAATGGTTGACCGAGGATGACCATAGCTTACTATGGTTGACCAAGGATGACCATAGGTTACTATGGTTGAGCATGGTTGACAATAGACTACTATGGTTGACCATATTTGATCATAGGCTACTATGGTTGAGTACGGCTAACTATGGTTATGTATTTTCGAACATGAGTGACAATGATTAAATATGATGGCAATGTTTGACCATGTATGGATATGGTTGAGTTTGTCTTACCATGTTTGATTAGAATGATTACATTGCAAATCTTAATATTATTTATATTAATAGTGTAAATTTTAGTATCAATAAAATTATTTATCACTAATGATCTTAATACTATTTATATTACTAGTGCTAATTTTGGTATCAATAGTAATATCATTCATAATATTAATCATCATATTTTTAGAGTGAATATAATTTAAAAAAATATATTAATAAAAAACATATTTATTATTATAAAGAAAACATTATTAATATTATTTATCAATATTAATGTTAATAGGATTTATATTAACAATATTAATGTAATTAATCATATTAATATTATTAATAAATGTAATTAATATTATTGTTATAATTTAAATGTTATTAATAATTTTAATAAACCTTAGTAATGTTTGAAACTTATTTTTATTAATATAATTATGAACATTAATTTTAAATAAACATCGTGAATATTGTATTAATGATGTTTTTAATAACATTTTTATTATTATTATTAATGTTACTAATAATATTGTTTTTAATAATAATTAAAATGTCATTTTCATTATTAACATAGTTTTTAGTATAAATCATAATCATCATTATTTAAATACTAATTATTAATATTACTTTTAGTGTGTATTAAAATGTTAATGTTATTAATGTCATTTTTATTATTGAAGGGTTTTTAATATTAAGTTTATAATATTGGAGTTATAAATTAGAAAACTTAATATTATAAAAATATGAAAATTAAAATTTAGAATTTTTTTTTTTTTTTTTTGTGTGTAATTCAGCGGAATTATATTAAACAGAGAAAATTAAAGTACATATAGTTACAAAATGGCCTGATTGATCCAGAAAACCATGGAGGTGCCCAAGCTGGTTCAACTGCAGGTCAGAAAGACAACTAGACCAAAAATTATCCCCTGTAACAGTAGGATCGAGAAAAATTGACACAAAGCAGGCCAACCACGCAGGGTTGCCTAAGATGGGAGTGGAGCTAGTGATATAGGACTTGCCTGCAATATTACATAGGCCGCTGGTAGACTGCTTAGACACTATTAACAGGAAGTAAAATAAACTGACAGTGTGAACAATCATTACAGAATAGGATTAGAGGCACCAGACTGTCGTGCAGCGCTTGGGCTGGCCTCTTCAGTACCCTTCGGCAACAATCGTGGCCTGAAGCGATGAATGATGGTGGTATGAGAATCATCTGCTGAGATATCGATCGAAACATTGAGGACATGCCACAGGTATAGGTCGAAACATCGGATGAAATTATCTAGCACCTTCGCTTGCATTCTGAGCTCTTCAGTGAGTGAATTCAGGGAAATCTCAAGCTTATCCAACCGCACCGTATTCTTGGCAGAAGCCATGGATGTCGCAACAAATGTATCTTTAATGGACGCTCCATGCATGTCAATGGATTTTTCTAGCATCTTCTTCATTTACGAAGCAATAGCTTGGGTCTGAAGGAACTGGGTTGCCCGAGTGGATGGCGTACCCGGGTCGACCAGCCAGTCCACCTCCTTGTTGATAGTTTGATCATCCACCTCGGCCCTAGACTTGTCGACCTACTCCTGAAGCAGATCAATTGTGTGTTTGCCCTTCTTGGAAATGGAGGTCTCATAACATTCCTTAGCCCTGTTGAGAGCCTGTGCGGCCTTGACACTACGGAGATTGTGTTCGACCATCGTCTGTAAGTAAAAGAAAACAACGAACTCCCAAATATCATAAAAATCGAGCACTGAACCAGAGCGCAAACCAACCGAAGCTTGGAAACAAATGAGGAAAGGAGAGCCAGCAATGCGATATATAGAATTACTGGCTGTGAGGGGTGATGATAGTTCGGTCGAATGCCGCGTATTGCCATAATAAATGGAAACTTGATGTCTTATACAACAAATGATGCAAGAGCTGCGATCAGAGATCTGCTCCTTATGGTCGATCCTTTCACATGCTTGAAGGCACCACGCCAGCCTCTAAAAGGAACAGTTGATCCGGCAGTTGTCCTTTTGGACGGTTTGCTGTCTTTCCCAAAGCATTCTAAAGGACATTCCCCGACTGTGCCAACTAATGTCATTAATCTTACTGGTGATCCACATCTGCTATTGATGATTTATGATTTGCAGGCTATCCTCCTCATTCGAGCCTGCAGTGATGTATTGCCTCGAGATGATGGAACATTTATCCCGAAGCTCGTCTTGTGTCACGTTTTGCCAGCACGTGTCATGGACTTTCGACGGGTGATCGACATCATAGTTGGCCAAACAATCTGCTAACGCATTTGCTTTCCTTCGCACAGCTTGAAGAATTATGCTGCTTAGAGAGGTTAGGTGCTCTGCGATTAGTTCAATGACAACAGCCAGACGCCAGTGCTTCGTGGCCTTTCCTAGCCTCGTTCCATTCTGTATTTTCCTTATGGAATTGATGGCCAGAAGGGAATCACCTCCCACAATGATCGAATCTTTGCCAAGACGAATAAGGATACATAGCCCTTGCTCCAGAGCGGCGAATTCAGCTTCATTGTTTGTAGCCTCGCCCAATTCCCTGCAGAAAATGTGAAGAATTTTTCCTTTCTCATTACTAAGGACACCCCCTATCCTTTCCGGACTAGGGTTTCCTCGTGAGGCCCCATAGAAGTTCAACTTGCAAAAGCCTGGAATAGGGGCTTGCCAGAATGATGGGGAGGGAGTTGGCCGTAGGTGAATTCCCTGAGCGTTGAGCCCCGACGGGCCAAAAATACCAAACAGCCCCAGAATGCGCATATCATTTGGAGATAGCGAGTTGGCCTACTCAGTTTGGCAACAAGTAAGCACCGTCTCTTTTAAGCCCTACATGATAATAGTCTTGATGTCATCCAGCTGCCTGTTTTCTTGTTTCTGAAATATGCGTTTATTTCTCTCCTTCCAAGTTGTCTAGATAATGAATCCAGGGCTCATCCTCCACAGTGTGTTAACAATGTTGCTATTAGAGTAATTAGAGCGCTAGTTTGTAATACTGTCCTGAATGGAATCTCTAGATCGGTCAGTTTGTTTGAAGATTTCTTTTAGCCATTCACATAGGTTGTTGGTCCAGGCACAATCATTAAGCAAATGGTTCATCGTTTCCTCCTGTTTCTCACATAGGGGACATCTAGATGGTCCTATGAAACCTCTTTTCACCAAATTCTCCCAGGTGAGAATTTTCCGATTCATAAGTAGCCAGAGAAAGGTCTTGATTTTTGGCCAAAGGTTGTTGTGCCAAACATTGGAGAACCAAGGTACTCTGTCTTCATAGTCCCTGTTGTCGATATATCTTCTGGCCTCCTTGAGGTTGAAGGTGCTACCATTGATCTTACCCCATCTTAGAAGGTCCTACCCCTACGTAGCCCGTATCAGTCTTTTCCCGAGAGCAGTGTTGAGGGAGTGTAAGAGTTTCGTCAAGTGCCCATCCGGTGGGGGGGGTTTAAGTTCCATTTCCGCCATTGCTGGTTATCATTTTTATCTACCCAATACTAATGGACCTTTAGCTTACCATTAGTCTGGAACCATCTGCAAAGGTTGTAAGTTAGGGCTTTCTAACTTCGAAAGCTGTTGCCATGCATCCTCCCAAAATAAAGCATTGGTTCCATTACGAAGTTCCAAAAAACAGTGATTCTGAATGATATTACTGTTAGCCCTGACAAGATTCCAAATAGGGGAGCCTGCAGGGGCCTCAGTCATTCTAATAAGCTCCTCAATTCTCCATTTCTCTGCATATTTAGCCTTCCAAATTCTCGCCCAAGGAGTGTGGGGCTCCTTGAGCCAGCGCCACCAAATTTTTGCTCCGCAGGCTCTGTTGACCGCCTCTGGATCATGTAGCCCCAGACCTCCCAGGTTTTTAGGTTTGCAGAGTTTATCCCAAGCCACCAGCGCCCATTTGGGTTTGTCCATCTTACCTGACCAGAGGAGGGTCCTTTGTATGCTTCTTATTTTCTGAAGTACCCCTTTAGGTGCTGGTAGAATTGAAAGCATGTAGTGGGGTATGGCTTGGAGAATTACCTTTGTCATAACCAATCGGCCAACAAAATTAAGGACTCTATTGGTTCCGTGGTTACTCCTGTCCTCTAACCTGGAAAGTAGACCTTCCCAGTGTAAATTTTGCCACGGCTTGTTCGTCAGAGCTATGCCCAAATACTTAGAAGGCAGGTTACATATTTTGAATCCAAGAATATATGTTAGGTGCTTCTGGATTGATAAGTGAGTATTGAAAAAGAAAATAGAGGATTTTTCTAGGTTGAGATCCATACCAGAAGCTTGGCTGAAAAGGTTTAAGATGGATTTGAACCCTTTAGCCTCCTTGAATGTGGGTGTTCCATGCAGCATGGTATCGTCAACAAATTGTTGATGAGTGGTTGCTAGAGCATGATCCAGGGGTTGGAGACCTTTGATGACATTATTATCCTTTGTAGATTTGATGATGCGACTGAGACCCTCCATTAGGATAACAATGAGAAATGGAGAGATGGGATCCCCTTGCCGAATACCTCTGGAAGGAAGGAAAGGCTCAGAAGGGACACCATTGACAAGAATGGAGTAGCTGGGATATTTTACCATGGCTAGGATCCATGGAATCCATCTTGGGTAGAAACCAAAAGCAGCAAGCACAACCTCTAGATAACTCCAACTGACCTTATCATAAGCTTTTGAGAGGTCTAGTTGTATTATCATACCAACTTTCTTTTGGGATTGAAGGGTATGGACCATTTCCTGAGCTACAAGGACATTGTCCATTATTTTCCTTCCCTCCATGTAACTAGACTGTTCTTCAGAGATAATCAGAGATAGTATGGGCTTTAATCTATTGGCCATAACCTTTGATATGATCTTTTACAACACATTGCATAGCGCTATAGGTCGGAATTTGGAGGGGGTTCAAGAAGCCTTTTCCTTGGGAATAAGGGCGATAAAGGTGGAGTTGAGGGATTTGAGAATGGAGGAGGATTTCCTAGAGTCCTCAAATACCTCCCAAATATCCTGCTTCACAATATCCTAGCATGCTTTAGAAAAATCAATGGTAAAACCATCCAGACCTGGGGCCTTCCCATTAGCCATCTCTTTGACTGCTTCTTCAACCTCCATGAGGGAGACCGGGCGGTCCAAAGCTTTGTTTTTCTCTTCTGTTATGAGCTTAGGGATGGAGGAGATGACTTCATTGATAGCCTCGTCTCTGTCAGAGTCGGGTTCTGTGGAAATGAGTATGAAGTGATTCCGGAGGATGGAGGTGATTTCTTGATGTGACTGGAAGAAATTACCATGCTCATCCTTAATCCTGGTTATCTTATTATTACACCTATAATCCATGGTAGATCTATGGAATAATTTTGTGTTTTTCTCGCCTTCTTTCAACCACTGAACGCGGGATTTTTTCCTCCATAAAATTTCTTCTTGGTGACATTTGTCATTCCATTTCTGCATCAAGTCACACTCTGTGTTGATGGAATCCTGAGAAATAATTCCTTTAATCCAGTTGTTGTGAATGGATTCCATTTGGAGCTCTAGGGCTTGTTTGTCCTCAAAAATGTTGCCCAAAACCTCTTGGTTCCACGCTTTTAGCTTGGTCTTAAGATGTTTCATACGGGCCTAGAGCTTAAACATCTTAGTTCCTCTGACATCAAGGGGATCCTTCCACCATAGCTTAATATTGGTAGAAAAATCCGGGTGGGTGAGCCAAAAATTTTCAAAGCGAAATGGTCTATTTTTGGGTGTTCCAAGGATGGTAGAATTTAGCGTAATGGGCTAGTGATCCGAGCCCCCGTAGGGGAGGATTTCAGAATCAACAGTGACCCCCTCCAGAAGAATGCTATAGAAATTAGAAAACGATCAAGCCGGGATGCAATATGCCTGTCTCCTCCTCTTTTGTTGGTCCAGGTAAAGAGGCCATTCTGAGGATGAATATCCATCAGGTTGGCAGATTTGATGAAAGAAATGAAGGTCTCTGTATCGCTGTTAAGAGATCGCAATCCTCCCTTCTTTTCCCTGAGAGAGGTGATCATATTGAAATCTCCTCCATAGATGGATTTAGTATTGGGATGTCTGAGATGCAAATTTGTAATATTCTCCAATAGCAATAGCTTTTCTTCTAGTCGTTGCGGGCTGTATACATTAGTGAACAGAAAGGTACCCTTCTCTCCCAAGATCTGCATTTCAAGGGAGAGGAAATATTTGGTTGCTTCAGCATTTAGGAGGTGAAGGGAGCATGGATTCCAATAAATGGACAGGCCTCCGCCAATGCCACTTCCCTCAACCGCCAAGTGCTCCATATTCTTTCCTAGGCGTTTTCCTAGTTCTTCCAACTTCTGTCTGGAACATTTAGTTTCCTAAAGGAAAACTATGTTCGGTTTTTCTTGAGTGGCTTTCTTTCTTAAGAGTCTATGTTTCTTTTGGCTGCCCAGCCCTCTTGCGTTCCATGAGAGGACTTTCATGATTAAAAAAGTTTAATAAGAGAAGGAGAAAGCCTCAAGGGCTTTCATTTTACCCGAGTTGATCAGCATCTGACCCAGCTCCTGGAGTGCATCGATGTTGGTTCTTCTGCCTCTTTTCTTTTTGTGCTTAGTGCTGGCCTGCGTGTGGTGCCAGTTCTGTGCTTTGATGCCTAGGCCTTTAATTTCCCCGTGACTTATTTTTTCAGACCCTTTAATGCTGCATCTTGCCTTGATAAGAATATGTAGTTGACCCTGCCAATCTCTTCCTCCGGGATTTGGTCGATTCCTTTCTGTTTCCATTGCTCAACTATGGAGTTGAGGTCCAGCCCTTATTTTTCTAGGATATCTCCTAAAACCTTATCCTCTATGCCAAATTCACTTAAGGCCATATCCTCATCTCCTTCTGCATCTTTCCCAAAGCTGGGCTCTAGGAGCAGGTCATTGATCGTTATCGGCATCTTTGGCTAGGTGCTTTGTTCTGCCATCCCAATGGTTTCCTGCTCAGCGATTGGGTTTTGAGTATGCTCATCCACCTGGGATTCCTCTCCAAGCACCTCATAGGTGTTCAAGGTTCCCTTGATTTGGTTATCCATCTTCGGCAGGGTTTTCTTGTTATCTCGGTGTCTTCCGGTGGGTTAGACAAAACCGTCCTGGGTTTTACCCAATTTCTCCTTGGCTTTCTCAAAAATTTTGTTTAGGGGGAATTCTAGGATTAAATGGCCATGTTCATAGCATTTTTGACACCTGAAGGGTATTTTCTCATAGTCTATGGCTTGAAAGTAGACTTCATCTCTGTATTCCAACCATAAAACCTCATGCAAAGCCCCAAAAACATCCATTTCAACACATATCCAAGCATAAGAAGTGTACCTTTTTTGGATAGTGGCTTCAAAGGCTCGAATGAAAGTCCCGAGTGTGTTGCCAATCTGTTCCAGCGCCGCTGGTCTCTAGTGGTCGATAGGCATGGAGAACAATCGAATCCACACAAGAATATGCGTGAATGTCTCCTGTTTTGGTGCAAAGTTTGGTTTCTAGGGTCTCATATAGAGACCAGCTAAGGTGTAGAAATAAGGCCCTCCATCGAAGATGCACTCCTTGTCTTCTAGGCTAGCGAAGACCACCGTGAAAAATCCTTTGGCACCTAGGTGTAGCTGCACATCTCCCCGCGGCTTCCATGTTTGTTTGATCCATTGGCATAAATCCTTTTCATTGGGCCAAAAGCCCATGAACTTGTAGATCACTCCATGAATGGCCATATGATCCCTATATGCTTGTAGTTTTGGGTCATTTATGACCACCCTGAGGCTTTCCTTGGTTTTCGGCTTACATCTTCCCTGGTTCTTCTATTGGACCCCTTCGTTTGCTGACCCATCTGGACCAGAGTTGTTCAGGCCGGGGTTTTCATTCGCTTCCGCTTCTTGGGTCTTCACTTCTTCTTCTCGGGGTTCCTGTGCCTAGGTAGATTGCGGTTTATCTTGCTCCTGTAGACTCTTGATAACTTTTGGCTGGTTGTGGGGTTGACTCACCTTGGTATTTCCGTCCCTTTTTGTCTTGTTTGCTGCAGAATCTGATCCTGCGATCCGCACTCCCTCCATCGGGCTTTTTCCTTTGTCAACTGTGATTTGTTTGAAAGATGGGGCCCTTGGGGCCCCTGGCCATCCCATCCGTTGGGCCAAGGCCAGCCCTCTCTACATCAGGTCCTGGAGCAGGGCACTACCCCCTGCCAGTGTCGGAAGCAATATGTAGACTGTGCTTAGAGAAAACCCTAGGACAGAGGTTGCAGAGCGCTCTCCTCTCAAAATTTAGAAAAACTTAATATTATAAAGTATAAATATATAAAATCATAAAATAGTCTAAAATTAAAAAAATAAAACATAGTTGGTCAATATATACTTTTACCCTAATACACTAAGTATATTAATAATATTAATAAATAATTTATAACTATTAATACATTATCAATATTAATAATATTAATAAATAATTAATCAATATTAATAAAAATAATACTATTAATTAATATTAATTAATATTAATATTGATTAATTCTTTATTAATATTAATCAATTAAAAATAATAATATTAATATTAAAATATTAATGTTATTATTAGTATTTTATTATAAAATTAAAGAAATTATAAAACTAATTTTTGGTTAAAAATATATGAAAAACTAATATTATTATAAACTTAACAAAATTATTATTAATATTATAAAACTCTTAATAAAACATTTTATTATTATAAAGAAAATATTATTTTTACTACATTAATCAAAACTTAATAATAATAATAATAATAGACTAAATTCAATAAAAAAACTAAATACAAATTTAATGATAAAATTTATCTTATTATATTAAAACCTAATAACGAAAAAAACAAACTACATACGAAAATATTAAAAAAATACTATTATAGTTACATTAAAATGTAAATGGAGAGCGCTGCAATAATTCAAAGGTCAACCTCTACACCATGTTTTACTGGACATGCCAATATTTAAATTTTCAATGTATTTTTAATTTCACTCTTTAATATAAAATGTTTAATATAAATAAAACCTCTCACAATTGTTTTAACTTGTAACACATACCTTAATTAAGAGTAACACAACCAAGTTTCAATATATTTTTAATTTCAATTCTTAATGTAAATAAAACCTCCCTAAAAGTTAAATTTAAATCAAGAGCGTTACAAGAGCTGTCGCCACCATAAAAGTAACGCATACTTTAGGTTATGGACACGTTTTAGTTAACAACAGCCAAATGTCAATGCATTTTTATTTTTAATTTGATATTTATCTTTATTTTTCTCTAATCCTCATAGGTGGTCGTGGTCATAATAAAAGGCACATTAAAATTTTAATATAATTTGGTAAAAAAATATTTTAATCAAGGTTTAAACATATGATTTAGACATGCAAGGAAGTTATGATTTTGATTTTCATTCATTGATATAGTGACTACAATGAGAATATAATGACATCTTTCAATTTAGACAATAAGATCAAAAAAATTAATTAGCAAAATCATTAAAGTGGCTAATTCGAAGAGAAAGACACTATCGACGTAAAGATTTATTTCGCACGAAACTTTAAATTTTTACCATTACAATATTTGTAACAGTCACATCATGCACATTAACATCATATTACTTCAATGCATTTTCCAAAAGGATACTAACACAATGATAAAATTCATCCAAAAATTGTAACCCAATCAATATGTATATCCATTGCACTCCATTACTCTTAACAGGGTCAATGCATTAATTCCCATCGCTTCATCACTTCAATGATTTACGTATAGAGATTATAACCTTATTTGGGCCATAAGAGGATAGTATTTAAGGAGGGTTGAGACTTCAGTGAAATTTTTCCAAAATAATACGAGATTTTTTGTAGATGAGTACCGAAAAGAATGCTTTATTCCATATAAATCCAAAAAAAATTCCCCAGGTAGCTACAAAATGAACTTAGAGCCCAACGAAAACCATATACAGGATGCTTTATTCCATATAAATCCAAAAAAAAATTTCCCAGGTAGCTACAAAATGAACTCAGAGCCCAACGAAAACCATATACAGGAACAAATAAAACCCTACATACTATGCACCAGATTCAATGGCCAAATTTCATAGATTTAAATAGACTTGACCTCCACGTTATATTTCCATAAAAGGTTGTCAAATTAGAGCTTCTGAAATAATTGAATTTCCTTTACTCGTTGCTTCAAAGAATAGGCCTATAGTGAATAAAAAATACTGGAAACATAAACCTTTAAAATCCAAATGCCATATTCCAAATCTAATCCTTAGACACATAAACCTAGACCTCCTTATGATGTTAAATTACTCTATAGGTTTGTTGAAAATATCATAACTTAATTTAGATCTGCTTTTGATGGATCCTTGATGAGAGAGACAAGAGCCATTATATATGATTTTAGGAAACATCTTTTAGGGAGATGACTAGCATTGTAGGAGGGAACATAAATTAAATTTACACTAGGAGTTAAGAATCATATGAGTTTGAATTTAGCAGATGAAATTTGAATTTTAAGTCTCATTATTTTGAGATAGCATTAATGTAAGAAATAATTTTTCTTTGGATAATTAGCCCTCCAACAATAATGAATTTATTCTAATCCCATGAACCAATGAAAAGTTTCCATGTCACCTTATTTGAGGTTTTCCCATTTAAGATGGGGGATTCATCTTTGAACAATAATATCTCTCAAACTGTGATGACCCTTGTAACACCTCCGCATTCCCAAATTAATTTTTTTTCACATAATACTATCTTCCTGATATATTAAATGTTCAATATGTATAAATATCTAACGCCAAAGTGTTCAACTATTGCAAGTTATATTATTCTATTCTTGCTTATGTTGAAGTAAATGTGGAATTGATATTGTTTTATAATTCTCATCAACAATATCTTCTTAACCTTTTATCACTATACATTTGTAACCTATTAACACCTTTATTAATATAACAAGACCTATCTCAAGGTATTTAATTAAATTATTTTGTATTTGCACTTTTCTTTACTAATACCTTGCTCATCATTTTTACAAATGAATTTAATATATCCATTAGTAGTTTGAGGAGTCTCTAACTCCATTGATTTAATTTTCCTCTATTCGATATAAATATCGAATCCATAATCATTATTGCATATATGTGATTCTCTTACCCTATGGTTTAACTTTCGAATGTGACTCGATCACGATTTCATGGTCGCAACTCTTATAACACGTTTGGTACCTATATGTATGTACATCTAACATGTTGATTTATACGAACTCTAACTTACATATGGCCTTATGGTCTCACGAGTTTCAATCTAAACTTACCCACCTTACACCAAGTTTGATTTGTATGTACGTATATTTCATTGGGATCTCTATGCGTAAATTCCATTTAACTCTCGTAGCACAATGCCAGAGCTTATTGAATTTTTGATCGGTAATATTCTTCGTCGGGATTTACACTCCAGTGCATTTCACATTATTTTATTTATGACGTGGTTCTCGAGGGCATTCTAGTACTATGGCGTCATTGCACATTAAACTTTATGGATCGCAGAAATGGATCTCTTCTCAGATCGACATTAAAACTTATCGTATTTCTATCATACGACCCCAACTTGGAGTACGCCTCTTTCAAATCTCGCCATTTGGATGGTGAGGATCGGTTAGGGTTTTGGGCGTAGAAGTTCCTATTTATTTCAAAAAAATTCATTACGAAACTTCATTTTGCTTCGTTGCATATATCTGCTCTGGAATCCCCGAGGGTTTCCCCGTCGAACCGCTCTAGAGACCATGGTGCCGTCATCGAAGCTCTTACGAGGCTTCGCCTCTCTATCTCTTGTTTTCTTCCTGGATAGCATTCAACACCTCTTTTTGCTGAGCTTATAGGTGCTCAGTCAAGCAACAATATTATTTATTTGATGCCTGGATATACAAAGTTGCTTCTTGTTAATGACTGTCACGATTTAAGGCGTTGAAGCTAACCGAAGCTTTCCGTGAGCTCTCTTTCTTATGGTAATACATAAATCGTTATTCGCTACTATGTTATTTGGTTAGTTTGAGGTTAGTTTGTTTTTGGTCAACGAATTCTATTAATCACGCCTCTGTCTCACATTTTACAGTGAACAATATTGATGCTGAGAGTTTATGCCCTTCATTCAAGGTATTCGTATTACCTAACCTCTTGTTTATTTCAATTCGAACTCATTTGAATAGTTATAGTTCCATTCGTATTCGATGCTTGGTGGTTTATATTCGGGTTTACCTTGTTTGTAGGTACGCCCATCAATGAGCACCCTCCATTTTCTCCAATTTGATATTTCAATCGACGTTTCCAGATTCGTCCCTTAACCTTATTGTTAATTTGCACTCAGGTCGGTACTCTATTATCATCAAGAACTCGTCATTCCACATGGGTGGAAGAAAATATTCAGTTTACTTATGTAGTAGTTTGTCCTACTCAACAGTCGGCTTCGATTTATTCATATAAATCGCCCCCTTTTTATTTCTAAAGGAATTTTGGGCACTGTGTAATTTATAATTTCTTGGTTTGTAATATCCTGGACATTTACACCATTTGTTTTGACATATATAGACTCTGGATTATTCTCAAATCTAACCAGTACTCCTAACTGGTATTGGGTCACTGTATTATTTTTTTTTCTTCCCGCTTTTTTATCTAAAACCTCACATTTTGTATATACTTGTTTTATGTGCGGGATAATGGAGTTTATTTATGCAGGCATATTAATAAAATTTTGACCCTATACTGTTGTTAATTAAATTTATTGGTTTCAATTATATCGAATTAATTATTCGTTTTATTTTTATTAATCCGAAACCAAATAAGAAGACTAATAGTATTGTCCTGAGAACATAGTTTTATACCAGAATTCTGTTTTAACTATGTCTCCATTATACTATATGCAGTTTAAGTCATCTCTTCCATAATACCACCATTGTATAATTTGTAAAATAGAGGATGGTTTCAAGGATATATTTTCCTATATACATAGTGCATAATGAAATCATCTTGGTTATTCAGTAGTATAGTAATATTTCTATTTGATCTATGTTTTCTCCTTAAATGTATCTCCCTCGTTAATTTATATGTAAATTTTCTGTCGAAACAGAGCTTTCAATATCTGCTGATGAATAATATAAATCTCCTCTCTATAGTAGTAATACTACTTCATAATCATTTCACTAATAATATGGTTATTGTCATGCGTTAAATGGTCAGAAATATTCTTTTAATACTCTTTCTGGTTTTATAATTTATTCATAACAACAGTTGGAAAATTTCTTCACAGAAAGTAAAATATTCAAATCATATACTCAAAAGCATTCTATCTCTCCTGGCATAAATTTTTTTTGGGAATTAGCTTTCCTGCTAATTTTAGTCTGAGTATACCTTGACTTTTCCATGCCAACATATTCTATGATGCAGTAGAATAATGTTAGTATTGCTATATTTATTCCATAGAATAATCATCTTTTCAGGTTTAATTTACAGTATAACTAAACCAACTCTTCTCGAGTCTGCACTAAATTTCTATTTGCATGTATATACATATGTAAGGTATAACTTATCACAGTATCCAGGTATTAATAATTTATTACAGAAGCAGATTAAAGTTACACTGTAACTATTCTAGGGAATCATTTATACTTTCTCCAGATTTAAACCATCCAATGGTTTAGAGATTTTGGTTGACATTGTTCCCTAGAATTTATTCCTACTACCATACATAATTTCTAGTAGATTTTTTCTTCTGTTTAATTCTGTTAAAAGTAAGGAGTTTCATAACACTGCAACTAACTCAACCTACCACTACAACACTTTACAATATTGTCTAAAAACATCTAATTTAATTGTTCATAAAATTTGTATGCATACCACTTCTGTGATGACCAATCCTCCCAACCTTAGAGTTCTTTTCTCCACAGAACTCACCCCCGAGCTGAGATCCTCTCCCCGAACAGACCCACCCCAATCTGTTCTGGAGTAGCTTATTTAAGCTTTTGCTCCCCAAAGCCTGTTTCTAATTCTGCGTCCAGAATTACAGGATGCTTTTATTCCTGTTTTCCTAGGCTTCCCCTTTTAGGGACTTTAAAGCTACTTTTTGCTTTTCCAACTTTCTACCTCTTCCCAACTACTCTCCACATCATTGGGGAAATTTAGATTTTTCCTCAAAAATCTAAATTAGAAATAAATTCTTTCAAGGCTTTTTGAAATATTTTTGGGGAAAGTCTTAGCCTCTTTCCATACCTCATGGATTTGACAAGTGATCTCAAAAATCTCATTTGGTCAATATGCACAGAAATATTTTATTTATTTTTCATAATTAAATACTTAATTACATTCACAAAATAATTATCCATTGGGGTCCACTCCCCTTTGGACTGAAGTTCAAATGTCAAATTTTAAAACATAAAACTAGGGGTGCTACATATTCCCCCTCTGAAAATCAACACCGTCCTCGGTGTTAACAACTAACTACTAAAGTTTACTTTGAAAATAGATATGGATATTTTTCCATCATCTCAGCTTCTCTTTCCCATGTAGCTTCTTCAACAGTAAAGTGCTTCCACTACACCTTTACTCTTTCTACTGTTCTATTTCTCAATTCAATTTCTTCCCGCTCCAATATTTGAAGTGGCTCTGGAAGGAACTCCCCTTCTGGTTCCACCTATATCACATTCCAATCAACAATGTGAGAAGCATCATGTACATATCTTTTTAATAACGAAACATGAAACACATCATGAACTTTAACATGGGGTGGTAAGGCCAGCTTATAAGCCACTGGTCCCACCCTTTCTAACACCTCAAAAGGCCCACAATATATAGGAGCCAATTTTTCACAACTTCCAGCATAAAGTGTGTTCTTCTTGGGTTTAATACACAAATACACATGATCACCCACTTTGAACTTTCAATGCACTCTCTTTTTATCAGCATAGCTTTTCTATCGATCTTGTGTTGTCTTGATATTTCTCTGTATTTTTTTGACAATACTTTCCATTTCTTGTAAAGTATCTGTACCCAATACTAGCTTATCTTCAGATTGGCTCCAACTTAAAGGAGTATGACACCTCCTTCCGTAGAGTGCCTCAAATGGAATCATTTTGATAGAGGATTGATAGTTGTTGTTATACGCAAATTCGACTAAATGCAAGTAGTCTTCCCATTTTGATGGCCTATCCATCACATACATTCTCAGCATATCCTCCAAAATTTGATTTGGTCTCTCTATTTGACCATCCGTTTGAGTGTGAAAAGCAATACTAAAATTAAACTTAGTGCCCATACCCCCAAACAGACCTTTCCAAAAGGCAGCTGTGAACGTAGCATCTCTATCTGAAATAATCATCTTTGGGACCCTGTGTAGCCTTAATATTTCTTTTAGGAACACATCTGCTACTTGGGCTATCCCAAAAGTAGATTTTACAGGTATGAAGTGGGCAAATTTTGTTAAAGTGTCTACCACTACCATCACTGAGTCATGTTGGTGCCTGGTTCTGGGTAACCCGATTATAAAATCTATAGAAATAGTGTCCCATTTCCATTCTGCAATTGGCAAGGGATTTAGAAGACCAGCTGGATGCTGATGTTCCACTTTAAATAGTTGAAATTCCATGCATCTAGCTAAATAGTTTTCTACATCCCTTTTCATTCCTGGCCAAAAAAATTTCTTGTTCAGAGCTGTAATCATTTTCTGATATCCAGGATGTCCTGAATATGGCTATTTATGATATTCATCTAGGATCTCTTTTTTCAAAGACTCTACATTGGGGATATATAATCTGTTTTTATGGCAGATCAACCCTTTTTGGTTTTGGGTGTATTCACCCATTTCTTTCTTCAACATTTTCACGTGTAGATTCTCATAGTTTGGATCTTGATCTGCTACCTTTTTAACTAGTTCTTCTAAGTCAAAACTAGCACTACTCCCAATGCTGCTTATGTTTTGGCAAGCATTTCTGCTTAGCGCATCAACAATTTTGTTTTATTTTCCTTTGATATGTTTTATGTCCATATCAAATTTGCTCAGAAAAGACAACCATCAGGCTGTCGAGCATTCAAATCTGTTTGAGAAAAGAAATACTTGAGAATGATATGGTTTGTCATCAATGTAAATTTTTTCCCAAGAAGATAGTGTCGCCACATCTTCAAAGCATGAATTACAACAGCCAATTCCAGATCATACACACTACAATTTTTTTCATGTTTCTTAAGTTTTATAGACTCATATGCAATAACTGAATTTTCTTGTAATAGAACTCCTCCCAATCCTTCTCTACATGCATCCGTACACAAAACAAACTCTTTGTCAAGGTCAACAATTTTTAGTATAGGGGATGCAGTTAGTTTTAATTTTAGTTGTTCAAAGCTGTTTTTGCATTTCTCAGTCCACTCAAACTTAGTGCCTTTTCTCTGTAATGAAGTTATGGGATATGCTATTGCAGAAAATCTCTCCACAAACCTTTGATAATAACCTTCAATTCCCGTAAAGGATCTCACTGCTAAAACATCGGTCGACACCGGCCATTCTCTAATAGCCTTTATTTTCTCAGGATCAATAGCCAATCCTTGTTCAGAAATGATATGCCCCAAATATTGAATCTTGTCTTTATAGAATTCATATTTACTGAATTTGGCATGTAGCTGGTTTTCTTCCAAAGTCTGCAAAACTATCCTTAAGTGTTCTTGGTGCTCTTCCACACTTTTTGAATAGACTAGAATATCATCTATGAACACTAGTACGAATTTATCTAAGTACTTGTTCAAAACACTGTTCATTAAGCACATAAAAATGGCAGGGGCATTCGTTAAACCAAAAGGTAGGACTACAAACTCGTAGTGACCATACCTGGTTCGAAAAGCTGTTTTACTAATGTCTTATTCCTTAATTCTGAGTTGGTGATAACCAGTCCTCAGATCAATTTTAGAAAATACTGAAGCTCCTCTCACCTGATAAAAAAGGTCGTCTATTTTGGGCAATGGATACCTGTTTTTTATTGTTAACTTATTCAGTTGATGGTAGTCAATGCATATTCTAAAGGTTCCATCCTTCTTTTTCACAAACAGCACCAGTGCTCCCCAAGGAGATACACTCAGTCGGATGTAACCTTTATCCAACCTGGAGAAGGGTGTTGCTCCAGGCACCAAATTGATTGAAAATTCAATCTATATTTTGGGGGGAAGGTGAGGAATCTCATCTGGAAAAACTTCCTTAAATTATCTTACCACTGGAAAAGTGTCTAGCAGGTTTTCTTCAGGTGGTTGTCCTAACACTTCAACATGTACAACATATACTTGATATCCTTTTCTAGCTGTTCTTTTTAATTGTAGAGCTGATATTTGTCTTACAGAGATTGGTTTTGGTTTTCCTTTGAGTATAAAGGGTTTCCCATCCTCTTCTATGCAATGTAGTTTTTTATCCCAACAGTTCATCATAGCATTTCTCTTTTCTAACCAGTCCATTCCTATTAGCAAATCATATGAGCCTAAGGGCAGAATGTTTAAATTTACTTCTGTCTTAAAATCATTTAATTTAATTGCTGTTCAAGGTAACTTATGAGTTACTTTTCGTTTGGTGCCAGTGGCTAACTGAACCAGCCAAGACTACTAAAATTTTTCAGTTTTAAGATTGCATTTCTCTACAACTTGTGGACTAATGTAACTCAAAGAAGCACCCGGATCAATTAAAACTGTAACAGATTGGTCAGCAATCTTACCTTCCATCTCGAACATAGTAGCCTGGTATTCTACTTGTCGGTTCTCCAAGGCTGCACTGATAGTGGGTATATTCCTTGCTATATCATTCACTGTGGTAGCTTCTCGATCTCTAATAATCATCTGAATATTTTGGTGTGGACAATCCCTCAACAGATGAGGTTCTCCCTAACCCCAACATTTCAAAGGTTCCCACATTTTGACTACTCCTTCCTTCTTATTATCCTTGTCTATTTGTTTGGAACCAACTTGAGACTGATTAGTTTGACTTTCCTTGGGTTTGTTAAATTTCTTCCACTGATGATCCCTCCCAAAGTTCTTCAGGTAGGCTGGTTTTTGTTTCTTCCCTTTGAATTCACCCTTATTTATCCAGATTTTCCCCTATTCACTCTTTCCTTTAAACTGCTGGTAGCATAATCTAGCTTTTCTCACCGCTTCATCCATAGTTTTTGGATTATCGAATTCTATTTTCTCCTTGTACACAGCAGGAAAACAGTTCAAAAAACTTTGCACCTTTGCTTTCACTTCCCGAATATAAGGAACATACCTTAACAAATTTGTAAACTTGGTGACAAAATCATCTATGGTGAGTTGTCCCAATCTAATTTCGTGGAACTCCTTGGCTTTATCATCATAATAGTGTTCGTTCAAATAGAGGTTTTTAAACTTGACTTGGAAATCTTCCCAAGTCACTATTTTTTCATCAATGGCATGAACCATTTTCGTCTCCTCCCACCACAAGGTAGCTTTACCCTGCAATTGGTAGAAAACTAATCTGGCCTTCAGATTTCTTTCATATTCATAGACCCAGAAATACTTAATCATATTCAACAGCCATGCCTCAGCATATTCCTCCTTCTCTCCATCATAGGAGGGAGGTTTAATTTTTTGGAATTCACCCTATAATTACTTCTTCTGTTTAGACTGATGTCTAGTAGTGTCATCTTCCTCAGAGTCATCTGAGAACTTTCCTTTCCTCCTCTTTCCGGAACCTTCACCTTCTTCATTGTTCCTTGAGGTAAGTTCTCTTATCAGCTTTTCCTGCTCCTCACTGGCTAATGACAACCTGTCATTCTGGCTACTTAGCTCAGTCATTTCCCATTGCAGCCTGTGCAACATAGCCATCAAAGGAGCGTTGGGATCTGGCATGTTATCTCCATCACCCAGATCAACATAAATTTCATCTCCTTCAGCCATTAACTTTTCATTTCCAGTACCACTGTACACTAAACAAAACAACATCAGTAATAGAATTTTTTTCTCAAAATTAAGTTATATAGTGAGCACAACAACAACCCAGTTTTTCAAACATGGGCTCTGATAACATTTGTAACACCTCCACATTCCCAAATTTTTTTTTTTTTTCACATAATACTATCTTCCTGATATATTAAATGTTTAGTATGTATAAATCTCTAACCCCAAAGTGTTCAACTATTGCAAGTTATATTATTATCTTCTTGCTTATGTTGAAGTAAATCTGGAATTGATATTGTTTTATAATTATCATCAAAAATATCTTCTTAACCTTTTATCACTATACATTTGTAACCTATTAACACCTTTATTAATATAACAAGACCTATCTCAAGGTATTTAATTAAATTATTTTCTATTTGCACTTTGCTTTACTAATACCTTGCTCATCATTTTTACAAATGAATTTAATATATCCATTAGTAGTTTGAGGAGTCTCTAACTCCAATGATTTAATTTTCCTCTATTCGATATAAATATCGAATCCATAATCATTATTGCATATATGTGATTCTCTTACCCTATGGTTTAACTTTCAAATGTGACTCGATCACGATTTCATGGTCGCAACTCTTATAACACGTTTGGTACCTATATGTATATATATCTAACATGTTGATTTATATGAACTCTAACTTACATATGGCCTTATGGTCTCACGAGTTTCAACCTATATGTACCCACCTTACACCAAGTTTGATTTTCCTGTACGTATATTTCATTGGGATCTATATGCGTAAATTCCATTTAACTCCCGTAGCACAATGCCGAAGCTTATTGAATTTTTGATCGGTACTATTCTTCGTCAGGATTTACACTCCAGTTCATTTCACATTATTTTATTTATGACGTGGTTCTTGAGGGCATTCTAGTACTATGGCGTCATTGCACATTAAATTTTATGGATCGTCGAAATGGATCTCTTCTCATATCGACATTAAAACTTATCGTATTTCTATCATACGACCCCAACTTGGAGTACGCCTCCTTCAGATCTCGCCATCTAGATGGTGAGGATTGGTTAGGGTATTGGGCATAGACGTTGCTATTTATTTCAAAAGTTTTCATTACGGAACTTCATTTTGCTTCATTGCATATCTCTACTCTGGAATCCCCGAGGGTTTCCCCATTGAACCACTCTGGAGACCATGGTGCCGTCATCGAAGCTCTTACGAGGCTTCACCTCTCTATCTCTTGCTTGCTTCCTATATAACATTCATGGAGATTACAATTTCCCTGAACCTCTCAGGTAATTATACGCTCACTACTTTGCATTGCATATGAAGTTTATGATTATATATATATATATATATATATATATATATTGTTGATAAATGCACTATGCCTCTTTTCGCTGATCTTATAGGTGCTCAGTCGAGCGACAGTCTTATTTAATTGATGCCTGGATATAAAGAGTTGCTTCTTGTTAATGATTGTCACAATTTAAGGCGTTGAAGCTAACCGAAGCTTTCCGTGAGCTGTCTTTCTTATGGTAATACATAAATCGTTATTCGCTACTCTGTTATTTGGTTAGTCTGAGGTTAGTTTGTTTTTGGTCAACGAATTTTATTACTCACGCCTCTGTCTCACATTTTACAGTGAAAAACATTCATGCCGAGGGTTTATGCCCTTCATTCAAGGTATTCGTATGACCTAACCTCTCGTTTATTTCAATTCGAACTCATTTTAATAGTTATAGTTCCGTTCGTATTCGATGCTTGGTGGTTTACATTCGGATTTGCCTTGTTTGTAGGTACGCCCATCAATGAGTGCCCTCCATTTTCTCCAATTTGATATTTCAATCGACGTTTCCAGATTTGTCCCTTAACCTTTTTGTTAATTTTCTCTCAGGTTGGTACTTTATTATCATCCAGAACTCGTCATTCCACATGGGTGGAAGCAAATCTTTAGTTTACTTATGTAGTATTTTGTCCTACTCAACGGCCGGCTTCAATTTATTCATATAAATCGCCCCCTTTTTATTTCTAAAAGAATTTTGGGCATTGTTTAATTTATAATTTCTTGGTTTGTAATATCCTGGACATTTACACTGTTTGTTTTGACATATATAGACTCTGGATTATTCTGAAATTTAACCAGTACTCCTAACTGGTATTGGGTCACTGTATTATTTTTTTTTCTTCCCGCCTTTCTATCTAAAACCTCACATTTTGTATATACTTGTTTTATGTACAGGATAATGGAGTTTATTTATGCAGGCATATTAATAAACTTCTGACCCTATACTATTGTTAATTAAATTTAGTGGTTTCAATTATATCGAATTAATTATTCGTTTTATTTTTATTAATCTGAAACCAAATAAGAAGACTAATAGTACTATCCGAAGAACATAGTTTTATACCAGACTTCTGTTTTAACTATGTATCCATTATACTATATATAGTTTAAGTCATCTCTTCCATAATACCACCATTGTATACTTTGTAAAATAGAGGATGGTTTCTAGGATATATTTTCCTATATACATAATGCATAATGAAATCATCTTGGTTATTCACTAGTATAGTAATATTTCTGTTTGATCTATGTTTTCTCCTTAATAGTATCTCCCTGGTTAATTTATATGTAAATTTTCTGTTGAAACAGAACTTTCAATATCTGATGATGAATAATATAAATCTCCTCTCTACAGCAGTAATACTACTTCATAATCATTTCACTAATAATATGTCTATTTTCATGCGTTAAATGGTCAGAAATATTCTTTTAATACTCTTTATGGTTTTATAATTTATTCATAACAGCAGTTGGAAAATTTCTTCACAGAAAGTAAAAGATTCAAAACATATACTCAAAAGCATTCTATCTCTCCTGGCATAATTTTTTTTTGGGGCTTAGCTTTCCTGCTAATTTTAGTCTGAGTATACCTTGACTCTTCCATGCCAACATATTCTATGATGCAGTAGAATAATGTTAGTATTGCTATGTTTATTCCATAGAACAATCATATTTTCAGGTTTAATTTATACTATAACTAAGCCAACTCTTCTCTTGAGTCTGCACTAAATTTCTATTTGCATGTATATACATATGTAAGGTATAAATTATCACAGCAACTAGGTATTAATAATTAATTACAGAAGCAGATTAAAG
Organism: Pinus albicaulis; assembly: GCA_034641835.2. Taxonomy (NCBI): domain Eukaryota; kingdom Viridiplantae; phylum Streptophyta; class Pinopsida; order Pinales; family Pinaceae; genus Pinus; species Pinus albicaulis. The sequence continues at coordinate 347,759,230 of CM076584.1, forward strand.
TTACACTGTAACTATTCTAGGGAATCATTTATACTTTCTCCAGATTTAAACCATCCAATGGTTTAGAGATTCTGGTTGACAGTGTTCCCTAGAATTTATTCCTACTACCATACAAAACTTCTTGCAGAGTTTTTCTTCTGTTTAATTTTGTTAAAAGTAAGGAGTTTCATAACACTGCAACTAACTCAACCTAACCACTATAGCACTTTGCAATATTTTCTAACATAATCTAATTTAATTGTTCATAAAATTTGTATGCATACCACTTCTGTGATGACCAATCCTTCCAAACTTAGAGTTATTTTCCCCACAGAACTCACCCCTGAGCTGAGATCATCTCCCCGAACAGACCCACCCCAATCTGTTCTGGAGTAGCTTATTTAAGCTTATGCTCCCCAAATCATGTTTCTAATTCTGCGTCCAGAATTACAGGATGCTTTTATTCATGTTTGCCTAGGATTCCCCTTTTAGGGACTTTAAAGCTTCTTTCTGATTTTCCAGCTTTCTACCTCTTCCCAACTACTCTCCACATCATTGGGGAAATTTAGATTTTTCCTCAAAAATCTAAATTAGAAATAAATTCTTTCAAGGCTTTCTAAAAGATTTTTGGGGAAAGTCTTAGCCTCTTTCCATACCTCATGGATTTGGCAAGTGATCTCAAAAATCTCATTTGGTCAATATGCACATAAATATTGTATCTTTTTTTCATAATTAAATACTTAATTACATTCACACAATAATTATCCATTGGGGTCCACTCCCCTTTGGACTGAAGTTCAAATGTCAAATTTGAAAACATAAAACTAGAGGTGTTACAACCCTCCTAACATGCCACATAATATTGGAATCAATATGAAGAAGAGAATCCAGTAAAGGCGGTCAAGTGAGCGAATAAGTTAACCTTCATCCTCAAAATCCTCAATAAGTGTGGGGATTCTAGTCTTTCCATGTTTACTCATACTTGGAGCTTCCAATCATGCAATTAGATGAATATTAAGAGGGTTCAAGAATCGACATTGGAATTAATGACAACACCATTCAATGATGTCCCCCTTTTTCATTGATGGAAACACATACTCTTCCTTTGATCACTACTTCCTCTACATCATGCCTAAGATCTTATTTTCCTAATTTATCTCCCCCTTTCACATCAATGGAAAAGGGTTACTTCCTTTGACAAAATCACTGCAAAATGCTTGTCTTCCTATAACTTCTTCTCCCCCTCTGACATGCTATGTATCACATGAGTTTCCACAACTAATTTTGTCCATGATTTTTCTTTACAAACCTAATTCACTAAAACTGAATAATCTACTAATGATGCTTATTACTGGTTTGAAAACTTCTTCATATCTCTCAAACTGTCAACCTATTAAATATACATCCTGAAAAGTGCAACCACTGCTAGATAGACTCCCCCATTTTAACGTTCACAGGGAGTTGACAATATGTATTCTTCATAACAACTTATGAATCAAACCTGTCTTTGAATTATCTTGAAACTTGATATCTTCCATTGGAGATTCATCATGACCTTTTGATTTTACAAAACTTGAAAGCATCACTGCTGAGACTTTTCCATTCACTTTATCTTCTTGCATTTGTTTTGTTCTCCATACCTTCACGTACCTGGTGCTATAGTTTTCATTCATGTAATATTCCGTATTATACCTCCAATCATGAGTTATATTCCCATAGTTATGACATTTGTGAACCTAAAAAAACAACATATAATTTATGCTAGCAAAGTTATTTTGAAACCTATCTTGTGATCCTTCAAACTTGCTTCTAGGGTTTTGATAGTGTATTTAAACATGATAGGATACGTGGATGAGATCTCCTATATTGATGACATTCTTTCTTGGAGGTGTTACAACTTTTCATTGATCCTTGTCCTTAAATCATTAAACATTTATTCTTGAAGCAACAACATATCTAACCATATTCTATTCTTCATTTCAATTTGACATCTACTTCCATCAATATTTCTCTTCGGCTACTTGGACCTTGTGCCTTCCTCGCATGGGGCTTCACCTACCTCCTTTTCCTTCATCTTCAATTCACCCATGTCATTATTCTTCCTTTCATCGCCCAAAAAATTCCCCTTCTCTAGCTTGTCTATTTTAGTCACGGAAGAGTAAGTTTATTTTTTCTTTTGAGAAATATCTTCATGAAACCAACTTTTGAAAACTTATATTCTTTCTTATACCTCCTCTACCTCCATCTTTAGAAGAATGAACTTTTTTTTACTTTGTTAAAATCTTGTATTTGTTCCTTTTTCATTTCATTTTTCTTTCTGAAAGACACATCTAGTTCCTTTTGATTTTTATCAAATTTAATTATGCACCTTTGACCAAATTATTTTAATTGGATTTCCAGGTCTTTCTCTTTCTTTTTTTATTCATGCACTTATAGTTTCAAGAGATAAACTTCTTGGAGTGTGTTATTTCCTTCTCTATGTTCTTCAAATATATCAAGGAATTAATTAGTACTATTTCCATGTCTACTTTTTCTTCTTCTTCTTCATTGTCACTTTCCTTGACCTTAGAGTCTACTTTATTTAAATAATCATGATCATCATCATCTTGTTTTGCATGTTTATTTATATATTATGGAGCCATTTTCCAAAGAATTTTGGTAGATTAGCATTGGTTAAATTTCACTTTTAAGATTGTGGCAGAGCACTAAGAATGAAATTCAAAGATTTCATATTGTACCTTTTAGCTTTATTGATAGATGTGTCTCCAAAAACAATAGAGTGCCAAACATAGTATCCTTGAGCTTGAAAATGAGCAATAATTATTTATTCCCATGTTTTATATTTGGATTCATAAAACTCAGAAGCTAGTAGACCAACATACTTTTCTTCAAATTTTGAGATTGTTACAGTACTGAAAAATTCCTTTGATTCATTTGAATACTTTTCAGATTTCTTATTTGACTTCTCATCTTGGTTCACCTAAGATCTGCCTTCAAGCTGTTAAGTTACAACTTAATAAACCCTCTGTGACACCAATTGTTGGAAATACTAAGAGGGGGGTGAATTATTATTTCTATCAATTAGTTAATTTTTAACTTCATAGATCATTAGTTATCATTATCATCCGATAAACATAAATTTTCATCACATAAGTAAGAAACACCATGCAATAATGCAAAAACATAAAGATGGTAGTTTCCATACATTTTTATGTGGTAACCCTTCTCCTAGAAAATGAACGCTTCTTAATATTTATCTTCAATAAAATGACATCAAATAGGAAGCTCCAACTTTCAATATTTATAGCTTCAACTAAAGAAGGCTCTAACCCCGTGTTTTACCAACTCCAACTGGAAGGATGCTCCAACACACTCAGTTATAGGCTGCAACCTGAAGGATGCTCCAACACTTTATTTAGCACCTACAAATGGAAGGACAAGTGCCAGGCTCCAAACTTTCCTAACACCACCTTGCTACCATGAAGTGTTCTAGGCTCAAACTTGGAGGAGACTACACTCTCTTCCCTTGCACCACCATACCAACTTGATCAACACAAGGAGCACATTTCACAATTTTTCATACTTGATCCACCTCTGCTTGATATGACTAATAAATAAATTGTAATACAAGAAACGACAACACAATATTTTTTTATCAAATCTACCTCTACACAATATTCAAATTAAAATCTACTTCTAAAAATTCATTCCTTAACATCTCTGTAATAAGTAATCAATCTAATATATGCAAAAATTGTGAAACACTAGTAATGCTTAATAATAAAAAAAACTAGGCAACACAAAATTTTGTAATAGCACAGGCTCACTACCCAATGTCTAGAAAGCACTACCCCAATGCATCTATAAAACCCATTCTCTTATACATCAATAGAAAATAACAATGAGCATGGCCCTAGCATCAATGAAACAACCTTAGAAATTCTAGTCAACATTTGAACCATTGTAAAACTTTAGCATCTATTAACCATATTTTGTCATCTAAACCATAACAGCCTGTGCTTAAACATCCACACTCTACATCAAATCACAATAGAATCACTATATCCCTAATAACCAAGAATCAAGCATACAACTAACCCTCAGCTCAAATCTTAACCATCTAATGATCCCTTATGAAAACTTCTTACTCAACACTAATAAGATCTTTGCAACCTGGACTCTCTCATATCATGTTGTGACTAGTCTACTCGTAAATCAACAACAACACTACTATCAAACATTTCAAGCCAAACGATCAACCATAGTAGCAACATCATTATCCATACAACTATGTAGCAACTCACATGACAATATAAGGCACATGCTAACACAAATTCTCACAACATTTCTAAACAACTAGCTAGTGTAACCCCAATACGTATAATTTAACAATCATACTATCAATCAAATGAGTTCACTGTTGTTTGAAATATTTGAGTTTCATAGTCTTTGAGATCATTATATCTATCTTTTTTACTTCTAGGGAGTCAATCCAAACCCTAGAAGTGATGTTTTTATAATATGTACTACATACAATTGACAAACCATATGCATTGATTCCTCTGTCATGGTGACCAATGAAATCCTTTCTCCATCATAAGTCTTCTATCCTATCCATGTTGTTCCATAACACGATGCTAAATCCTTTAGGCCATGGCAAGCCTCTAAATTCTTCATGGACAAAATCATTCAACAATCAAACATTATAAGACTCTAGTCACCAATGAAATTATTTCACTAAAGTAAGTCTCATATAATATCAACATGTTGTTTCATAACATGACGGTGTGTCCCTTTAGGTCATGAATTCTTCTTTGTCAAACTCATTCAATATTCAAAGAATATTGTACATGTGTATATTTTTGAAGAGTAATTGGTCACACTTTATTCCATGAAGAATTATAGCTCGCAATTTACACAAGTATTAAGATTTCTCTCGCATCAAACTTCAAATTTTTACCATCACATTGTGTGTAATGCTTAGGTCGTAAAAATTACCATCATATTAATTCAATGAGTTTTTGACAAGACTTCTAACATATTGATCACATTCGTCTAAAAAATATGACCCAATCAATATGTGTATCCATTGCACTCCATTACTCTTAGCGAGATCAACGCATTAACTCCCATTGCTTCATCACTTCAACGATTTACGTATAGAAATTGTAACCTTAACTTGACTATAAGAGGAGCTGGTTTAAGTAGAGTCAAGACTTTAGGGAAATTATTCCAGAATACAACAAAATTGTTGAAGATGAGTACCCAAAAGAACGATTTTTTCCATAGAGATCAACATAATGAATTTCACAGAAGCACCTACAAAATAAACACACAACCCAATGTAACCCATATACAAGAACAAATAAAACCCTACATCAAATCCCGATGAGGAGATATTCTATCCTATTTTGTTGTGATAGAATTTATTATTCAGTTTCTTCTCTACATCTATAAATTGTAAGCCTGTAGAGGAAAATTATATATGAGGGTGAGGAAGAGGAAGTGCAGATGTGAAAATCTGCTGTTCTAATCACTTGTTGATGAAAAAGATTGCCTGTACCTCTGTTTTGTGGATGTAGCAAATATTGATTGGGTGAACCACATTAATTCTTGTCTTCATGTTTGATTTCTGTGTGTGATTTTATATTTTTTTTGCTTAGTGGTAGTTAGAAATTGGTCGATTTGTAGTTTGGGATGGATTTATACAGTTTAATTCCTTGCACTTTTTTATAATTTTTTCAAACAAGTAAGAACATGCAATTTCAACTCTATTTATAATCTTATGTTTAAATTGTGAATTTATTCACATATTCATCTATGTTGAGGCTTGCAATTGTCTATAATATTATCGAAGAAGAGTGAATTACTTGAACAAAGAAGAGTTGCTGCTGTATATTTTATGGAAAATTTCGGGTATCATTAAATTTTGTTTTGTTGAAAAGTGTTGCGTGAGAAGGAGTTTAATTAACTATGTCAAAAAATCAAAGTTCTTAGTTTGAGATCGAGAATTTTAATGGGAGAAATAACTTCGAAATCTGGAAAGTTAAGATGCATGATCTACTCGTAAAACAAGGTGTGGTGAAGGCACTTTTGGGAAAATCCAAACAACCTTACACCATGACAGATGACGAATGGAGTGACATCGATACCAGAGCACTAAGCAACATATGGTTGTGTTTGGCGGATGATGTGTTATTTAACATCGTGTCAAAGAAAACAACTATTGGATTATGGACAAAGTTAGAAAAACTGTACATGACTAAATCCTTAACCAAGAGGATTCTTCTGAAAAGACAGTTTTACAGCTTACGCATGAAGGAGGGTACATCAATAACTGATCATTTGAATACCTTTAATACTCTCTTGGTGTAGTTACATAGCATAGAAGTAAAATTTAATTCAAAAGATAAAGTTGTAACTTTATTATGTTCTCTGCCTGAGTCATGGGATCATTTTGTTACTTCTATAAGTCTTAGTTCATCAGAAACCCTTGAATTTCATGATGTTGTTGGAGCTATGCTGTTTGAAGAAACCAGGAAAAGGTCAAATTTAGAAACCTCTACATAAGAAGCAATGATGGTTAGAGGTTGTTCTAAAGAAAAACGCTTTAGTCAGAAAAAAAAACTCTCGGTAAAAATCAAAAGGGAAGAAGAGTAAGCTACAATGCTAGTTTTGTATCAAATTAGGACATTTGAAGAAGGATTGTTGGAAGAGACAGCAAGCATCCAAAGGAAACTCTTCAACATAAAATAAAGTGGCAAACACGACAGATACAGGTTTAGGTTCAACATCCGGTTCAAGTATAAGTGATGAAGTTTTATCAGTTAGTTTGTTAAATCATGATCAACATTAGCTATTAGATTCTGGTGCATCCAATCACATGTGCATTCATAAAGAGTGGTTTAAGTCTTATAAGTCAATCAATTATGGATTTGTTTACATGGGTAATTATGTCTCATGTAATGTTGTGGGAATTGGAAGCATTCAGATTAAAATGTTTGATGGGACAAATAAAATTTTAACTGATGTAAGACATGTGCCTGAACTCAGGAAAAATCTTATTTCTCTAGGAGTGTTAGACACAAATGGATATAAAACTTTTATTCAAGGCGGAGTAATGAAAATTTACAAAGGAATCCTATTATTAATGAAAGAAAAGAAGGTTGGAAATCTTTTTCAGTTAGAAGGAAGAACAGAGTCAGATCATGCTTCTACTGTATCTGAAAACGACAGTGATTCTATTCGACTATGGCATCAATGGTTGGGCCATATGAGCAAAAGAGGATTAAAATTTTTATCTCATCATATGTTACTTCCTAGTCTAAAATATTCTAAGTTAGATTTCTACAAACATTGTATATATGGGAAACAAAGCAAGCAGAAATTTAAAACTGGAAAACATACTAGTAAGGGAATCCATGATTATATCCATTCTGATGTTTGGGGTCCATATCCTACAACCTCATATGGAGGATCATCATATTTTGTATCTTTTATAGATGATTTCTCTAGAAAAGTATGGGTCTACATGTTAAAAAGAAAGTCTGATGTATTCACAGTTTTCAAGCAATTAATAGCATTAGTAGAAAATATCACTGGAAGAACCATTAAATTTTTAAGAAATGACAATGCTGGTGAGTTTACTTCAAAGGAATTTGATATCTATTGCAAGGAATTTGGGATCAAAATACATAGAACTACTACTTATACTCCTCAGCAAAATGGAGTTGCTGAATGCATGAACAAGACTCTCTTAGAAAGAGTAAGTATGCTTAGTAACGCCAATTTTCATAAGGAATTCTGGACAGAATTAGTATCTACTTCTTGCTATTTGATAAATCGATCACCATCAACTACAATAGGATGCAAAATTCCTCAAGAGGTATGGAAAGGTCATCCTTGTGATTATTATAAACTGAAAGTTTTTGGTTGTGATGCACATGCTCTAATTCTGAAACATCAGCGTTCAAAACTAGATCCTAAATCTAAAAGATATATCTTTATTGGATATGGTGAGGAGATTAAGGGATACAGGTTGTGGGATCCTACTGCTCACAAGATCATCATTAACAGAGATGTTAAATTCAATGAATCTTCACTTGATCATCATTAACAGAGTTGCACTATCTTTGATCAGCTTTCTATATGTGATACTTGGACATTGATACAGACTTGTCTTTCCGGGCCCTGCTCAGATGATTCACTATGTATTTTCAGTTCAGTTATACTTGTATACATGTTGGATCTATTCAGTACTTTCTATATATATGATGTATTTTTTACTGAGCATGGGTATGCCCGCCTCAGCATGGGTTGACTCTCTGGTTTCTTTCATTGGTTTTTGGCAGGCTGAAATCTGGTGAAGTCCTCTCTTGTCCTTGCGAAGTTCTTTCTATGTGCATAATACATTTCGGCCATCATGTACCCCTTCTGACCTCATATATTAGGGGGCATCCGTTATAGCATCATTTCTCACCTTGACATGATTCATGATTGCTACATGGCTTTATGGGCACCCATTCCTACAGACTTGGACAAATTCACTTAAAAACAGTGGAAAATCCTTCATACACGACTATGCCCGTGTTTTTCCGCGTGTATACGCTAGTACAGCTAGACTTTTCCGCGTATGCCATTTTAATGATTAAAAAATATATAAAAAATCCCTAATTTCGCGCTGGGTTGATAGTTACTCAGGTAGTTCAACTACCCCAGCCCGTGGCCAACTGTTTCCAACTGTTGAAACTACTTGGAGGGACTATAAAAGGACCTCATATGTATGGCCTAAGAGGGAGAGAGAATTATTATTATTATACTCTGTTGGTTCCCTATCCAAGTCTGATTCCCCGTGCCTCCTGCACTTTCCCAGTTCATTTCAGGAAACCCTTGCTTCCTTGAGATACACATCCCTTTATATGTTATCTCGTATGCACTCATTTGGAAGGAGTCTTAGCGAGGCAAGGGCTGGACGGATCCGGACGACGGTCTGCGAAGGCCTTGGAAGGATCAGGTGATCTCTCCACTTGCTTTTGTACGTACTATTTTTATAATACAGAAGTATCATGCTGTTCCCGAAATAAACGTGTTAGTGTATGCTTTAATGTATGAAGAATATTTGTTATACAAGCATTCATGATGATTTATTTAATGTTTTATATGAATCTCACTCACATATAGAGTAGAAATATACTGTACAACTTGTCCTTTGTGCTGGTTTCTTCTTGTATTTCAGGTGAAAGAGGAAGGACGGTTGCAGGGAGTTTGAACTCCACGTGGATCTACCTCAAACGTAGGACCGACGGGTAAACCTCTCGTTCTACTCGATTTCGTTTTTATGACTGTGCATGATCGTGTGAGTCTCTGTTAAGTAGTACGCCCCTGCTCTGTGGAGGTTGAATCCCAACCAACCTCTAGGGTGTTAAATCCCCGAAACAGAACTGGCGACTCGCTGGGGATCACATTTTTGTGATTCTCCTGTTGGGTTGTTTCAGCTGTTTGGTAGGATACCAACAGTTTTTTCTGTATTTTACAGTCCAGTTTGCTTTCTTGCAGTCAGTCTGAAGCTTTTATACCTTTCCCAGGCTTGTATTTTTTATTTTTCATTATATTTCTTTGTATACGCAGTTTTTCTTGCACACAGTCGCGTATACCCGCGAGTTTGTGTAGAAGGAACCGCGTATACGCGGGTTTCGTTCAACACAGACACGTATACACGCCTGTTGCATAACTGCAAGGTCGCGTATACCTAGGCTGAATTTGAAATTTCAAGATTCTGGTGTTTTTGGTCTTTTCTGGCTGTGGAGGCCTGTGTTTGCAGAGTCTTTGTACTTACTGGAGTGTGACAAAAGTGGTTTTAAGTCTTGGTTCTCTTTCGTTTGTCCGAAAACTGATCTTTTTTGGCGAAGTGTTCTTGTTGGTGCTAGCACTCCTGGATCGAGTTCCAAGATCGCTTTCTCAGCGTTCTTGGCTGTTCTGCTTTACCAGAACAGAGAGCTTTTGCTCACTGACTCACTCCTGTCTTTGTGTTGTGCTTCGCATTGCGTTCTTTTCTTTGTTTTCGATTGGTTTTCTTGAGTTTCATAGGCTAGGGTTTTGTTGCAATTTTCGAAGATCTTTTCTTGTTTCTTTGGAGTTTTGTGTTGCAACGAATTTGCACTATTTCTCTTGGCTGTTTGATTGAGTTTTAGTCTTCCGTTGCTCTCATTGATCTTGCTATTATTAGCCTTATAAGGTTTGGGGGCATAGCTGAAGTTTATGCTTGAAATTCAGTCTCGTTTTGGCTTGGTTTGGGATAGTTGTTCTTGGTTTTCTTGAAACTCTTGTTTTATAAAACTGAAAAGCCCAAAAACATTTGTTTTGCTTTTTGTTTTTGCATATCAAAAACTCAAAAAACATTGTTTCTTGTTTTTGTTTTGGTTGTTGCCTTTTTCATTTTCGTTTGGCTTCATCTTTTGGGACTTTAGTGAAGTTTCTTGCTTCTAGTTTCCCGCTTGATTGTGAAGGGAGGTTGTCTCTTGATTTCTTCTTCTTCTTGTTGAGTATTTTGGTGTCTTATATTGAGAGTTCTTGTTTGCAAGAATTAGCTTTCTGGATATCAAAAGATTAGTTGAAACTGAAGGAGCCTTTTGGGAAATTTCACCTTGTTTCAAGGGACTTTCTGCATCTTAGAAATTACATGCTAGTGGTCATTTGCATTAGGTGAATTGAATCATTTAGTTAGCTTCTTAATTTTTTGTGCGTGTGAGTTTGTAATTCGAAAAGAAAAATACATTTTTATTCTCGTAGAACTTACATAGAAATTGCTCTTCATCGAAAGACAAAGAACTGCATGTGCATGTAGTCAGGTTTTTTATTAATTTCTTTTGCGTCAGAACATCATTGGTTTCAACTCCATATCCTTATGACTTAATACAACAGCCCTTAAAATAAGCGATTTAATCTAAAATCAACTAGCAAGTTTTATTAAGTGTCAATCATCAACTAGCTAGGTTGTAGGGCCTTGGAATAGGAGAGAGGAGAGTTAACTCTCCAAGGCCGCTCAAACAAACATAGAAGTTTATTAATTGAGCGAAATCCAACTCCGTGAGGTGGACTGGGAAAGCTCTCATCCGAGAGTCAAGCGCGAGGGGAAGTGAAGGTTAAGAAGAGGGATACCCCCCCTCCGATTAGAGGAATCTAACCTCAAGACCGTTCCGCCCAGCTTCTGATACGGATTGGTGTCCATAGTTGATGTTCCTAGGTTCCACACAGGTGACTGCGGGGGGGAATACCAGTGGTACCTGAGGCAGACGTCGCATCACTTCCAGCAGTACTTCTGGGGGGTGCCCTTGCGAAGCTTGGGTGCTTGAGCCGGCAAAGGCTGTTGTTAGGAGGTCGGCGTAACTGTTTCTGATACCTTCGCTAGCTGTTCTGGGCCCTAATCATCCCAGACTGCTTTCGGAAGGCCCTATACTTCGCTTTCCTGTATTTTGGTGTCCGGTCCTCATCACCCGGAGCGGAAATACTTGGAGGCTGTTTGCTTGCTGTTTCTCAGGGTTTTGATTTTAGTGAGTGCCTTTTGCTCCTAGCTTGCCTAGCTTTTCGCTTTTCTTGAGTCTAATATAATAAATTTGTAAAAGTGGCTGATCAAGCGCCTCGATGTTCGAGGAGAGTCCGGGGGTTATCTCCCGAGAGTGCAGAGCCTTCTTCGAGAAGGCGTAGGAGCGATCTAGCAGGTGGTTTTCACCCTGTAGAGTCTGACACTGTGGAGAGAGATCCTCCACTAAGGTCTGAAGGTTTCGTTGCGGATTCCGGTGTCGGTTCCGAGAGGAGCGTTTCGCTCACCTCGAGGGTATTGTTTCCTCAGGAGGAAGATTTTCAGATAGAAGATATACCTGAGCCTGCAGCTACAGGTCCATCTCCTCTTCCTCTTGATCATCCGTTTGTTATAGAGTACATCGGACCGGAGTCTGAGAGACCGTCGGATCTTCCTTATCTTTCTTATCTTTCGATGGCCACGACTGGGAACGCGGCTTCTACCGTGAGTGCTGCGGGCATTCAGACCCCTGTTTCTGTCGAGGCAGGGGGCACTCTTGCTCTATCTTCGAGTGCTTCTAGCACTGCTATGTTTGGCTCTAGGTTCACCCAAGCATATGCTTCTCAATCTTGTCCCTTTGTTTCAGGGATGTCCATTGCTGGAAATCCCTCTTTTTCCTTTACCGCCGGTGCAGCTGGATCTACGCCCATGTCCAACATGGCTAGTGGATCAGCTTCTTTTCAGGGTTTCCCCTTTGGGACTGGGCATATTCCTTGTCCCAATCCTTCTTTAGGGTCGTTTCCTTTTACATCCCAAACCCAGAGTTTTAACCCTTGGGCTCAGGGACCAAGTTCGACCGCTTTTATGGGGTGGAATCCTATGTTTGTAACGTCGGGGGCAGGGAATCAGTTCATCACGAGTCATCCAGGGAATGCTTCTTTCCCTGCATCGAGTGCTTATCAGTCTTTTTCTCCTCTATCTAATGCATGGAACCCCTACCAGGGGCTTACATCTTCAGTCAATACTTCAGCGGGGGGAACTAGTCTGGGTCTTGGTAGCTCGGCGTGGGGAGGAGGTTCTTCTCCGTTTTCTACGGGTCCTTTCTGGCAGCCTGGTGCCTCATCAAATCCAGGCTATTCTTTTCTGAATGTGGGAAATCCATCCCATCAAGGATGGAATTCTCAGGCTCCGCCGCGATTACCATTTCTGGCAACGTTAAACTTGCCAGACTTGGCGAAGTTAACTAATGACCCGATTCGATATAGTCCGGGTTGGCCTCCGGTTCCAACCAAACTTCCTTCAGACATTCCTAAGTTTGAAGGTACGAATGGTGAAGATCCGGCAGACCACGTCACCACATTCCACTTATGGTGTTCATCCAACTCTCTGATCGACGATTCGATTAGATTGAGATTATTTCAGCGCACCTTAACTGGAAACGCCGCGAAGTGGTATATAGAGCTTACTGGGGGTAGTTTCGCCACATTTGGAGAACTGGCTGTCACTTTTCTTAACCATTTCCAGCTGCCTGTCAGATATGAGGCTGGGACCGAACTCCTGGCTAATTTTAAGCAGGATGAGGCAACTCACATTTCTGATCATATTCAGGAATGGAGGAGAAGGAAGAGGCTAATTAAAGCCCATATTCCAGGTGAGTTCTTTCTCGAGTGGTTTTTGAAATCGCTTCAGTCAGATATTTCAAAGGATGTATCCATGTCAGGGGTATATTCCGAGGAGCAGGCCATCTTTAGGGCCCAGCAGTTAGAGTTGATCTATTCTCAGTCTGGCATGCTTTACAAGTATTTGCCTAATGCTCCTCGCTCCAAATTGGATCTCTCGAAACCCAAGCCTGGCCCGCATGGTGACGGACTCGTCGGATCGGTCAGTAGTAGTGCAGCCAGCCTGCTTTCTCAATTGCAGCAGTTGTCTTTACAATCTGCTTCTTCTGGTCAGGCTGTGCCTGCTGATTCTTCACCTTCCCAGCCTTTGTCCATTAATGCTGTCCAATCTTCTGAACCCAAAGGAAATCAACAGTCCGATGGGAAGAAGAAGGGACGTAATAACAAGAAGAAGGGCAAGAATGGGAAGGGCAATGCAAATAAGACCAACGAGCGTGTTGGCGAAGGGAAAAAGGAGAAAAAGAAAGTTAAGTTTTCGTGCAAGCTTTGTGCTGGAGACCATCTCACGCATCTTTGCCCGAAAATTCAGGATGCTCAGCGCCTGTTATCTCAGCAAGGTTCTTCTAGTTCCCAGGCTGTGCTAACAAACCCTTTCCCCCAAGGGCAGCAATTAATTGCTGGCGCGAATCAAAATCCTGGGGCTTCCTCTGGAGGTCCTCAGGAAGGGGAAATTCCATCGAATATCTTTATGATGAGTGCTCACGTGGATGTCGCTACGAGATCCCGTGATTATGGCGGAGAGGAATCTTCGAAAGCTAAGGAAGTTCCTGATGCTACTGAGCCGCTTGATATCACGAAGCCAACTGTCGAGTCTATGCCTCTGATACCGAAGGCATCCTCTAAGCGGTCAACGATTAATCCGAACATGAGGGCTGCCCAGAACTACTCGATTGTAGAAGATCTGGCGCAGAGTCCTTGTGCTATGTCAGCTTTAGAGGTACTCCAGTCTTGTCCGGCTCAGCGCAGTGCTTTGCTCACTGCCATTGGAGCTATAGATCCGAAAATTTCTCTTCTGATTACCTTTGATATGAAGAATTTTAAGAAGAGACTTCCTCATCATATGGCCTTCCATATTAAATCATCGTACCGGAAGACTAATATCTTTCGCACAGTCGTTGATGAGGGTGCTTCTACTTGCGTGATGTCTCTCGCATGCTGGAAGACACTAGGATCTCCCAAAGCTGTTCCATCTAGCACTATTCTTACTGCATTCGATGGCCATTCTCATAGGCCCCATGGTATTGTCCCGGCTTTGCCCATCTGTGTTGGGGGCAAAACCGTTAACATAGAGGTTGAGGTAGTAGATGCAGACTTGGACTACAACCTTCTGTTGGGGAGAAACTGGATATATGATATGGATGCCATTGCATCTTCACTATTTCGGATAGTATGTTTCCCCCACGAAGGGAGGATAGTTACGGTGGATCAACTGGACTGTCCTCCTGTAGACCTGGATGCGCCTCCTGACTCATCTGTCCCTAAGTTGGACAATACTAAGGCACCTATCGAGAATCCGGGAGTTGGAATGTATTCTTCCCTGATGGGATCTTTTGATCTTCCTCCTCCTAAGGTGTCTATCAATGCTATTTCATCCTCCAAGGCTCCCCTTCGAAGAGAGTTCTTTCGAACTCATTATTTTTCGGACCCTTGGACCTTACCTTCCCCAACTGCCACTTTGGAGGAAGGACAAGTGGGTGGAATGGCATTCCTGATTTCTGCAGCTGAGATTGCATATCAGTTTGTTGTTGACACTGCAGAGTCTGATCCAGCTCCTCTTTCGCCGGAAGAGTTGGATGGTGATGTGGCTCCGGCTTGGACGCTTACTTCTTCTTCTGCCCAGGATTGTCTAGATACAACTCTTCCATCTGAAGAGGCCATCCTGGAAGCAATGACAGGTATAGAGAGACCGTGGGATGACTTGCATCATCGGTCTTACTTCCTACCTGACTTGAGTGAAGTCGAAGCTATTTTTCCAAGTCCTCAGTCTCCTGGACCTGTTCACCCAGTCTTGAGCCCCTTAGCACCAGCACAGGTTTATGCTGAAGGGAACATGGCTGTGATCTCTCCGACTATCCCGGTGAACATCTCCAGGAATCCCAACATTATCGAGAACGTTGTCATTGGAGCTGAATGTTCCCGTGAAGAAGTTCAAATCTATACCGAGCTCTTCAAAGAGTATAGGGATGTTTTTGCTTGGTCTTATGAGGAAATGCCTGGCATAGATCCATCTATCGTCCAGCATGAGATCAAGACGTATGAAAACGCTAAGGCGGTCAGGCAAAAACTTCGTCGGGTTAATCCTAGGAAGGCAGCAGCTATCAAAGCTGAAGTTGAAAAGCTGCTTAAGGCGGGATTCATTTTCCCAGTTCCTCTGACTGAATGGGTTTCAAACCCCGTTCCTGTTGATAAAAAGCAAGGAACAATTCGAGTGTGCATCGATTTCAGAGACCCGAATAAGGCGTGTCCTAAAGATAATTACCCCACACCCTTCATTGATCAGATTATTGATGAGTGTGCCGGTAACGAAATTTTTTCCTTCATGGACGGTTTTTCTGGTTAAAATCAAATTACTATCCGTCCAGAAGATCAACATAAGACCGCATTTATTTGTCCCTGGGGTACGTTTGCATATAAGAAAATGCCTTTTGGTCTTAAAAATGTTGGAGCTACTTTTCAGCGGGCCATGTCTTACGACTTCCACGACATCAAGAAAATCATCGAGGCATACTTAGATGATCTAGCTGCTCATTCTCGAAAGAGGATGGATCATCCAGGACACCTCCGGCAAATATTTGAAAGATGTTGTTTTTATAAAATTCGTTTGAATCCGAACAAGTGCGTTTTCGCGGTAACATCCGGTCGACTGTTGGGATTTATCGTGTCTAATGAAGGGATAAGGGTAGATCCCTTCAAGGTTGAGGCAATACTTCGGTTGCCTCCCCCGTCTTCAATCCGTCAACTTCAAAGTCTCCAAGGGAAGTCTAACTTTCTTCGGAGGTTTATCGTTAACTATGCCGAGATTACAAAGGGATATATGAGACTGTTGAAGAAAGGAGTCCCTTTTCTTTGGGACGACTATGCTCAACGCTCATTCGATTCCTTGAAAAAGGCATTGACCTCTGCTCCTTTACTGAGTCCACCCGATTATAGCAGAGATTTTCTTTTGTATCTGGCTACAGCAGAATCTACCATTGGTATGGTTCTCGTTCAGGAGGATGATGCTCTGGCTGAGCATGTTATTTACTACCTTAGTCGAGGACTGGTAGGACCTGAACTGCGATACACCCCGATAGAAAAATTAGCCTTAGCAGCAGTCCATGCTGTGCAGCGACTCCGGCATTATATTATTCTTCGCAAAACTTATGTCTTGGCAACTGCCAATCCATTTCAGTTTGTCCTCAGCAGGCGAGTGATTGGGGGCAAATATAATAGATGGATTGTGATTTTACAGGAATTTGATCTAGAGTTCATGTCTGCCAAATCCAAGAAGTCATTAGGTTTTGCGGAATTGATCTCCGAGTTGCCTTGTGGAGAGGCGATGATCTATGATGAGTCCTTTCCGGACGAACACTTGTTTCTGATCTCTCCACAAGATCCTTGGTATGGAGACATCATTGTATATCTCCAGACTGCGAAGTTTCCCTCTTCTTTTTCGAAAGATGAGCGTCGTAAGCTGCGTCACTTAGCTAAAAGTTATCTGATTATAGGTGATGCTTTGTACCGTCGAGGGGTTGATTCAATCCTAAGACGCTGCTTAACTTTCGAAGAAGCTGAGGCTGTGCTTAATGATTCTCACGGTGGAGCTTGTGGGGGTCATTTATCGGGGCTTGCTACAGCCCAAAAGATTTTGCGTGCTGGCTACTTCTGGCCCTCGATTTTCAAAGATTGTATTGAATCGGTCAAGAAGTGTCATCCTTGTCAAGTGTATACTCGAAAAATGCGCGCTCATCCAGCTCCGCTTTTTCCAGTCGTTACTGTCGGACCCTTCACAAAGTGGGGTATGGATTATACTACTTGTAACCCGCCTTCGGTAAAAGGTCACAAGTACATTATCGTAGCAGTAGACTACTTTACGAAGTGGGTCGAAGCTATGCCTACTTTTGGGAACGATGGTGAGACTGCAGCTCTTTTCTTCTTCAACCAAGTTATTGCTCATTTCGGTATACCTAGAGAGATTGTCACTGACCATGGCAGTCACTTTCAGAACAGTATGATGGCTGAGTTGGCTCTTAAATTGGGTTTCCGACAGGAGCATTCATCTCCATATTATCCTCAGGCCAATGGCCAGGTGGAAGCCGTGAATAAGTCCTTGAAGACAATTCTTCAACGGACGATTGATAAACATAGATCCAATTGGCACATTATGCTATATCCTGCACTCTGGGCATACAGGACGTCAGTTAAAACTGCAACTGGCTTTACTCCGTTTCAGTTAGTCCACGGGGTGGAATCCGTATTTCCCATTGAATGTGAGATTCCTTCCCTTAAATTAGCTGTTGAGCTTCTTCCTGACACTTCTAGTCTGGCAGAGCGGCTTCTTCATCTGGAACATCTTGATGAGCAGCGTCGAGATGCCGCCACGTTGAACGAAGCGCATAAAAACCGGGTCAAAGTTCAAAAGACGATAAGGCAAAGGAACAGGTCTTTTTCCGACATCTTGTTTTATTCATGCCTCATAAAAGATGTCTCCTTTGGGGTAAGTTTAAGCTTAGTGGTATGGCCCCTATATCGTCAAAAAGGTCCTTAAGAAAGGAGTGTATACCTTGGTTGACTTCGAAGGAAATGAGTTGTCGGAGCCCCGAAATGGGCTCTATCTGAAGAAGTATTATGCCTAGGCTTTGCCCCGGCATTTTGCTTTGTATATAGTAGTTTTTGTTTTGTACATATCTGTTTGATTTTCGATTTTTGATGAGATGGTGATGTTTTTGATCTGCTTTGGCAGGTTGTGTTGATGTCATGAGTCATTATGGTTTCGCCGATGGTGCTAGTAGACACACCCGGAACTTAGCTTCCGCGGCTTGGGTTCTGCACTATCCTTCCGGTCAGCTGTTGGTATCAAGAGGGGTCTGCATTGGTCCTGCTTCCAATAACGTAGCAGAATACACTGCAGTCATTCATCTACTCTCGGACGCAATATCTTTGGGTGTTGATTCGTTGGTAGTTTTCTTGGACTCCCAGCTGGTGGTGTCGCAGTTGAACAACACTTATCGGGTACGAGATCCATTTTTATTACGATTGTTTTTTAGGGTACGTTTGTTACAAAGGTCATTTCAATTTTTAACATTCATTCATATTCCTCGAGCTGACAATTGGTTTGCTGACTCATTAGCTAATCAAGCTTTAGATTGGCATATTAATCATTCAATACAATAAAATCTAATCATCAAAAACATCATACATTCGATACATTTATCACATCACATCAAAATATCGCTGTATATATATCATCAGTATGTCAAAAAACTTTACAAAATTTTGGATCCATCAATGCCGTACAAAACTTGGGCTCATGCCCCATCATGTTCAGTCTCAAAAAATATACAGTCATCTAATATGTAAAAACTATCTACTCCTGAGGACCCTGCCCAGCGTTCCTATAGAACATCACTGCAGTGGCCACACGGCGGAACAGTCTAACCCAGTCCCGGGGTACTCCTACAACCCGTCTCCGGACGGCTTCTGGCAAGTCCTCCACAGCAGCCAGAGGGATTTGGCGGGTTAGTCCCTCCAAGTTTCTCTGCACGGCCTGGAGGGTTCTGTCAGAATCCGCTGTCTCTGCTTCACCTCTGCGGCGCTTGTGACGTGCTAGGCCCTCAGGACGCACTGGTCCAACATCCGAAACATGATCATTTTTATTTGTCAGTCATTATGAATCCAATCCAAAAACATGTTTGTTTTTCATTTTTCATACATATTTGAAAAATCCAAAAAAAAATCATATAAGTTAAAATTTTTGAAAAAACTTACCGACTGCTCCCCATGCTGCACCGGGTGGAAGTACTAGATCTGGATCTCCTCGGAAATCCATCCCGGCATAGGGGTAGTCATCTACTGCGATGATCTGTTCTCTCCACCATAAGAAGAACTCATTGTCCCAGGTAGTTCGGGGTACCTCACTGCCCCCCAGTCTCTTCATCATGTCTGCCCAACGGGCAATTCTTGGGTCCCGAGGGCTGCTGATAGTTGAGATGACTTTGGGTCTCAAAGCTGGAACTCTCTCGAAGAAGAATGTAGTCAAAATGGTTCCATAGCCAAAGTGTTTTGTATGTGTTTTGCGAATGGAGGTCAGTTGTTGTTTCATGTTCAGTAGCAGGGCAGTGCACCAATCATACACATGAATTAAGCACTCTACAGCTATGCTCATGTACGTCCTGGACGCCTGATGCAGTGAGGCAGATCCTGCCACTCTGCCGATGGTGAATAGGAGGATCTTTATGTGCAAGTCCCTGATATCTCTGATTGCAATTTTTGTGCCAACTTTCTTGGAATTTTCTATGCAATAGATTTGGACATAGTCCTCCACGGTTAACCCTCCCAGGGGCCTTCCGTGCAGATCCACTGGGTCTCCCCTTCTGGAGAGTCCAGTGATGAAGTATATATCTTCCACTTCTATACGTAGTGGCATTTGATCAATGATGAAACAATCCTGATCCGGTTCCCAATAATTTACCAGCATTTCAAGCAATCTCACATTACTTTTCATATTGGGCATCTTGAAAAATTTGAATAATCCACAGCTTCGGAGGACATTTTGTGCTGCACGGTCTTCCATGACCTCTTGGTCTATTGCACTATGCTCGCGTTCCCTCCATGAAATTGTCATCCTGAAAAAATTCATTAAAATTTGCATTAGAAACTCATTTTTGAAATTCGGACTTGCGCATACGCTAGTTTCGCTGTGCACAGTCGCGTATACACGCGACTTTCCTTCTTTGAACCCGCGTATGCGCAGGTACGCGTTTTTTAATAAGGGTTTCCAGGTAAAAATCCACTTAATTCTAAATTTTAAACGGACAAAATGAATCAACAGGATGAATAAGGAGCCTACCTGAAGTTTCGCTGAATTCCGACGGTCGGTTGTTGCTGATTTGACGAAACAAGTTTTTTGCTCCAGAGCTCTTTTCCAAATCAGCTATGCAATAATGAACCAATTGAGAGGTAATTTGTGTATTTATGGCTAAAAAATTGAAAATTTTCGCAAAAATTTCTTTGTGCTTATTTTTTCGATCTGTCTTATGCTGTATAACTCGATTGCTTGGAAGTGCCCAGTTTGGTATATTTCAGGTACATTTTGACATTTTCGAGATTTTTCCCGGTTTCTGGCCCATGTGTTCAGACTCTTCATGGCAGGTATATGATCTTTACTGGCATATAGGTTAGGGAATCACTTTCCGTTGCATCTTGCATTCTAGCCTCCATACTGATCACTTGCCTTAGGGTCGATCCCATCAGGTCATGAGTATTATACCCATTTCACTCGCCGATTTTTTAAATCATGACTTGATGGTAGAGCCTTTCTTTACATGGGCTTCCTAGTTAGTTCCTCGCTATCACTTGTTGCCCATGTTGCTTTTTATGTAGGCTCGGGAGTCCTCTTTAGTCCCGCCATGTCTTTCGTGTTGAAGCTTCATTCTTCTCCTTCATCACTTATCATTTTTCTGGCTTATACCCTAGAGGCTCCCTGGTGTCGTTAAGTTGTATTACCGCATTGCATATTGGCTACTTGTTTATCCTGGCCTTTAGCCGGCTTCATTTGGACTCGATGTTTAAGCCAACTTTTGACCTTGACTTTCTGTACAAGTTAACCATTTCATGCACTTAGCTATCACGACTTGACACCTTTGTACCCATGGATGGAACGTTCCTCTGAGTATCACTGACCAGTTTTCGCCACCTTGCATTGAGCATAGGATTGTTCCAATCCCAGGAACTAGTGCATCTGATTTCTTGATACTCGTTCTATCCATTGTACTATAGCATTCTTTTATTCTTTTTCAGGCTTATTATATGAAAAAGACAAAAAAAAATCAAATATAACAAAAAGAGCGGGAACGGGATGTATCTTCGTTATTTTGATGGCAGTACAGAGTCAGTTTGTCGCCCTTGAACAAAGCACATATACTTATATATTTCCTTCATTTGGGATGGTTCTAGTTTGACCTAGGTTCAGCCTTTACCATGTTGCACTTGTCAGTTCTCCCCCGGTTGGTTATCTCTTCCAATCATATGGAGAGTTTGTTTTGCCTCCTGCAAGACAGACTTATACAGTGTCACTTTTTTACTACCTTGGTCATCACAGAGTCGTGCTTTTGTTCAAGGGAAGTCTAGCCTGAGTCGGCCATTCTGCGGTGTCTCTTGACTCGTTATTCAGTCGGCCTTCCCGGTCTTGTCAGCATCATGTTCTATCACATCAGATGTTTTGATCTTCTGCTCGTGCTGGTTTGAGAAGGTCTCCATTGACTTCTTGCCGGCGGGTTTGTCTCTTATCGACTACGACACATTGCTCTGAGAGCAAACCTAGAGCCGCACCCTGGGCCTATTTCCATCATTGATAGGTGACCTTGTGCTCAGCATTTGATCATCATTATGGGTCTTTGACTGAGTGGTTTCCCCTGTGTTCGACGTCAGCACACATTATCACACTTGGGATTCGTGCAGTACCCTGATTTCCATTTGACCCTATCGGTGGATTTCTCGCCTCTGTGTCAGCTTTCATTATTGGTTGGTTCAGAGGGTTTCTTCTGTGCGCTAGCTTCATCTTGTGCATGTCAGAAACGTACTTCAGTTTTGGTTCCATCACTCTCCTTCGTCCCATTTCCTCCAAATTTGGCTGCCCTGCTACACTCCTACGGATCGATGTGGAGGCCTTGTCGCCTTCTTCCAGCCAGACTTTTCCCATCGACCCCGACTCATTGCTCGGGGAAAGACCAGAGTCTTTTTGTCGCACTTGCAGGTTTGGTGCTCACTACAGACTCTTTGCTATCGACAGTGGGGATTCATCATTGCCTCCTGATTGGTAGATTCTTTCAAGTGTTCGACTTCAACTCGTTCATTCGCACTTGTTAGATTGTACCGGGGCACCTTGACACTCATTTTCATTATTGGTGGGTTGTCTCGCGTTGGTTAACGGTATACATCATTGACCGGTAATCCAACGATTTCTCACATGGTCGACTTCAGCTCATTTATTCCCATTGTGTAGAATTGTGCCATAGTGATCGGTGAAGACCTCGGGTTGCATCATCATTTCTGCCCACCTGCTGAGCGCTTCCTAGCCGCTGTTGCCGTCCACCCTTATATAAGCCGCGAGCTCACATGCCAGCATCCTATATGTTGGCTCCCGAGTTGCGTGATTGGTGTTCGTTTGATCCGCCTTTATGATCCTAAGATTGGAGACCCGCTACTTGATCGACATCCGTTTGCACTATCTTGATCGAAAATCTATATGTGATACGTGATTTGGATACGTACTCTAGTCTTTCCGGCCCGCCGATGAGGGGCCCTCCACTATGTATTTTCGCCCTTGGATTATACTTGTATACATGTTGGATCTATTCAGTACTTTCTATATATGATGTATTTTTGACTGAGCATGGGTATGCCCACCTCAGCTTGAGTTGACTCTCTGGTTTCTTTCATTGGTTTTTGGCAGGCTGAAATCTGGTGAAGTCCTCTCTTGTCCTTGCGAAGTTCTTTCTATGTGCATAATACATTTCGGCCATCATGTACCCCTTCTGACCTCATATATTAGGGGGCATCCGTTATAGCATCATTTCTCACCTTGACATGATTCATGATTGCTACATGGCTTTATGGGCACCCATTCCTACAGACTTGGACAAATTCACTTAAAAACAGTGGAAAACCCTTCATACGCGACTATGTCTGTGTTTTTCCGTGTGTATACGCGAGTACAGCTAGACTTTTCCGCGTATGCCATTTTAATGATTAAAAAATATATAAAAATCCCTAATTTCGCGCTGGGTTGATGGTTACTCAGGTAGTTCAACCACCCCAGCCCGTGGCCAACTGTTTCCAACTGCTGAAACTACTTGGAGGGACTATAAAAAGACCTCATATGTATGGCCTAAGGGAGAGAGATAATTATTATTATTATACTCTGTTGGTTCCCTATCCAAGTCTGATTCCCCGTGCCTCCTGCACTTTCCCAGTTCATTTCAGGAAACCCTTGTTTCCTTGAGATACACATCCCTTTATATGTTATCTCGTATGTACTCATTTGGAAGGAGTCTTAGCGAGGCAAGGGCTGGACGGATCCGGACGACGGTCTGCGAAGGCCTTGGAAGGATCAGGTGATCTCTCCACTTACTTTTGTACGTACTATTTTTATAATACAGAAGTATCATGCTGTTCCCGAAGTAAACGTGTTAGTGTATGCTTTAATGTATGAAGAATATTTGTTATAAAAGCATTCATGATGATTTATTTAATGTTTTATATGAATCTCACTAACATATAGAGTAGAAATATACTGTACAACTTGTCCTTTGTGCTGGTTTCTTCTTGTATTTCGGGTGAAGGAGGAAGGACGGTTGCAGGGAGTTTGAACTCCACGTGGATCTACTTCAAACGTAGGACCAACGGGTAAACCTCTCGTTCTACTCGATTTCGTTTTTATGACTGTTCATGATCGTGTGAGTCTCTGTTAAGTAGTACGCCCCTGCTCTGTGGAGGTTGAATCCCAACCAACCTCTAGGGTGTTAAATCCCCGAAACAAAAGGGGTGTTGATGATAAAGAAAACAGGTACAAAGTGAGGCTGGTCACAAAAGGTTTTTCTTAGAAAGCGATAATTGACTTTCATGAGATATTTTCACCAGTTGTTAAAATTGTTTCAATTCAGATTGTATTAGCATTAGTTTCTTTACTTGATTTAGAATTACAACAACGAGATGTTAAGACTGCATTTTTACATGGAGATCTAGATGAAGAGATTTATATGGAACAACCTGAAGGGTTTGTTCAAAATTGCAAAAGGAAATTCGTCTGCAGGCTCAAGAAATCATTGTATGGTCTGAAGTAGTCGCCTCGACAATGGTACAAGAAATTTGATTCTTTCATGATGAGCCAAAATTATATAAGAAGTGAATATGATCATTGTGTTTACTTTAAGAAATTAAGTAATGGAATATTCATTATCTTAGTGTTGTATGTTGATGATATGCTTTTAGCAAGAAAAATCATAACTGAGATCAACAGGTTAACGGCTCAGATGGCTAGGACGTTTGATATGAAAGATCTAGGAGCAGCAAGACAGATTTTGGGCATGGATATTTTCAGAGACATAAGCAATGGTAAGCTGTGGTTATCACAAGAGAAGTATATTGAGAAAATACTCTTAAGGTTTGGTATGAACAATGTGAAACCAGTTTCAGTGCCTTTAGCTTCCCATTTTAAGCTTTCTTCAAGTTTATGTCCTAATACAAATAAAGAAAAGGAATATATGTCTCGAATACCTTATGCTAATGCAGTAGGAACTTTCATGTATGCAATGGTTTGTACACGACCAAATATTTCACATGCAGTTGGGGTTGTCAGTAGGTATATGGAAAATCTAGGGAAAGAACACTGGGCAGCAGTGAAATGGGTGCTTCGGTATTTGAGAGGCACAAGTGATTATTGTATCACTTATGATAGAAGTAGTGAATTTTTTTGTGGTTATGTTGATTCCGATTTTGCAGGTGATTTGGATAAGAGAAGGTCAACTTCAGGATATGTCTTTACTCTTGCAGGTGGAGCTATTAGCCAGATGTCAAAGCTACAAAAAATTGTTGCTTTATCCACTACAGAAGCAGAATACATAGCTGCTTCACATGCATGCAAAGAAGCGGTTTGGTTGAAAGGTTTGTTTGGTGAGTTTGGTAGGTTGCAAGACAACATTAAGTTATTTTGTGATAGTCAAAGTGAAATTCACTTGGCTAAAAATCCAACCTATCATAGTAAATCAAAGCATATAACTATAAAGTACCATTTTGTAAGATAGGTTATCACTGAACGGGGAGTCTCTCTTGAAAAAGTGCATACAAAGGAAAACTGTGCAGACATGTTCATGAAACTAGTTTTATTAGAGAAGCTATGATGGTGTCTGGCTTCTCTTGGCTTGCAAAAAAAATAAAAAAAATAACAGGAACAAGGTATTAGGCTAATTTTTTTCAAGGTGGAGATTGTTGAGATTTTTTGGATATTAATTTGGCTAAAATCTCATGGATATGCCAACAATAGGATTTGTTCCTAAAATTATTGCATCAAATCCGAATGAGGAGATATTCTATCCTATTTTGTTGTGATAGAATTTATTATTCAGTTTGTTCTCTACATCTATAAATTGTAAGCCTGTAGAGGCAAATCAGATATGAGGGTGAGGAAGAGGAAGTACAAATGTGAAAATTTGCTGTTGTAATCTCCTGTTGATGAATAAGATTTCCGGTACCTCTGTTTGGTGGATGTAGCCCAGATTGGTTGGGTGAACCACATTAATTCTTGTCTTTGATGTTTGATTGTTGTGTGTGTGATTTTATATTGTTTTCTGCTATGCTTACTTTGACACTTTGCACGAAATTCAGTGGCCAAATTTTAGAGATTTACATAGACTTGACCTCCACGTCATATTTGCATTGAAGGGTGTCAAATTAGGGCTTCTGAAATAGTTGAATTTCCTTTATTGGTTGCTTCAACAAATAGGCCTATAATTAATGAAAAATACAATAAATCTAAACCTTTCAAACCTAAAATACATATCCCAAAGATAAGACTTAAACCCAAAACACCTCGACCTCCTTCCATCCTTATGATCTTCAATTGATCCACACGGCTTCTGAAGATATCATAAATTAATTTAGATCTATGTTAGATGCATCCTTGATGAGAGAGAGGAGAGCCATTATATAGATTTACAGGAAACATTTTTTTTAGGGAGGCTACTAGCATTTTTGGAGGTAACATAAATTAATTTTCAAAATTAAATTTACATTTGGAGCTAAGAATCATATGAGGCCAACTTTAATGATGGAGGAAGGTCAAATTTCAATTCAAATTTCATTATTTGGAGCCAAAATTAATGCAATAAATAATTTATGCTTTAATAATTAGCTCTATCATCCTAATTATTACTTTTAAACTGGTGAATCAATGATAAGTTGCCTTGTAATCTTAATTAGGGGTTTTTCTCTTTAAATGGGGGCTACATCTTTGAACAAGCAGATCTCTCAAACCTTGAGGACCCTCATGGTGTCCCACATACTCTTGAAATCAATATGATTAGGAGAATCCAATGAAGATGGTCAAGCTAGAAAATAATTTGAAATTCATCCTCAAAATCATCAAATAAGTGTAGGGCTTTGAGGGCCTTAGAGGATTACTTGTACTAAGAGCTTCCAATAGATGCAAACTAGAAAAATATTAAGAGAATTTGCTAATAGATGTTGGCATCAATGACAACATCATTCAACATATGTTTCATACATGTTTACACAAATAACTTGTGCATAATCCCAAATCCTATCCTTTATATATATATATATATATATATATATATATATATATATATATATATATATATATATATATATATATATATATATATATATATATATATATATATATTCTTCTTTTTTTCAATTCTAAAAAAAAATCCTTTATTTTGTCATTATAATTCTTACTTTATCTTATTCATGAGGTTCCTCATAGCATCTTATTATCACTTTCAAAGGCTATAAAGATGCCATGTCCTTCTTATGTGCAACTTTATTTGCCTACAATAATAATGATAACCAAACAAAACTATCTTTCTTGATACACACATTCATTCATCTTTAGTAATAAAAACATCATTACTTAACAAATTATAATTACAGCCTTTACTTTCTACAATAACTTTCTATTATATTGTTTATTGTATATTCCAACATACATATTCTAATATTCATAGTTTAATTATATACATACTTATGTAAATCCTTTCAAAAATAGATTAAAATCTTCTATGGTCCTCCCAACCTAGAACTAATTATTTTTCCTTTCCCCATGCTCCACTTTTACCTAGAAAACTAAGTCAAAATCTTTATGAGGAATCAACTCCCACTTATAAGTTATTTCCTTGGTTCAACCATGTTTCTCACCCATTGAGAATCTATTCAAAAGTAAATGTTTTTATCTTTCACAATTCTTTTATTAGAATAAACTATATGACATTTTTCTAGAATCATGATATTTTATTAGTGATTTGTCTCTTTATACAATTTTATCTTTTCTTCTCCCATCCTAAACAAAAGAGAAGAATAATAATCTTCACATAACCACGATTTTTATTTTTTCTTTTGTTTTTGCCACTCTAGGAATAACTCACTTCAACTGTTTTCCTAATTGTTAGAGTTTAATATCTGATATTATCATTCACCATATTTGGTAAAATATTAACACACCAAAATTAATTTCTTATTTCATTATTGAAAATAATATTATATCAACATTTTTCATCATATGTTTTTTAATTTTTCTAAATATATATATATATATATATATATATATATATATATATATATATATATATATATATATATACATATATATATACATACATATACATATATATATATATATATATATATATATATATATATATATATATATATATATAAAAGAAAACTATTAAAAATATTTGAATTGTAAATTTGAGTTGTCCATTTATATAATTTAAATACTACAATTTTTTTAAAAAAGACTAAAAAACTTTTAGAAAAGACTAAATTCATTTATACACCAAAAAAATAATTTAAATGTCGAAAAAATATAACAAAAAACTAAAACTAAAAATAATTAAATTGTTTGTATAGAATATAATCTATATTATATATTAATGAATCTCAACTTCATTGTAAATTTAAATGATAAAAGTAAACCTAATTACTTCATTAATAACATACAAACCATTAAAAAAAAATATTAAAAGCAATATATAAATAAACTTCCTTGAGAAACTACAATGTTTCGGTAGATGTAATTTATCCCATAAAATATAAAATATTTATATCACATGATATATTTTGTTGCTAGTGAAAACTATATATATATTCAAGCTTATAAGAAATTACAGGAAGGAAAATAACAAATTTCCTACAAGTTGTATGAGAAAAAGAAAATTAAAATGGTCCAATAGGCCAGGTCGATTGATATAAATATTCATCCACACTTCTAAATGGGTGTTATACTTAGTAATTAGTCTTAATAATGTTTTCTGATGTGCTATTATAAGCAACGAAAAATAATCTAAATAACGAAAAATAATTTAAATGCTTCAAAATTGTGTTAACATTATAATATTTTAAATAAATTTTCAATTTTCAATTTAAATATTTTACATTTTATTAATATTATTATATTTTTTTTAATAATTTTAAAAATAATTTAAATTAACTATATATATTTCAAATATTCAAAAAACAATATTAATTAAACATTATATAATTTTTTTGAATTTTACCAATATTAAAATAATTTTTAAATATTTTTAAAAATAATATAAATGTACTAAATATATATTTTAAATATTTTTAAAATTAATTAAACATAGTACTAAATTTTCCTACAAATTGTTTGTGGTTAAAGAAATTAAACGTCCTCAACAGTAAAAGCTCCCCACTTCCAACTGAATATCCCTTCACACTTCCGAATGTTCACCTTACCTAATGACTAATCTCAAGAAATCTGTCACAATGCAGTCATTAACCAGAAGAACAATGTCACATGTTTATCAACATGAAAATTATGCATGTGAAAATGTTGTAATCTTTGTAAAGGACTATGTAAAAAGGAAAATGATAATTTTGAATCGATTCACCTCACGTTTGGCTAATGGTATCAAATTTCTTAAACGGTTAGTTATAATTTTAAAAAATAAATGTAATTCATTTGTTTTTGTTACAAATTCTATGTATGTAATTGTTTTAAAAACACAATGTGATATAATTAAAAGATAAATACACCACTCAATACAAATATGTTTTCCATTTGTATCATCTTATTTGTTAGCTATAAACTAACCATAAACTCTATGAACAACAGAGTTATAAGTTTTCTTTTGTGATTGTTAAAGCTTTCACATGTTTGTAATTTATATAGTTCGTACACATTGCATCCTTGTGGATGGGCAAAGTAGTTTATTATTTTTGTTTAATATAATTAATATTTAATTGAAGGTGTTAACAATTGACAAATGAAGTGGATTTTTAATTAGTTTTTTAACGTTTTCACCATTTATTTTATAAAATAATTTATATATTAATAATTCAATTTTTATTGAATAAATTTATTCCAATATAATTGTTTACAAGATATTAAATAATAAATTAAAATTTTTAAATATTTAATTATATATTTAATTGATTTTAAACATCAAAACTCTAAAGACTAGAATTAGTGATGGGACTTTCATTTATATTGCTTATATCTTTCTACACTACTGACTTATGGGTGATGCATGTAGAGATTTGAACACTAGCTAGACTATTTGCAAATGGATTCCAAACACTAAAACTCCACCTTCTAGAATTGGTGATGGGACTTTCTTTCATATTGCTTGTATCCTCCTACACTCTTATGGCCTCCATAGTTTTGAACACAAATGGGACTATTTGCAGATCAATTCCAAACACCAAAACTCCATAGGTCTGAGTTGGTGATGGGACTTGCTTTAATATTGCTTGTATCCTACTACACTATGGGAGTATGGGTGAAGCCTCCAAATATTTGAAAATTGGCGGAGCTATTTGCAAATGGATTCCAAACACCAAAAATCTAGAGGTCATAGTTTCAGTGTTTGGAATAGATTTGAAAATAGTCCCACCCTTGTTCAAATCTCTGGAGGCATCAACCCTAAGCCCCTAATGGAGGAGGATACACACAATATGAAATAAAGTCCCATCACCAACTTCTACCTTTGGAGTTTTGGTGTTTGGAATCAATTTTCAAATAGCCCCACCAATTTTCAAATATTTGGAGGCTTCACTAGAGGCATCAGTGATACGCTTATAGGAGGATACAAACAATATCAAAGGAAGTGTTTGGAATCAATTTGCAAATAGTCACACCCTTTTTCAAATCTCTTGAGGAGTCACCCATAACCCCATAGTGTAGAAAGATACAAGAAATATGAAAGCAAGTCCCATCACCAACTCCAGCCTCCAAAATTATGGTGTTTGGAATCGATTTGCAAAGCTTTTTTGCCCTGAAAATCCACGTTATCATTATCAAACTTTAATATTTTGGACACTCTAGAGGTTTTTGATGGTGCTGAATCCATTTCCACCATCAAAATAATGATTTAAACACTGTTACTATAAGATTTCTTAAAAAAAATTGGCCCGGATTCTAGCCAATTTTGGCCTTCCTGGCAATTCCTCCATCTAGTTAGACAGCTCGTCCTACCCTTGTTAAATCTCACTATCAAAATATTAATTTAATATTTTTTTATATATACTTTTTGGTTTTAATTTTTAATATTTAAATAAGACAAAGTGTTCATAATATTTCTAATCATAAAATAGCCTTGGCTTCATGGGCATTGTGTTATATTACTTTAAGCCTTTTCTTTATTTTAATAAATTATGAATAAATTCATTAAGGGAGGGATAAATGTATATGGATTATATTGGTAAATATAGAAAGGTGAGGCAAGTCAAGTTGTAATTTTCCATTTCTTAGATTTTTTATTTCATAAACATGTTAAAGAAAAATATTTATTTATCTATCAAACTGATTTTATAAGTAAAGTTTAAGTGATTTATTTAATAATCCATTTCTATTTTATTATTCTTTATATTTAAAGAAAATATCATTAGAAGAGATGCAAAATATTGTGGTCCTAATACTTAATCTAAGCCCCAAAAAAAAAAAAAAAAAATTTACTTGTCCGTTAAGTATAAATTACACTATTATCATTATATTAATTTTTTAGTATATGACGATTAAGTTTAAATATAACAATAAGGAAACTATTTGCATTTGAGGGTCAAAAGCCATTTCTTGAAACATGATTAACACTATTAGGGTGATCATAATCCTCTTCCTATGTGATTAGGAAAAGCAATATATAAAAATCCCCATGAGATTTTGTAGAGGGATCATTATGTTGTGTGGTGATATTGGGCTTCCCATAATTGTAAAAAGCTATAAATCATAGTTTTTCCAACCCAAATCACCTAGTCAAAAAAAGCGTTACGTAGTGAAGAATTAGGGTTTGCACGACATCCCCTTGAACTAATGAACAACGTATTATCTTAGATATTGAGTCAAGATATGGGATTTTACCATTGTATAGTGAAAAAATTTAGTCCTAAATGCCCAATTATAATGGTCATGGGTTAAAAAATATGATATTTAGTCATTGAGGCTATGTTTCTTGATTTGTAAAGTGTTGTTGATCAATTTTTAGTAGCACATAATATTATGAAAAATTTAGATAACGTAGATTTATTTTCTCATATTTTAGATTAATTAAATATTAATTTTAATTGAATTTATGAAATAAATGAAATAATGAATGAAAAGAATAAGCACATAAAAGTTCCACTAACACAAATGTATAAAATATTTATCTTGGAAAACAAAGTAAGAATGAAAACCTAAGTAGAAAGTGAAGACTACTCTCTTATCTCTTTACTTCAATTAGAAAAACACATATAAAAATGAATGAGAAATTTTATGAAGTTATTTTTGACATTGTAGTTTAAATGGTTACAACATATTTTTTTATTTTTATGCTCCAAAAATGCCACTCATAAATATTTTGCTTAAGCGTAAAACAAGTACATTTTAAAGGAGTGGAACTCCTGAGATAAAAAAAATATTGATAAATAAAGTAAAGTAAATAAAATATGGATATTATTTTATTTTTTACACTATTTTGCCTTTAAATTATCATTTAAAAAAAATTAATCTCTTTAATTTAATAATTTAATAAAATAATTTTTAACTAAGAATGAAATAAATGTTAATTTTATTTATTTATTTACCATCAAAGTGTCAAAACTTTTCAAAAATGTTAAATCTATTTTTAAATATATATATATATATATATATATATATATATATATATATATATCTTAAAGAATCAAACATTCCAATCTCGAAAAAAAAATATTATTAAGCTTTGTTTGTCTAGGATGATAAGTAGAATGTCTACATATTCTTAGAAACTACCAACGTATAATTGTGGAAATCAACTTTGAAAAAGCTACACCCAAAAATATTTAGCAAAGCAAACATATGCTGGAATTTCTTACAAGTCCTTAACGCACATAGGAAATAAAAAATTCCTCTTCCACAACACAAAGATTAAAAACAAATTAAATTGCGGACATAGAGAGATGAGGTATAACGCTGCTATTTCGTTAAAAAGAAAAACTCTGTTACAAAAGTGAAATTCTTTCTTCAGAAAAAAGTTCTCGATTCACAAAACAAATTATCTAGCTGCTACACAATCAATGCTTCAATATTTCTTCTATGTCTCTTTGTTTCTCTGCCTTCGAGCAAATTACACTATACAATGCTGCTCTTTACAATGCACACGACATATATATATATATATATATATATATATATATATATATATATATATATATATATTTATTTATTTATTTATTTCATATTTATAATATATATATATATAATGTTTGTTTTATGTTTTGGTTTAATTGTTATCTGCCGCATAATGTTTTAATTTTTTAACATTGGGTTAATTTTTAATTTACCGCGGTACTTTATGTTTTAACTTTGGTTATAAAACTCTAATTAACCCAACGTTAAAAAATTAAAACATTATGCGGCAGATAAAAATTAAACCAAAACATAAAACAAACATTATGAATTTCACATTCTACTTTCCGTGGGGTTATAAAACTCTAGCGAAGGTCATTTGCTTATCCCCCCGGAACTACTTTGGTGGGTCCAGAGAGGAGATGACGTCACACATTCCGGTGGGTCATCTTCCTCCTTCGCTGCCCATACTTGCTACCCCCCAGAATGGAGCTGTTGTGCAATAAATATGGTTGGCAGAGAATTTAAGGGGGTGGGTGTTGTTGATAAGTGAAGGCAAGGTTGCGTGGAGTGCAAGTATAATTCTCACTGCTGATGTTGTCTGTCAAAAGCTCCCATCACCATTAAGTCGTCGTCCTACTGTTCTGCGCTCCCATCAAATTAAATTTTTCGTCTTGTTGTTTCTGCGACAGTTGCAATTAATATTCCAAAACTCACCCTTCATTACAACTACTTCTTTCTTGCATACCCAGGCATTTTATGAAATAGTTAAAACTCTTCTGCGTTAATGGCCTTGTTAAAATATCAGCAAACTGCTCCTCTGTCCTACAGTGCTGCAAAACAATCTCACCATTATTAACCAGTTCTCATATAAAATGAAATTTTGCATCAATATGCTTTGTTCTCTTATGGAAGATAGAATTCATTGATAAAGCTATCGCTGAGTTGTTATCACAGTAAATTGTTGTTCCTTTGTCCTGTTCATGACATAAATATCTGAGCATTCTTCTCATCCATACTGCTTGGCATGTTGCTGCCACATATTCTGCTTCTGTTGTTGATAAATCAACTATTGGTTGCTTCTTGGAAGCCCATGAAATGGCTCCCGATCCCAAATGAAACACATATCCAAATGTGCTCTTCTTGTCATCTACACTTCCAACCCAATCACTGTCAGTGTAACCAATCAATTCAAAATTTTCAGATGAGGAGTATAAAATACCATACCCCTTCGTTCCATTCACATACCTTAGAATCCTCTTGGC
Organism: Pinus albicaulis; assembly: GCA_034641835.2. Classification (NCBI taxonomy): domain Eukaryota; kingdom Viridiplantae; phylum Streptophyta; class Pinopsida; order Pinales; family Pinaceae; genus Pinus; species Pinus albicaulis. Next base: position 347,793,220 of record CM076584.1, read on the forward strand.
TGCCTGCCAATGAGTCTCTTTTGGTGTTTCCATGAATTTGGAAATTAAACTTGTAGGATGCATAATATTTGGCCTAGTTGCAGTCAAATACATGACGCTGCCAACTATGTTTTTATAGAATCTTGGATCAAAATCCTTGTTGTTTTCTCCTTTGCTCAATTTTAACCTCCACGAAAGTTGGAGTTACAACTGCCTTGTTGTTCTACATGTTGAATCTTTTCAACACTTCTTCAACATATTTTTCTTGGGAAATAAAAATCCCATTTTCATTTTGCACTACTTCTATTCCAAGAAAATATCTCAAAAAACCCAAATCAGTCATTTCAAATTCACTCTTCATGACTTATTTAAAATCAGTAATGAGATAAACTTCATAGCCAGTAAAGATTAAATCATCCACATATAAAACAACAATAAGAATATTACCATCATTTTCTTTTATGTAGAGTGTGGGTCCTCCATCATATTTATCAAATCCATTTTCAGACAGGTAAGCATCTATCTTGTTGTACCATGCTCTCGGTGCTTGCTTTAGTCCATAAAGTGATTTCTTCAATTTTCATACTTTGTGCTCTTGGCATTCAATCTCATAGCCTGGAGGTTGTTCAACATATACCTCTTCTTTCAACACTCCATTCAGGAATGTAGATTTAACATCCATTTGATAAACCTTCCATTTGTGTTGTGCTACTATGGACAACAGTGTTTTCACTGTTTCCATCCTTGCAACTGGTGCAAAGGTTTCTTCATAATCTCTTCCTTGTTGTTGCTTGTAGCCTTTGACAACAAGTCTTGCTTTGTGTCTTTAAATATTTCCTTCAACATTGCTTTTGGTCTTATAGACCCATTTTACTCCAATGACTTCTTTACCTCTAGGGAGGTCCACTAACTCCCATGTATTACTCTTTTCTATTGCACCAATCTCTTCGTTCATTGCTTCAATCCATTTTTCTTCTTTTCCAGCATCTTCAAAATGAATTGGGTCATCAACATGACAATACAAAGAAAATAAAGAGTTCAGACCAGCATTATCATTTACCTCTCATTTTTCATAAATCTCACTCAAATTTCTGAATCTTGGTCTTCTTGGAGTTCCACTTGAACTTGAGGGAGTTTCTGATCCCTATGGTGTGCTTGGAGAAGCACTTCCTTGATTTCTCAAGGTTTTTATATTTCCAGCTTGTGGTGTGGTTTGTTGTGCTTGTGGTGGTGGAGGAGGAGCTACCGTGGAGGAATTATTTGTTGTTGTCCCTTCCTCTTCCTCTTCGTGAGACACACATGTCTTCACATTCACTTTTTTCTCTAAGATTCCATCCCAAGCTTCTTCTTCAATGAACTACACATCTCTGCTTATTATTACTTTCTTGGTGGATGGATTATAGAGTTTGTATGCCTTGGAATCATCACTGTATCCAACAAAGATACACTTCTCCCCCTTACTGTCCAATTTCTTCCTTAGTTGATCTAGAATGTGTGCATAAGCCACATAATCGAATACTCTCATGTGGGTGAAATGCTTCTTTATGCCGCTCCATGCTTCTTCCGAAACTCTGTTCTTCATAGCTTTGGTTGGGAATCTATTCAAGATGTACACTGCATAATTGAAAACTTCAGCCCAGTACTCATTTGACAAATGTTTTGCCTTCAACATACTTCTGACCATGTCCATGATGGTCCTATTCTTCCTTTTTGCAACACCGTTTTGCTGAGGTGTGTACCTTGTGGTAAACTGCTTATGTATGCCATTCTCCCTACAGAATCGTAGGAACTCTTTGCAGATTTATTCTCCATCTCTGTCAGTTCTTAGCACTTTGATATAGTGCCCACTCTGCTTCTCAACATGAGCTTTGAAGTGGCAGAACTCTTAAAACACTTCACTCTTTTGTTTCAAGAAATACACCCATGTCTTTCTGGTGTAATCATCTATGAATGTCAAAACATATTTGGTTCTAGCTAAATATGGCATTTGCATTGGTCCACAAAAATCTGAATGGGCTATCTCTAAGGGTGTCTTTGCCCTTTATGCTCTTCCCTGCTGGAAAGCTTTCTCTGTGTTGTTTTCCCAAGATGCAGCCTTCACAAAGGCTGTCCGGTTTCTCAATCAATGGTAATCCCTTTACCATTCCCTTTCCATGCAACAAGTCTAGGCCTCTAAAATTAAGATGTCCAAATCTCAAGTGCCATAACCAGTTTTCATCTTTCACTTCCTCTTGAAAGACCTCTTGTGTTACAGTTGCTACATTTCTTCTTTCCTTCAAGTCTACTCTGAGCTTGAGAGGAAACATCCTATTTCTTGTCATCTGCACCTCTGCAATGATTTTCTTTCTTGGAGGTATGTCCATGATTGTGCACACATCATCTTTAAAAAATACATTGTAGCCCTTGTCAACGAGTTGTCCAATGCTCAAAAGATTACATTTCAAGCTAGGTACACAATATACATGTGGCACAAACTTCTGTTCTCCATTTCTTATCAGGATACTTACTCTACCTTTTCCCTTGACATAGATCTTACTATCAGTTCCTGTTGTTACTTTAGATTTAACATTTTCATTTAGATTGGAAAACATTGCTATGTTTCCAGCCATGTGGTTACTACAACCTGAGTCTAAGAACCATACATCATCTTGTCTATCTTGTGCTACTTTACATGTTAACAACGCATTCTCCCGATACTTTTCTTCTTTTGTAAAATTAGCATTCTACCTATTATTCATGTCATTTTTCTTTTTCCTACATTCATTGGCATAGTGCCCATATTTCTTGCAATAATGACATTGGACTTGAGATTTATCATACCTTTGTCCATGAGCTTGATGTTGGCTTGAGCCTTCATTCTAGTTATGATTGCTACCCTTTCCACTCGAACTTGTAGGGTTGTTTCTCCCTCTGTTTTGACTTCTGCCTCTTCCTCTGTTGTTTGCTCTGCCTTGACCTCTGCTTCGGCCAAAAGACATTTGAGTCTTGAAAGATTGTTTCAATGAGGAATATGATCCTCTGTTCAGTCTGTGTTCATGAGACATCAAGGATGCACTAAGCTCATCCACTGTAAATAGTGAGAGATCATTTGTCTCTTCTATTGCCACTACTATGGCATCAAATATTGAGGGTAGACTTCTCAATATTTTCTCCACTATCATTCTTTCTTCAAGTGTCTCTTCATGAGACCTTATCTAGGTAACCAACCCAATAACATGAGTGAAGAATGAGTCTATAGTTTCAGACTCTTTCATACAGAGATTTTCAAAATCTCTCCTCGACATTTGCAACTTTGTTGTCTTCATCTTCTCCATGCCTTGATAGGTTGTTTTGAGAATATCCCACGCCTCCTTAGACTTTGTTGTTGTTGCAATCCTTGATAAAATACTCTCGTGTACTGATTGAAAGAGATATAAGAGGGCTTTAGAGTCCTTCTTCCTATTATCTCTTAACAAATCTTGTTTTGTTGCTGTCAAAGCAGCCAACGCTGCTATGTTTGCTGGTTCTGGGTAACCATTCTCAACTAGCTCCCATATGTCCTGTGAAACAAACAGGGCTCTCATCATGATTGCCCAATAATCATGGTTCTTCCTGTTAAACCATAGATGTTGGGGATTCGTCAGGCTGGTGTCTGTTACTTCCATCATAACTGTGCAAACACGATAGTTTTCTTGATTATGTAAAAAAAAAAACAGAAGCTTTCTCTCTACTGGAGAAATCCGCTTTAATAAACTTCTTACAGCTTCTGCAGTGAAGAGCGATCTCTGCTTCGTTCACTGAGTGCCTAGACTAGCTCCGATACCATGTTGGAATTTCTGAACAATTCCTTAACACACAGAGGAAATAAAAAATTCCTATTCCACAACGCAGAGATTAAAAACAAATTAAATTGCGGACACAGAGAGATGAGGTATAACACTTCTATTTCATTAAAAAGAAAAACTTTGTTACAAAAGTGAAATTCTTTCTTCCGAACGAAGTTTTGAATTCACAAAACAAATTATCTAGCTGCTACACAATCAATGCTTCAATATTTCTTCTATGTCTCTCTGTTTCTCTTCCTTCAAAAAAATTACACAATACAATTACCTTTACAATGTGCACACAAGATATATATATATATATATATATATTTCATATTTATAATATATATATCAAAATATATATATATATATATATATATATATATATATATATATATATATATAACCAAAGTTAAAACATAAAGTACCGCCGTAAATGACATCACACATTCGGGTGAATCATGAAGGCTAGGTTGCATGGAGTGCAAGTATAATTTTCACTGCTGCTGTCTATCAAGAGCTCACTTCACCAGTAAGCCGTCGTACTACTGTTCTGCATTCCCATCAAATTAAATTTGCCATCCTGTTGTTTGTGCGGCAGTTGGAAGCTCAAGTCAACATTACAAGCTTCCTTCAAGCTTCTGTGACAGCAGGCAGATGACATTCTCATATACAAACCACTACCATTAAACCAAACCAACGTAACAACACCAGAGGACACCCCAGTAATAATTTTGCATCCGCCAAATGCTCTCATGAGATTTACTTGCATGCAACATTTAAAAAGAAAAAAAAAACAATTCTAACTATGAACTGTGATACTATTTGACAGCAAAACTATGGTTATGGAGATAATTAAACATTGTGACCCGATTTACAACCATTGCTATTTATGTCACTTTCCAAAATAGTGATGAGCCTTAGCTAAGTCTCTATTTTCACTAAATAGTAATAGTAGGTTGTCATAGTAATCTCAGCCATTTTACGCCATAGTAATTTAACACCCATCTTCCACGATATTATGGTTTGACATCACACTTTCAATGCTTCTGCTTTCCATCTTCAAATCCTGCAGTGATTTTATTGGAGCAGACCTTGATTCAATGGAGCTTGTAAGTTCCAACGTCTTGCGCATTTCTTCCTGCACATCCTTCCTCTTGGCCCAAAACATTGTATAAAGACCTATCACAACCAAAAATCCTCCCACGGCACTGCAACAATCGTTAGTGGTTTATTACATATTGTTAAAGTTTTATAAATTTTACAAATTCGTTAAATGGAATATTGGTGTAAACGGTCACATTCTCAAATGAAGGTGCTCGGAGAAAATGAAAAATGACAAAATGGAGACCGTTATTAGCGACACAGGAGTGAACATGGCTATAAAAAATGGCCCTTTTTCTCTCATGCACCATATCTGCATGTAGTACACAGCGCCTGAAATCATAACTCCCTGCATGTTATAAAAATACTAATTCTAAGTTTAAATGGATTGTTTAGTTTGAAAATATGATAAACTTATATATAAATATTTTTAGGATTAATTATATCATAATGATTTGGTCAAAGTTTCTAGTTATCCGAGTATGAATCACATTAAATATTTTTAAAAGTTAGACCAAATTATTATGATGGGATTAATCCAATAAATATTTATCAAAATTATAAAATTTAATTCATATTCATCAAATTTCCTCAGATATTCCAAAAATTACAGTTAACATCAATAAAGCTAACCAAGTATTGATGACAAAATGAACATCAAAATTATTTTGAACAATAATGTTTACTGATTAATGAATTTGAATAAAATCGATACACATACTTCATGGACAACAGTCAACAGTTTGTTGTCCCACTTGAGGGTCCACGCTGCAGCATTTCTTTCAAATGTCGAAGCTATCACAGCTGATTGCAGTGTGTCTAAAAAACACATTAGGGTTGTCATTGACAGTCGAGTTGGATAGAGCTTTGAAACAATATCCTGCGAACCAACCAAATAGGAAATGGTAGTATTCTGAATTAAGAAATGAGTTGGGTAGTAAAATAATTTGGGTGATGAATTATTGGACATTTGAAATTTAGTCAAAAAGTCATCCACAGTATATGCGAATGTTTTAGTAAAAATAAGACTCAATTAATAATTACTAATATCTAAAGGAATATACAATTTCACATTTTAAGCTAAGTTCTTATTGTGTGATTCAAATTGACATTTAAGCTAAGTTCTGATTGTGGAATTGAAATTGACATGCAAGTGGTATTAAGCTGTCATATTTATCTTTACAGAGAAATTTCAATAATGATCTTTATATTAAAAATTTATCAAAATATCATTATATATATATCCATATTGAAATACCCAACAGAGATTTTACTTGAGCTATATTGAAAAGGGTTTTTAGAGTCTTGGATTAGTTTAGATATTCTTGTGTGAACTATTTACAGATATTAATTACACGAAATACCCATCCGTTCAACACTTTGTATATTTTAGCTACTACCTTTTTTAGATTTCCTTCAAGGATTTAACTACCCTACTAGGCTTTATTTCTACCGTATTAAGGATTGTGTAAATTAGGCATTTACCTTTAGCTACATACTTATGTTCTGCTTTGTTTGAAATGTTGATATATAAATACATTTGAATTCCATGTGAATCGTACATTAGTGATAATCAAGGTTGTTCAATATAATTTTCTTTTAAAGATGACATTGTTTCGAAGTTTATCTTCTCTCAGTAGAAATTTCACTACGTAATTATTTATGTTGTCAATTCTTACTCTTTAAATGTTTATATTAGATAGATAATGTTTTGTCCATGTGTGCATGTATATATATGTGTGTGTATGTGTATATTTATATGTATATGTATCTGTATGTATATATATGTGTGTATATCTATGTATATGTATATATATGTGTGTGTATATGTATGTATATATATACATATACATATATTTATATATCTTCTAGAAAAAAATATTTTTATTAATAGGTGAATGCATGCTTTTGTTTATTTTTCAGTGTAATTTTCATACCTATAAGGTATTCAAGATATTTATTCATATATTTTTATTTTCCTCAGTAATATTGTTACTGTTGGTTATATTTATTCATATATTTGTAAAGTGTGTATATATATATATATCTATGTGTGTGTTTAGAGAGAGAGTGAGAGAGAGAGAGATAGAGATAGAGAGAGACACCTTGCTGTCATGGGCCATCACTTATTTTAGGTCTAACCTTTTATTATTGAGGAATAGTATAATTGGCTTGAAAAAATCATATGCTTTTGGAAATATTAAGAGGGGGCAAATCAATCTTTCTCTTAATTAGTTAAGTTTTAACTTCACAGAGCATTAGTTATCATTATCATTAGGTAAACATAAATTTTCAACATATCATTAAGCAACACCATACAACAATGCACAAACAACAAGAAAGTAGCCAATAGATATTTTTAGGTAAAAAGTGTTATGGGAGAAATTATATAGAATGCTTCTTAATATTTTTATTCAGTAAACTTACATCAATTTGGTAGCTCCAACTTCCAATATTTTCAGCTCCAAAAAATAGAGGCTCCAACCCCCTTTTACTAGCTCCAATGCCCAGGTTTATAGGCTCTAATCGGAAGGAAAATACACTCTCCTTCCCTGCACAATGCTACCACCCTAATCATCCAACACACTATGTTTCACAATTTTTAGGTTGGATCCACTTGTGTGTGATATCAATACAAAAGAAACTCCAGTACAAGAAAATGAAAAGAAATCTCTATCAATCAAATTTTCCTATGCTCAATATGAATCAATTTTTTCATCTAACAATTCAAAAGACAACATATGTAATAAGTAATCAATTTGATCTTTGAAAAAAATTGAAACCTTAGTACTCATTAATAATCAAGAACACCTAAGCAACATAAGAATTAACAACAATAAAGCACCCGGTAACGATGTCTAGGCAACACTTAATATTCCCTTAAATTACGCAACAATAGTTGCTTATTAACGATATTCTGGACAACATACCGCCAATATTCCCTTTCTTGATCCGGTCAAAGTGGATAGAATCGATCCATAAAGGTACTTACGTGGTAAGTATTTGCTACATGGTTTGACCCTTGGTATTGACCCATGGTATTTCTTCATATTAGCCCATGGTATTTCTTGTTTAAATGTTAAATACTGTTATTTCTTTAACGGTATTGATCCTTTAGCCTATAAAGGAGAAGAGAAAAGTGAGCATTTTAGAGCATTCTGGATTATCTATCTTATTATGTTTGGGTTGTGAACCTAGCCTGGCCAGTTCTATTATTGATCCCGGGACGAAAACCCCGCGGTGATGTTTATGTGGTGGATCCATCCAGGATTCACAAGTGGGCTTCAATTTCTTATATTTGTTGTGTTTTGTGTTTTTATCACAATTATTTTTAGTTGGAATACCTAGATGTGTTGATTTATTTAAAATTTGATCCTTGGAATCTTACAGTGGTATCAAAGCTGTGCATCCTGCCAGCCTGAGAGTTTTATGCAAGGAACTTCGGTGAAATTTATTTTTCACCCTAGCCAGCATTTCTCACTTCGGTGATATTTATCACCCTAGTTGGATTTTTATTTTTCAGTAGATTATTTAATTGGGAGACATAAGTGAAGGGAAAATCATTTATATGTCTGTGGGTTAAATTTGTAAAAATATTTGAAGGCATGATTGACAAAATCATTTATAGCTTGCATATAGCCTCTTATGAATAAATGTACCCATGATATTTATTCATGTGTATGGAATATTATAAATGTACCCATGATATTTGGAAGATTCATATCTTTCTTGAAAATATGGTCATTGTTGAAAGGCTGGAAAATTATTGCTAGACAGAGATCATTCCCAGGTTTCTCATTAGCTAAGTATTGAGATCCATTGATGCCAATGTCGTCATTTTATTTTTGGAAACGCCACAAGAATCAACATAATGATATATCAGTCGATTCTTTGGGCTACAATACTTCTGTGGATCAAAGATGGCAACAACATACAAATCAGAAGCAAGAACAGAGCGACAGGCCTTTCTCTCGAAAGGTCCATGTTATCCTTCAGCAGTCAAAAGATATCCGGAAGGAAGACGTAACAAGCAAGTGTCTCTTCGAACTTGGATCCAAATTGCAGGGTACAAAGTCAAAAGATGTTCTCCTACAGCTAGACACATTAAATGCAGCTTTGAGCTTGATAGATAAATCAGAATGGGAAGGGTCAAGTTGGGCCTTGAAGCCATCCATGCTTGCTTTGATACAACCTAGGTTCTTGGAGCATTCTTGTGAAAATGTTAGACTCACCGTCGCTTCTTGTCTCAGTAAAATCATAGCCTTAACAACACCACTATTTCCCTACAATGATGACATCATGAGGAGGACTTTTCGGGTAATGGTAGAAGCACTCCAAGGGTTGGACAACACCACCATTCTTACTTTTTTCCAGAAGCGCACAATTTTGGAACGCATGGCGAAATTCAGATTTGGTATGCTTATGCTGGATCTAGAGTGTGATGATTTAATCCTTCAGATGCTCCAATACTTCTGCAATGGAATTACAACGTCTCATCCAAACTACATCAAAACAGACATGCAAAAGATCATGTCTCCGATCTTAGGAGAAGATAGGGCCATCTGCGAACAATTGAGATCCAAATTGTTGGCCATTTGGAGGAAGGAGCTAATTGCATCACCTTCTGCTTATGAACTAGTTGAGGGGTTGATCAAACAAAGCATCAAACTACTTAGAAAGAAGTTAACCAAGGAGGAAATAACAAAGATTTGTGGAGACAGCAAGAATGAACTAAGGAGGAAAGGCTTATGCTTTATATGCAAGGGAGTTTGGGCACTTGACCATTCATGTCCAGACAATAAGGAGGCAACAAGGATAGAAAAATTAGAGACTTCTTCAGATCATGGGAATTCATCCATTGATGGGTTCGCTGGTTTTCAGGAGAGGACCTATGAAGGATCTAAGAAGTCAAGTACAAATGGTGAGCAACAACACCATGCTCTTCAGAGAAACTTGCAGGACAAGCTGAGTAGTCAGCTTGACAAAGTACATGACGAAAGGAAAGATGCAATTCCTCCTGATGTTGTGGTAGTTGAATCTATAAATACAACGGAGGACATCCATAAAGAGTATGGGCAATCAGGTATAGACAAAATTCCACCAGTACATCCATGTTTGACAACCAAAGAGGATGGAAAACTGATCCTCACATGTGAAGAGGTCCAGGATGAATACACCCAAGGAGAATCAAATGAGGAGAGGATCATGTATTTTCAGGAAAGGATCATGCATTTCAAGGCAGATCTTATGTTGTTGAAGAAAAGAGTCTAGATAGTCCGAGACACTGTCTTACAGGAGAACAGAAAAATTGAGGAACTCATAGGGAAATGTGCCAAATCATCGACCAAGCTGTCAAGTATTGAGGAAAAACTCAAGTCCCTCACAAGGCCGCATAAGGAGTACAATTGGGAGTCCCATGGCAGCGCGCTACCGGAATACATAGAAAAGGCTTGCAACACCAACAACCCACCTTTATACATTGAGAAGAGCATGGCAGAATTCTCCAAATACATCATGTTGGGTAACCAAGTAGAGAAGCATGAATTGAGCATCAAACAACATCAACATAGTAGATTTGCAGATATTCATCCCTCCCCAAGTATGGATTGGTGAGAGATTATGAGTTGGTATTCTATCGATAGGCTAATTCTTTGGAGGATACTCACAGCTGAGGACATATTGCAGCTTGAGCCCTTTGGTGCGTGCAGTGATGGAAGGCTGAAATGGTACCATAACCCATAGGTCCCAGGATTTAGGTGGCATTGGGATCCGGGAGAATCCATTGGGGAAAGGATTGTTTGGGATCCAGGAAAATCCATTGAAGGAAGGATTGATCAAAGGATTGTTTGGGATCCAGGTATCGAAGGATCCATTCAGGACTATTCAACATAGAGGGCACATCGGATTGTATGGGATCCTGGTATTAATGTACAAATGCTTCTGTTGTAGATAGAAGTAGATTGCTTGAGGACAAGCAAACTTTGGGTGGGAGGATTTGTAATATTCCCTTTCTTGATCCAGTCAAAGTGGATAGAATCGATCCATGGTACTTACCATGGTATTTTCCCATGGTTTTGACCCATGGTATTTCTTGTATTGACCCATGGTATTTCTTGTTGATATTGACCCATGGTATTTATTCTTGATATTGATCCATCAAGCCTATAAAAGGGGAGAGAAGCTAGGCATTTAGATCATTCTGGATTATCTATTTTATTATGTTTGGGTTGAGAACCTGGCCTGGCCAGTTCTTTTAGTGATCCCGGGACGAAAACGCCACGGTGATGTTTATGGGGTGAATCCATCCAGGATTCCTGGAAATTGAACTTCAATTTCTTATATTTTTATTCACAATGTTTTTATCACAATTATTTTTTTAGTCGGAATACCTAGATGTGTTGATTTTATTTAAATTTGATCCTCGGGATATTACAACTTCCCAAATGAATCTCTAAAAACCTCCTTTGATATATCAACTACAAAGAACAATGTACATGACCTAAAAATTAATATATCAACGGTGGAGCTTCTATTCAACCAAGAATGCAAACCCATTGTAGGACCTCAGTAGCTATTATCCCTATTCTATGATCTAAACCATAATAGGCTCTTCTTACACATCAAAAATCTACATCATACCACAATAAAAGCACTATAACTTTGGTAACCAAGAATCAATCATAAAAATAAACCCTCAACTACATTAGTCTGTCAAATATTAACCGTAAAATGTTTCCTTATGAAAAATTATTACTCAACATTGATAGGCTCTTTGCAACATGGCCTCTCTCATAACATGTTGTGACTAATTTACTCATAAATAAATAAAAATTCTATTATCAAACATTTAAAGGCAAACCATCAACCATAGTAGTAGCTTCATCATCCATACATCTCTATATAATCTCACATGACAATATAAGACAATAACACATGCATCAACTTTCTCTAATTCACATGGTAACAAAAATTCTCACATCCTTTCTCAAGAACTAGAAAGCATAACCCCGTCAGGAATACCTTAAAAATAATAATATAATAAAATGAGTTCATTGTTGTTTGACACATCATAACTTCATAGTATTTGAGATTATTGTATCTATTTTTTTGTACTTCTAATGAGTCAAACCAAATGCTAGAAGTTGTGTTCTTATATGTACAACATATAGTTAACAAACCATATTCCTATATTTCTTTGTCATAAGGCTTTGGTAACCAATGAAATCCTTTCCCCGACATAAGCCTTCTATAATATTCATGATGTTCCATAACATAGTGCTCAGTCCCTTTAGGATGTTAAAAACCTTTGAATTCTTCTTAGTCAAATTCATTCAACAATCAAACATCCTAAGACTCTCGTCACCAATGAAATCCTTTATGTAATGTAACTCTTCTATATTATCAACATGTTATTGCATAACATGATGCACTATCCCTTGAGGTCATGAAAAACCTATGAATTCTTCTTGGTCAAACTAATTCAGAAATCAAACATTATTTCACAAGTTTCTCTTTGCACATGTATACATTTTTGAAGAGTACATTTCACACTATACACAGGTATTAAGATCTATTTCGCATGAAACTTTAAATTTTTACCATCCCAATATTTGTAACGGTCGGGTCATGCACATTACCATTGTATTACTTCAATGCATTTTCCACAAGGATACTAACACAATGATAAAATTCATCCAAAAACTGTGACCCAATCAATATGTATATCCATTGCACTCCATTACTCTTAACAGGGTCAATGCATTAATTCTCATCGCTTCATCACTTCAATGATTTACGTATAGAGATTATAACCTTATTTTGGCCATAAGAGGATATTATTTAAGGAGGGTTGAGACTTCAGGGAAATTTTTCCAAAATACTACGAGACTTTTGTAGATAAGTATCGAAAACAATGCGAGGTACCTACAAAATGAACTCAGAGCCCAACGAAAATTATATACAAGAACAAATAAAACCCTACATACTCTACACCAGATTCAATGGAAAATTTTCATAGATTTAAATAGATTTGACCTCCATGTTATATTTCCACAAAAGGTTGTCAAATTAGAGCTTATGAAATAATTGAATTTCCTTTACTCGTTGCTTCAATGAATAGGCCTATAGGGAATGAAAAATACTGGAAACATAAACCTTTGAAATCTAAACGCCAATTTCCAAATCTAATCCTTAGACCCATAAACTTAGACCTCCTCAGGATGTTAAATTACTCTATAGAGTTGTTGAAAATATCATAACTAAATTTAGATCTGCATTTGATGCATCCTTGATGAGAGAGACGAGAGCCATTATATATGTTCTTAGGAAACATATTTTAGGGAGATGACTAGCATTTTAGGAGGGAACATAAATTAAATTTACATTTGGAGTTAATAATCATATGATTTTGAATTTAATGAAGGAGGGCAGATGAAATTTGAATTTTAAGTCTCATTATTTTGAGCCAACATTAATGTAAGAAATAATTTGACTTTGGATAATTAGCCTTCCAATAATAATGAATTTATTCTAATCCCATGAACCAATGAAAAGTTTCCATGTCAACTTATTTGAGGTTTTCCCCTTTAATATGGGGGATTCATCTTTGAACAATAATATCTCTGAAACTGTGACAACCCTCCTAACATGCCACATAATATTGAAATCAATGTGAATAAGAGAATCCAATAAAGGTGGTCAAGTGAGCAAATAAGTTGATCTTCATCCTCAAAATCCTCAATAAGTGTGGGGATTATAGGTCTTTCCATGTTTACTCATTCTTGGAGCTTCCAATCGATGCAACTAGATGAATATTAAGAGTGTTCAAGAATCGAATGTGGAATTAATGACAACACCATTCAATAGTGTCCCCCTTTTTCATTAATGGAAACACATACTTGTCCTTTGGTAGCTACTTCCTCTGACATCATGTCTCAGATATTATTTTCCTTATTTCTCCCCCCTTTCACATCAGTAGAAAAGGATTACTCCCTTGACAAAATTCCTTCAAAATGCTTGTCTTCCTATAACTGCTTCTCCCCCTCTGACATGCTATGTATCACATGAGTTGCCACAACTAATTTTGTCCACTATATTTCTTTACAAACCTACTTCACTAAAACTGAATAATATACTAATGATGCTTACTATTAGTTTGAAAACTTTTTCATATCTTTCAAACTGTCAACCTATTGAATATAGATCCTGAAAAGTGCAACCACTGCTAGATAGACTCCCCTTTTTAACATTCATAGGGAGTTGACAATATTTATTATTCATTACAACATCTGAATCAAACCTTTTGTCGAATTATCTTGAAACTTGATATATTCCATTGGAGATTCATCATGACCTTTCGATTTTACAAAACATGAATTCACTTGATCTTCTTGCATTTTTTTTCTTCTCCATACCTTCATGTACTTGGTGCTATATTATTCATTCATGGAATATTCCATCTTATATCTCCAATCATGAGTTATGTTACCATAGTTATGGCATTTGTGAACTTCAAGAAAAGACATATAATTTATGCTAGCAAAGTTATTTTGAAACCTATCTTGTGATTGTGCAGACTTGCTTCAAGGGTTTTGATAGTGTATTTCATAATCAACACTATTATACATTCTGCAATTCCTATCCATATGCCTAAAGTTATAACATGATCAAAAATAACCATTAAACATACTAAGGTACCTTGATGAGATTTCCTATATTGATGATCTTTTATAGAAATTCTTTCTTGGAGGTGGTACAACTTTTCATTGATCCCTGTCCTTAAATCATTCAACATTTATTCTTGAAGCCACAACATATTTGTAGAATCTGAAATGGCCACTTCTCTTTAAGCCAACTAATAAACCAGAATAATTATGACATATAAAAAAGCAATGAAATACAATAATAAAAAACACACAGACCACATCACTGCTCAACTTGTAAATCTCACATTGAATGATGTATGTTTATACATTCTTATATAACAAACCTGTTACTAATTCTATGATTTATCAGCTACTAATTATTCATTCTGACCACTGCCAATGATTCTGAGCACTGGCCATCCTTATAATTTTCTGCACTAATTTTTAATAACAGAGAATCATAAGGTCTGCTGGCTAATGTCAGCGATTACATGGAAATATTTAAGCATTATTCTCAACACTCCCACTTAATGCTTAATGAGGGCTTACTATCTTATCTCTTAGTTTCAAAAACTGATCTTTTGCAACTGCTTTGGTGAAGATATCTGCTAGCTGATGTTTAGTATTTATGTGCTTTAATGCAACATCATTCTTCTGCACCAAATCCCGAATGAAGTGATATTTCATGTCAAAATGCTTTGTCCTGCTATGATGAACTGGATTCTTTGCTAACTTGATGGCACTTACATTATCAAAATAAATCATTGTAGGCTGAATTTGCTTCTCTCCAATTTCTTCCAAAATTTTTCTGAGCCAAAGAGCTTGTGTACCTGCTGAAGTAATTGCAACATACTCTGCTTCTGTGGATGAGAGGGCAACAATGCTTTGTTTTCTTGAGCTCCAAGTAATCAAACCAGAACCAAAAGAGAAACAATTTCCAGATGTAGACTTATGGTCATCCACACTACCTCCCCAATCTGAATCACTAAATCCAACAAGATTGAACTTTTCAGCAGACTAGTAATGAATACCAAAATTTAGAGTGTCTTTCACATACCTTAAAATTCTCTTGGCTGCCTTCATATGTATTTCAGATGGATTTTTCATATACCTTGAAACAAGTGAAACTGAAAATGCAATATCAGGTCTTGTGTGGGTTAGAAACATCAAGCTCCCCACAATACTTCTGTAAGTTGTCTCATCAACTAAATCAGCACCATCATCCCTACATAATACAACTCCTTGAGCACTTGGAGTAGGGGATCCATTACAATCAAGCATATCAAATTTCTTCAACATATCATGTGCATACTTTTTCTGGCAAATGAAAATTTGATCCTTAGTTTGATAAACCTCCATTCCTAGAAAATATTTCATGAGACCTAGATCTTTCATCTCAAATTCATTCATCATAGCAACTTTGAACTCATGATTCATTTTGGAACTACTACCCATATACAATAGATCATCAACATACAAACTTATGATCAAAATATCAATACCTTCTTGTTTGTAGTAAAGGGTAGGATCATTCTTACTTCTTTGGAAGCCTTTCTCCTGAAAGTATCCATCAATCCTAGCATACCACGCTCTTGGTGCTTGCTTGAGACCATACAAAGCCTTCTTCAACTTGTAGACATTATTCTCTTTTCCTTCCACTTCAAAACCTTGTGGCTGCTCCACATATACTTCCTCTTCTAAGTACCCATTCAAGAAGGAAATTTTCACGTCCATGTGATGTACGCTCCACCTTTTTTGAGCTGCTAATGAAATCAACATTCTAATGGTCTCTTGTCTTGCTACTGGTGCAAATGTCTCTTCATAATCAATTCCATACTTTTGTGTGAATCCTTTGGCAACTAATCTTGCCTTGTGTCTTTCAACACTCCCATCACTGTTAAATTTGGTCTTGTAGACCCATTTGGTGCCAATATTTTTCTTGTCATGTGGAAGCTCTGTCAATTCCCAAGTGTCATTCCTGTGAATGGAATCCATCTCTTCTTTCATAGCTTGCACCCAAACCTCATTAGTACATGCATCTTCAAAACATGATGGTTCAAAATCAACCATGGCTAATAAAGAAAAATTCGTTGTCTCACCTATTGGGTTTTCTTCATGTGCTTGATTTGTAGTCATCTAATATATATCTCTCAATCTCCTTACCTTCCTTGTAGAACTTGGAGAATAAATTGGACTTGAACTTGATGTTGAAGAAATTGATGAAGGCCTACTTGGTGGAGTTAAACCACTAGATACAGAAGCATTGGTTGGCTGCTTAATATCAATAATTATATCATCATTCAAAACAAATTTTGTCTTCTCAACATGGCCTTTTTGATGACCAGAAACTCCCCCTTCATAAAAAATTACATCTCTTGATAGGAGAAGCTTGTTAGTGAGGAGATTATACAATTTATAAGCCTTTCTTATCTCACTATACGCAATGAAAATGCATAACTCACTCTTTGCATCTAACTTATTTCTATTTTGATCAGGTACATGCACATAATCCAAACAACCAAAAACTTTGAAATGATTAACATTCGGCTTTTTTCCATACCAAGGTTCATAAGGAGTCATCTTCTCTAGTGCACTTGTGGGGCTACGATTGAGGATGTGCACTGTTGTAGCAACTGCATCTCCCCAATAAGAATTGCTCAATCCCTTAGTTTGTAACATGCACCTTTCCATTTCAACCACAGTGCGATTCTTCCTTTTAGCTACGCCATTTTTTTGGGGTGTGTATGTTGTAGTATGTTGCCTTCGAATGCCATTCATATCACAAAAACACTGGAAAGCTTTTGAGCAAAATTCTCCTCCATGGTCAATTCGCAAACATTTGATCTTGTAGCCCTTCTCACTTTCTACAAGTGCTTTGAACTTCTTGAATGTAGCCAAGGATTCACTTTTGGCCTTCAAAAAATATACCCAACAATTTCTTGAGTAATCATCAATAAAAGTGATGAAATATGATGACTTACCCAATCTATTAGTCTGCATAGGACCACACATGTCTGAATGAACAAGCTAAAGTGGGTGATGAGCCCTCCATGCATTTCCCTTTGGGAACCTTTCCCTTGCATGCTTGCCTTTAGCACATCCTTCACAAACCTCCTTATGCTCCTCTACCTTGGGAAAACCAAAAACTAATGAATTTGAGGTTAGAAACTTCAAACTGTAAAAATATAAATGCCCATACCTTAGATGCCATAGCCAACTTGAATCCTCATAAGCCATATTTGCAAGGTTATTGCTATGTTCATAAAACCTCAAGGGAAACATCATATTTCTTGTCATAGGCACAATAGTGATCACCCTATTTCCCTTATTCTTATCATATATAGTACATATCTTATTTTCAAAGACTACTTTATAATTTTTCTCACATAGCTGCCCAACACTTAACAAATTGTGCTTCAATTGTGGAGTATAATAAATATCATGAATACTCTTTATACATTTTTTTTTTTGGATATCCATAGATCCTTTGGCAGCAACCTCCAAATATTTATCATCACCAAGCTTGAACTTGGATTTAAAACTTCCATCCTTGGCTGAAAATTTTTTATCATTCCCTTATTTCAATCTACATTCTCTTTCAAAGTGGCCATACTTGTTACAATAGTAACATTGAACATTTCTCTTATCAAATCTATCTCCTCTTCCTCTTGAGCCACCTCTGCCTCTACCTCTAGAAAAATTTTGGCTTTTCCATTTACCTCGATCTTGATTCGTTTTGGCACTACTGCTGCTTGCATCTTCATTCTGTGTAATTTGTAATTTAGAGGAAAAAGCTTTCTCTACAACTTCAAAAGTGTCTTTCAATATTTATTCATGAAACATGAGAGATCCAACCAATTGATCAAACTTTAATTGTGTCAAATCCTTGCTTTATTCTAATATTATGGAAACATTATTCCATCTAGGTGTTAAATATCTCAAAACCTTTTTTATTAAAACTTCATTACTTACCGTTTCCCCAAGTGTAGCCATTTTATTGACCACATCTTTGACTCTCATACAGTAGTCACTTATACTTTCAGCTTCTTGCATCTTTAGATTCTCGAACTCTCTCTTCAATGTGTGAAGCTTAACCACCTTAACTTGATCACTACCTTGGTAAGCTTCTTGTAGAGTCTTCCAAGCATCTTTGGTAGTTTTTTCTCTTGATATTCGTGGAAATAAGCTCTTATCAAGAGCTATATGAATGTAAAACAAAGCATGAGAATTCTTCTTCTTTGCTTTCTTTCTTGTTTTTTTTTCATTGGTTGTAAGGGAATTCCAATCATCTGGCTCATCATAACCTGATTCAACAATCTCCCACAATTCTTTTCCAATAAAAAAGGTCAGCATCTTAATGCACCAATAATTGTAATTGTTTCCATCAAATTCTGGAACAGGCATGTTAGAATTCGACATTTTAACTTTGGAAAAATTCCAACAATAAAAATATAACCAAAACAATTTTACCAGCTCTGATACCAATTGTAGAATCTGAAATGGAAACTGCGCTTTAAGCCAACTAATAAACCAAAATAATTATGACATATAAAAAACAATGAAATACAATAATAAAAGAACACACAAATCACATCACTGTTGAACTTGTTGAACTTGTAAATCTCACATTGAATCATGTATGTTTATACATTGTTATATAATAAACCTATTACTAATTCTATGATTTATCAACTACTAATTATTCATTCCGACCACTGATTCTGAGCACTCGCCATCCTAATAATTTTCTGCACTAATTTTTAATAATAGAGAATCATAAAATATGCGGGCTAATGTCAGCAATTACATGGAAATCTTTAATCATTATTCTCAACAATATTTAACCATATTTTATTCTTCATTTCAATTTGACATCTCAGGGACTTCCATAAATATTTCTCTTTGGGTACTTGGAGTTTGTACCTTCGTAGCATGGAGCTTCACCTACCTCCTTTTCCTTCATCTTCAATTCACAAATGTCATTATTCTCCCTTTCATCAACCAAAAAATTCTCCCTCTCAAGCTTGTCTATTTCAGTCACGAAGAGTAACGTTCTTTTTTCTTTTGAGCAATATATTCATGAAACCGACTTTTCAAAACTTATATTCCTTCTTATACCTCCTCTAGCTTCATCTTTAGAAGATTGACCTTTTTCCGACTTTGTTAAAATATTGTATTTGTTCCTTTTTTATTTCATTTTCCTTTGGGCGCATGCTTATTTATGAGAAAGATACATCTAGTTACTTTTGATTTTTATCAAATTTAATTATGTATATTTGACCAAATTATTTTAATTGGATTTAAAAGTCTTTCTCTTTCTTTTTTTCTTCATGCACTTAGAGCTTCAAGAGATAAACTTCTTTTTGGAGTGTGTTATTTTCCTTCTCTATGTTCTTCAAATATATCAAGGAATTAGTTAGTACTATTTCCATGTCTACATTTTCTTCTTCTTCATCATTGTCACTTTCCTTGACCTCAAAGTCTACTTGATTTAAATAATGATGATGATCATCATCATCATCATCTTGTTTAGCATGTTTCTTTATATATTATGGAGCCATTTTCCAAAAAAAATTGGTAGATTAGCATTGATTAACTTTCTCTTTTACGATCTATGGCAGAGCACTAAGAATGAAATTCAAGGATTTCATATTGTACCTTTTAGCTTTATCCATAGATGTGTCTCCAGAAAAAATAGAGTGAGAAACAATAGAGTGCCAAACATAATATCAGTGAGCTTGCAAATGAACAGTAATTCTTTATTCCCATGTTTTATATTTGGATTCATAAAACTCATAAGCTAGTAGACCAACATAATTTTCTTCAAATTTGGAGATTGTTACAATACTGAAAAATTCCTTTGATTCATTTGAGTACTTTTCAGATTTCTTATTTGACTTCTCATCTTGATTCACCTAAGATCTGCCTTCAAGCATTTAAGTTACAACTTAAGGAACCCTCTCTCATACCAATTGTTGGAAATACTAAGAGGGGGGTGAATTATTATTTCTGTCAATTAGTTAATTTTTAATTTCACATATCATTAGTTATAATTATCATCATATAAATATAAATTTTCATCACATAAGTAAGAAACACCATGCAACAATGCACAAACATAAAGACAGTAGACACCATACATTTTTATGTGGAAACCCTTCTTGGAGAAAAACCAATGAACAGTTCTTAATATTTATCTTCAATAAAGTTACATCAAATAGGAAGCTCCAACTTCCAATATTTATAGCTTCAACTAAAGGAGGCTCTAACCCAGTGTTTTACCAACTCCAACTAGAAGGATGCTCCAACACCCTGGTTTATAGGCTCCAACCTGAAAGATGCTTCAACACTTTATTTAGCACCTACAAATGGAAGGACCCTCATTCCATAAGCATGCTCCAACCTCTCCTAACACCACCTTGCTATGGTGAAGTGTTATCAGGCTCAAACTTGAAGGAGACTTCACTCTCGTGCCTTGCACCACCCTACCACCTTGATCAACAATGAACCACATTTCATAATTTTTCATACTTGATACACCTTTTCTTGATATCAATACAAAATAAATTGTAATACAAGAAACTGCAAAACAATATTTTTTTATCAAATCTACCTCTACTTAGTATTCACATTAAAATTTACTTCTAAAAATTCATTCCTTAACATCTATGTAATAAGTAATCAATCTAATCTATGCAAAAATTGTGAAACCCTAGTAATTCTTAATAATAAAAAAACCCCAGGCAACATAAAATTTTGTAATAGCATAGGCTCACTACCCAATGTCTAGAAAACACTTCCCCAATGCATCTCTAAAAGCCATTCTCTTATACATCAATAGAAAAGAACAATGAACATGACCTTAGCATCAATAAAACAACCCTAGAAATACTAGTCATTATTTGAACCATTGTAAGACTTTGGAATATATTAACCATATTTTGTCATCTAAACCATAGCAGCCTCTGCTTAAACATCCACACTCCACATCAAATCACAATAGAAGCACTATATCCCTACTAACCAAGAATCAAGCATACAACTAACCCTCAACTCAAATCTTAACCATCTAATGATCCCTTATGAAAACTTCTTACTAGACAATAATAGGATCTTTGCAACATGGACTCTCTCATATCATGTTGTGACTAGTCTACTCATAAATCAACAACAACATTACTATCAAACATTTCAAGCCAAACCATCAACCATAGTAGAAACATCATTAGCCATAAAACTATGTAGCAACTCACATGACAATATAAGGCAGAGTCACATCTACTTTTTCTGCTTTACATGCTAACACAAATTCTCACAACATTTCTGAACAATTAGCTAGTGTAACCCCAATAAGTATAATTTAACAATCATACTATCAATCAAATGAGTTCACTATTGTTTGACATATCCGAGTTTCATGGTCTTTGAGATCATTATATCCGTCTTTTTTACTTCTAGGGAGTCAATCCAAACCCTAGAAGTGATGTTATTATAATATGTACTACATACAATTACAATTGACAAACCATATTCATTGATTCCTCTGTCATCATAAGGCTCTGGTGACGAATGAAATCCTTTCTCCATCATAAGTCTTCTATCCTATCCATGTTGTTCCATAACACAATGCTTTGTCCCTTTAGGCCACTGGAAGCCTCTAAATTCTTCTTGGACAAATCATTCAACAATCAAACATTCTAAGACTGTAGTCACCCATGAAATTCTTTCTCTAATGTAAGCCTTATATAATATCAACATGTTGTTTCATAACACGACGGTGTGTCCCTTTAGGTCATGAATTCTTCTTTGTCAAACTCATTCACTAATCAAACCATATTGCACAGGTGTATATTTTTGAAGAGTAATTGGTCGCACTTTATTCCATGAACAATTATAGCTCGCACTTTACACAAGTATTAAGATTTCTCTCCCATCAAACTTTAAATTTTTACCATCGCATTGTGTGTAATGCTTAGATCGTAAAAATTACCATCATATTAATTCAATGAGATTTTCACAAGACTTCTAACACATTGATCACATTCGTCTAAAAATTATGACCCGATCAATATATGTATCCATTGCACTCCATTACTCTTAACGAGATCAACGCATTAACTCCCATCGCTTCATCAGTTCAACGATTTACGTATAGAAATTGTAACCTTAACTTGACCATAAGAGGAGACGCTTTAAGTAGAGTCGAGACTTCAGGGAAATTATTCCAGAATACAACGAAATTGTTGAAGATGAGTACCCAAAAGAACGATTTATTTCATAGAGATCAACATAATGAATTTCACAGAAGCACCTACAAAATAAACACACAGCCCAACGAAACCCATATACAAGAACAGATAAAACCCTACATCCTTTGCACCAAATTCAATGGCCAAATTTCAGAGATTTACATAGATTTGACCTCCACGTCATATTTGCATAGAAGGGTGTCAAATTAGGGCTTCTGAAATAGTTGACTTTCCTTTATTGGTTGCTTCAACAAATAAGCCTATAATGAATGAAAAATACAACAAATTTAAACCTTTCAAACCTAAAATGCATATCCCAAAGATAAGACTTAAACTCAAAACACCTCGATCTCCTTATGATCTTCAATTGATCCACAGGGCTTCTGAAAATATCATACTTAATTTAGATCTACGTTAGATGCATCCTTGATGAGAGAGACCAGAGCCATTATATAGATTTACAGGAAACATTTTTTTAGGGAGGCGACTAGCATTTTCGGAGGTAACATAAATTAATTTTCAAAATTAAATTTATGTTTGGAGCTAAGAATCATATGAGGCCGACTTTAATGATGGAGGAAGGTCAAATTTCAATTCAAATTTCATTACTTGGAGCCAAAATTAATGCAATAAATAATTTGTGTTTTAATAATTAGCCCTACCACCCTAATAAATTACTTTTAAACTCTTGAACCAATAATATGTTGCCATGTAACTTTAATCAGGGGTTTTTCTCTTTAAATGGGGGCTGCTTCTTTGAACAAATATATCTCTCAAAAGTTGAGGACCTTCATGGTGTGCCACATACTCTTGAAATCAATATGACTAGGAGAATCCAATGAAGATGGTCAAGCTAGGAAATAAGTTGAGCTTTATTCTCAAAATAATTAATAAGTGTAGGGATTTGAAGGCCTTAGAGGATTACTTGTAGTAGGAGTTTCTAATAAATGCAAACTAGAAAAATATTAAGAGAATTTACTAATAGATGTTGGTATCAATGACAACATCATTCAACATATGTTTCCTACATGTTTACACAACTAACTTGTGCATAATCCCCAACCCTATCCTTTATAATATATATATATATATATATATATATATTTCAGTTCTAAAAAATAATCCTTTATTTTGTCATTATAATTCTCACTTTATCTTATTCATGGGGTTTCTTATAACATCTTATTGTCACTTTCAAAGGCTATAAAGGTGCCATGTCCTCTATATGTGCAACTTAAAAGTCTCTTTCTTGATACACACATTCATCTTTAGTAATAACAACATCATTACTTAACAAATTATAATTAGAGCCTTTACTTTCTACAATAACTTTCTATTATATTGTTTATTGTATATTCCAACATACATATTCTAATATTCATAGTTTCATTATATACATACTTATGTAAATCCTTTCAAGAATAGATTAAAATCTTCTATAGTCCTCCCAACTTATATCTAATTATTTGTCCTTTTCCCAAGCTCCACTCTTACCTGGAAAACTAAGTCAAAATCCTTATGAGGAATCACCTCCCACTTATAAGTAATTTCCTTGGTTCAACCATGTTTCTCTCCAATGAGAATCTATTCAAAAGTAATTGTTTTTATCTTCCACAATTCTTTTATTAGAATAAACTATATGACATTTTTCTAGAGTCGTGAAAGTTTATTAGTGGTTTGTCTCTCTATACAATTTTATCTTTTCTTCTCCCACCCTAAAGAAACGAGAAGAATAATAATCCTCACATAACCAAGATTTTTTTTGGTTTTTGTTTTTGCCACTCTAGAAATAACTTACTTCAATTGTTTTCCTAATATTTAGAGTTTAATATCTGATGTTAGCCTTCACCATATTTGATAGAATATTACTACATCAAAAATAATTTCTTATTTCATTATTGAAAATAAGATTTACATCAACATTTTTCATCATATGTCTTTTAATTTTTCCAACTAGTAGATAAAAACAAATAATAGTAATTTTTTTAGGATATTACAAAAATATAGAAGAAAATTGTCAAAAATGTTTGAATTGTAAATTTCAGTTGCTCTATATATATAATTTAAATACTACAAATTTTTTAGAAAAAACTAAATTCATTTATTCACCCAAAAAAATAATTTAAATATTAAAAAAATATAACAAAAAAAACTAAAACTTAAAATAATTAAATTATTTGTATAAAATATAATCTATATTATATATTAATGAGTCTCAACTTCATTGTAAATTTAAATGATAAAAGTAAACCTAATTACTTCATGAATAACATACAAACCATTAAAAAATAATAAAATATTAAAACCAAAATATAAATAAACTTCCTTAAAAAACTACAATGTTTCCATAAATGTAATTTATCCCATAAAATATAAAATATTTATATCACATGATATATATTATATTTTGTTGATTGATAGATATATATTTCAAACTTATAAGAAATTACAGGAATGAAAATAACAAATTTCATACCAGTTGTATAAGAAAAAAAAAATTAAACTGGTCCAATAGCCAGGTCGATCAATATAAATATTCATCTACACTTCTAAATGGTTATTATACTTAGTAATTAGTCTTAATAATGTTTTATGATGTGGTATTAAAAACAACGAAAGATAATCTAAATAACAAAAAATAATTTAAATGCGTTAAAATTATAATATTTTAAACCAATTTTCAATTTTCAATTTAAATATTTCACATTTTATTAATATTATTATATATGTTTTAATAATTTTAAAAATAATTTAAATTAACTATATATATTTCAAATATTAAAAAAAAATATTAATTAAACATTATATAAAAAATTTAAATTCTACCAATATTGAAATAATTTTTAAATATTTTTAAAAATAATATAAATGAAATAAATATATATTTTAAATATTTTTAAAATTAATTAAACATTATACTAATTTTTTTTTGTGGTTAAAGAAATTAAACATGCTCAACAGTAAAAGCTCCCCACTTCCAACTGAATATCCCTTCACACTTCCAAATGTTCACCTTACCTAATGACTAATCTCAAGAAATCTGTCACAATGCAGAGTCATTAACCAGAAGAACAATGCGACATGTTTATCAACATGAAGATTATGCATGTGAAAAAGTTGTAATCTTTGTAAAGGACCATGTAAGAAGCAAAATGATAATTTTGAATCGATTCACCTCACGTTTGGCTAATGCTATCACATTTCTTAAACGGTTAGTTATAATTTTTAAAAATAAAGTAATTCATTCGTTTTTGTTACAAATTCTATGTATGTAATTGTTTTAAAAACACAATGTGATATAATTAAAAGATAAATACACCACTCAATACAAATATGTTTTCCATTTGTATCATCTTATTTGTTAGCTATAAACTAACCATAAACTCTATGAACAACAGAGTCATAAGTTTTCTTTTGTGATTGTTAAAGCTTTCACATGTTTGTAATTTATATAGTTCGTACACATTGCATCCTTGTAGATGGGCAAAGTAGTTTATTGTTTTTGTTTAATATAATTAATATTTAATTGAAGGTGTTAACAATTGACAAATGAAGTGGATTTTTAATTTGTTTTTTTAATGTTTTCACAATTTATTTTATAAATTAATTTATATATTAATAATTTAATTTTTATTTAGTAAGTTTATTACAATATAATTGTTTACCAGAAATTAAATAATAAATTAATTTTTGTTAAATATTTAATTATATATTTAATTGATTCTAAATATCAAAACTCTAGAGGCTTGAATTGGTTTTGGGACTTGCTTTTATATTGCTTATATCTTTCTACATCATTCACTTATGGGTGATGCATGTAGAGATTTGAACAGTGGCTAGACTATTTGCAAATCAATTCCAAACACTAAAACTCTTCGAGAATTGGTGATGGGACTTTCTTTCATATTGCTTGTATCCTCCATAGTTTTGAACACAGATGAGTTACAAACAATATCAAAGAAAGTGTTTAGAATCAATTTGCAAATAATCACACCCTTTTTCAAATCTCTTGAGGAGTTACCCATACCCCCATAGTGTATAAAGATAAAAGAAATATGAAAGCAAGTCCCATCACCAACTCCAACCTCTAAAATTATGGTGTTTGGAGTTGATTTCTGTAGTCTAGAACTAGACTGCTTTTTTGCCCTGAAAATCATGAAAATTTGGGTAAGATTTTAAGAAAATCCGGTAGATATTTTTGTAAATCCACTTTATAATTATCAAACTTTAATATTTTGGGCATCCTAGAGGTTTTTGATGGTGTTGAATCCATTTCCACCATCAAAATCATGATTCAAACACTATTACAGTAAGATTTCTTAAATTTTTTTGGCCCTGGCTAATTTTGGCAGTTAGGGCAATTCTTCCGTCTCATTAGACAACTAGTTCTACCCTTGATAAATCTCACTATCAAAATTTTAATTTAATACTTATATATATATATTGTTTTAATTTTTAGTATTTAAATAGAACAAAGTCTTCATAATCTTTCTAATCATAAAAGTAACCTCCAAATAATAAAACAAGTACAGTGTCATCTCATAATAAAGCAAGTACAATATCATCCCATTATAGGATATGCCACCATAGTTAAATAGCCTTGGCTTCATGGGCATGGTGTTATATTACTTTATTTCTTTTATTTATTTTCATAAATTATGAATAAATTCATTAAGGGAGAGATAAATGTATATGGATTCCATTAAATTCATTAAGAGAGAGATAAATCTAAGAGATGGAAAATTACAACTTGACTTGACTCACCTTTATATATTTACTAATGAAATCCATATACATGTTAAAGAAAAATATTTATTTATTTATCAAACTTGTTTTATAAGTAAAATTTAAGTGATCTATTTAATAATCTATTTCTATTTTATTACTCGTTAGATTTAAAGAAAATAAAATTTAGTTGTCCTTTAGGTATAAATTACACTATTTTCCCTTGTACTCTATCATTATATTAATTTTTTTAGTATATGAAGATTAAGTTTAGATATAACAATAAGGAAACTATTTGTATTTGGAAGTCAAAAGCCATTTCGTGAGACATTAGGCCTAGCTGGTTGGTTGAGGTTAACACTATTAGGGTGATCACAATCCTCTTCCTGTGTCATTAAAAAAGTAAAATATAAAAGTCCCCATGAGATTTTGTAGAGGGATCATTATGTTGTGCGGTGATATTGGGTTTCCCATAATCGGAAAAAGCTACTATAAGTCCTAGTTATTCCAACCCAAATCACCTAGTCAAAAACGCCTTAGGTAGTGAAGAATTAGGGTTTGCACGATATCCCCTTGAACTAATGAACACCATCTTTTCTTAGATATTGGGTCAAGATATGGGATTTTACCATTGTATAGTGCAAAAATTTAGTCCTAAATGCCCAATTATAATGGTCATGGGCTAAGAAATGTGATATGTAGTCATTGAGGCTATGTTTCTTGATTTGTAAAGTGTTGTTGATTATTTTTTTTAGTAGCATATTTTATAATATTATGAAATTTAGATAATGTAGATTTATTTTTTTATATTTTAATTGAATTGATGAAATAAATGAAATAATGAATAAAAAGAATAAGTACATAAAAATTCCACTAACACAAATATATATAATATTTATAAGGTGAAGACTATTCTTTTCTCTCTTTACTTTAATTAGAAAAATGCATATAAAGATGAATGAAAAATCTTATAAAGTTATTTTTGACATTATGGTTTAAATGGTTAATACAATATATATTTTTTATTTTTATGCTCCATAAATGCCACTCATAAATATTTTGCTTAAGTGTAAAACAAGTATATTTTAAAGAAGTGGAACTCATGAGATAAAGAAAATATTGATAAATAAAGTAAAGTAGATAAAATATTGATATTATTTTATTTTTATACTATTTTACCTTTAAATTATCATTTAAAAAAAATTAATCTGTTTAATTTAATAATTTAATTAAATAAATTTTCCTTAGAATTAACTTAGAATGAAATAAATTTTAAGTTTATTTACTTACCATCAGAGTGTCAAAACTTTTCAAAAATGTTAAATCTATTTTTACATTTTAAGAAATATATATATATATATATATATATATTAAAGAATCAAACTTTGCAATCTCAAGAAAAAATATTATTAAGCTTTGTTTGTCTAGGATGATAACTGGAATGTCAACATATTCTTAGAAACTACGGACATATGATTGTGGAAATCAACCCTGAAAAAGCTACACCGAAAAATATTTAGCAAAGCAGACATAATATAAGCTCAAGTCAACATTACAAGCTTGCTTCAAGCTTCTGTGACAGCAGGCAGATGGCATTCTCATATATGAACCACTACCATTAAATCAAGCCAACGTAACAACACCAGAGGACACCCCAGCAATAATTTTCCATCCGGCGAATGCTCTCATGAGATTTACTTGCATGCAACATTTAAAAAGAAAAAAACAAACAGTTGTGATACTATTTGACAGCAAAACTATGGTTATGGCGATAATTAAATATTGTGACCTGATTTACAACGACTACTATTTATGTCACTTTCCTAAATAGTGATGAGCCTCAGCTAAGTCCCTATTTTCACTAAATAGTAACAATAGGTTGTCATAGTAATCTCAGCAATTTTACGCCATAGTAGTTTAACACCCATCTTCCACGATATTAGGGTTTGGCATCATACTGTCAATGCTTCTGGTTTCCATCTTCAACTCCTGCACTGATTTTATTGGAGCAGACCCTGATTCAATGGAGCTTGTAAGTTCCATCGTCTTGCGTATTTCTGCCTGCACGTCCTTCCTCTTGGCCCAAAGCATTGTATAAAGACCTATCACAACCAAAACTCCTCCCACGGCACTGCAGCAATAGTTACTGGTTTATTACATTTCGTTAAAGTTTTATAAGTTTCACAAATTCGTTAAATAAAATATTGGTGTAAATGCTCACATTCCCAAATGAAGGTTTTCGGAGAAAATGAAAAATGACAAAATGGAGACCGCTATTAGCGACACAGGAGAGAACATGGCTATAAAAACTGGCCCTTTTTTGCTGATGCACCATATCTGCATGTAGTACACAGCACCTGAAATCATAACTCCCTGCATGTTATAAATAAATTAGCTCTAAGTTTAAATGGATTGTTTAGTTTGATTTAGTTCATATTCATCAAATTTCCTAAAATATTCCAAAAATTACAATTAACATCAATAAACCTGACCAAATATTGATGACAAAATGAAAATCAAGATTAGTTTGAACAATAATGTTTACTGATTAATGAATTTGAATAAAATGTATACACATACTGCATAGACAACGGTCAACAGTTCGTTGTCCCACTTGAGGGTCCACGCTGCAGCATTTCTTTCAAATATCGAAGCTATCAGAGCTGATTGCAGTGTGGCCAAAAAGCACATTAGGGTTGTCATTGACAGTTGAGCTGGATATAGCTTTGCAACAATATCCTGCGAACCAACCATATAGGAAATGGTAGTATTCTGAATTAAGAAATGAATTGGGTAGTAAAATATTTTGTGATGAATTATTAGACATTTGAAATTTAGTGAAAAAGTTATCCACAGTATATGCGAAAATTTTAGTAAAAATAAGATTCAGTTAATAATTACTAATATCTGAAGGAATATACAATTTCACATTTTAAGCTAAGTTCTTATTGTCTGATTCAAATTGACATTTAACCTAAGTTCTGATTGCGGAATTGAAACTGACATGCAAGTGATATCCTGTGATTGAAATTGACAGTTAACCTAAGTTCAGATTGTGGAATTGAAATTGACATGCAAGTGATACTAAGCTGTCATATTTATCTTTACAGAGAAAATTTCAATAATGATCTTTATATTAATTTTTTTTCAAAATATCATATATATATATATATCCTAGTGTCATATTTATCATTACAGAGAAATATTTCAATAATGACTTTTATATTAAAAATTTATAAAAAATCAAATTTTCTGGGTAAATTTTAAAATATTAAAATTTATTAAAAATGTCTAAAAATGTGATTTTAAGTTCTTAATTTTAGTCTCAGATTTAGTTTTAGTGGGTAGAATGGTTGATAATATGTACATCTTTTTATAAAATTATAGTTTAAAATTCTAATTTTAGTAGTTTTTAATTTTAAAAATAGATTATTATTATTATTAGAATTTTATAGGGATTTATTTATTTTTAGTTTAATATTTCACATAAAAATTTGAATCTAAGTAAGAAAGATAACTGTTTTTTCCGTTCACCATCTAATCAATATATTAATTAGATGTAGGTTGGATGATTAAGCCAAATGTTATTATTCTCTATACTAAGATTCAATATTGTTATGATTTGGATGATTAATCTAAATGTTGGTATTTTCCTAAATTAACATGTTGATCTCATTATAAATGTTTTTAGGATTAATCACATCATTAAGATTTGGTAATGTTGTTCATCCTCACCTTATTGTGAAAATGAATCATATTAGTTAGTTTAAGAAGTCCCAATAATATGATTAATCCAAAAACATTTACTTATACTATACATGACAAAATTCTTAAATCTAAACAAATATATTCTTATAATAACTTTACATCCCAACAAGTATATTCTTATAACAATTAAAAAAAAAGAGGTTAAAATAATTTCAAAAAAAAATAACTTCTAAAATATTGACCATAGTGGAATGTGAGGTTAGGTTTGGAAACCTGTTGAACAATCCATGCAGACCAGGCGATATTGGCAATCACTACAAGTAGACAACCCTTGATCCACTCCTTGTTGATATCAGCGGTGTCACCTGAAATGATGTGAGGTCCTTGGAGATGGCCGCGAGGAGGCCAAGGTATTGGTATAACAGGACCCTTGTACAAGCTCACAATCACCGACCCGCCTATGCAAACTGCGGCACCAAACACTTTGACTTGACCTGGTAAACTTTTAACGCTAAATTTCTCCAATCTGAACTCATTCCACAGAAATCCGAATTGACATACCCATATTATAACATGCAGGTAATAAATGCTCCCTGGAAAACTCAGAAACCTGACTGTACCTCAACAAGACGGCCATTACAAAGGTTATCGCAGGTATCCCATTGCTCAACGCGCTCGCCAATGTTGCAGATGTATAATTAAGCCCCGGAAAGTACAAGTTTTGGCTGATTGTTATTCTGCAATATTTGTTTCAACCTTGGAATCAATTTTCTGAGGTTAACTTAATTTATTTTAGAAATATTCTATAGTCAGATTCCAAAATCTGCTTTCAATCTTAAGGTCACCCTAAAATTATTCATGCAAACAAATTCCATTACAAAAAAAACCCTTCAACATACCCTAATAAAGAAAATTCCATTACAAAATAACATTCAACATGCTCTAATCAATATTAAGGTCACCCCAAAATTATTCATGCAAACAAATTCCCTTACAAAATAAACCTTCAACATACCCTAATAAAGAAAATTCCATTAGAAAATAACATTCAACATACCCTAATCAATATTAATGTCACCCCAACGTTATTCATGCAAACAAATTCCATTTCAGCATACCCTAATAATGCAAATTCCATAACAAAATAACATTCAACATACCCTAGTAAAGCAAGAATGAAAATCCTGCAAAAGATGTAAAACGTTAGAGATGGCCGTCCGTTCCTGCAATATGATAATAAACAGAAATATCAATAAGCAATTCCAATGTGATCAAACTTTAAGTTTCTTGAAAATACTAGATTTGTAACATTGTGAGAGGGTTGTGTAATTACCTTTCAAGAAAATAAGCGACAGGACCTAAGAAAACTGTAGCGATTACGTGCCTGTAAACCACGAAAACAAAGTGGCTCATGCCATTGCTAAGGGCCGCTTTTGAAATTATAATCAAGCCAGCATAAGCAAACTGGATACCAAAAGCCACCATGAGAGGTTTGTATGTGCTCATCTCTGCAGCAAAAATACAGGCTTTCCCCTAACAACGACGCATACATGGAACACAAACCAACCTAAATGATACTCTCATACATATATATATTTTGTTTGTGTATGTATAGTTAAGTAATATATCAGGATATCTCAATTACAGTACTGTACTGTAATATATCAGATCTCCATTACAGTACGTTAAAGTAGAAGTAAGGGGAATCTAACCAAAACTATGAAGCACCATATACATATACATATACGTATGCATATATATATTTATTTATTTATTGTGTGTGTATAGTTAAGTAATATATCAGGATATCTCAATTACAGTACTGTACTGTACTATATCAGATCTCCATTACAGTACTGTAAAGTAGAACTAATTAAGGGGAATCTAACCAAAAATATGAAGCACCTACTAGCCAATGAAACGCTGACCCCTTAAAGAGTATCCCACTACAAAAGTAGCGCATTATCAGAGCCGATGCCAGTGGACCGTCAGCCATGGTAACTATATTTATTGCCAATGCCCCTGAGTTCCAGATTATCCTATTATGTCACTATTATCCTGTTACGTTACGGTGATATTGATATTCTCTTAATTGTGATATTGATATTCTCCTAATTGTGCGCCCTCCTACGTGTAAACTTTCTGTAAATATCTGGGCAACAATGCTGGCATTCATTCGCCTGAAACCATGGATTACATAGTTGCGTCACGTTGGATACCATTATGAGAACACTGAGATTTCAAAGGGTCGACAAAACTAAATGCTATCATTTTCAAAATATGTGTCAATGTTATTTCTGATAATGCATAATTATTCGCACAGCAATATGAAGCGTTCAACCTATCAACCATGAAGTGTTCAGCCAGCCTAGTCATTGTATATCTGGAAATTTACTAGGCATATGTCATTTCGAATCGATTAGTCTTTAGTGTTACTTTTGAAGTCTTTTAGTGCTACTTTTTGAAGTCTTTTACGGTGACATTTTATGGTGTAATTTCTCTAAATTCTGGTAGGAATTTTTTGAAAAGAGAAATTTGATTGCTAACTTTGCACAATGGAAGTGCTCTAGAGGTTTTTGAAGGTGCTGAATCCATATATAGATTCAAAAAACCAGTTTGAATAACAAAAAACCAAGATTTTACCTCAAAAATTTTCACCGGATTCCGGCACGTGAAACTTCAAAAGGTCACACCAAAAACAACTCCGTTTCCAATAATTTTAATGTGTTTCTCCTTCACTTTATAAAAGAGTATTAATGATAAATTCTTAGGTTCAACAACAGCAATAACTTGTCAGCCATAGTTGCCATTGCAAATACAATTGGTAAATTCTATTATGGGGCTGAAGTTATTTTTTGGTTAGACGGGTTCTAGTGGAGGTGGATTTTAATGGACAAATCGTGGCGAATTTGGATATTAAATGCACACCTTATTATTGGAATTTAATTTCCAACTGCACACTGGCAGGAGGACATAATTTAAACTCTGATATAAAATCTTGAAGGACAGCGGCCGGGCTTGCTTGTTTCTGAACTCACATTCAACCACACGTTCAAAGCAAGTTTTAAATTTCTTGCAAATTAATTTCTTTTTTGATGAATGCCATAGCCTTTTTTCCAGCACTTGCATTGAAAGGTTGTGGTTTCAAACCACGCAACCGAGATATTGACACTCTGCCATACCGTCATTAAACCAACTCACCAATCAGCATTTAAATCTAGCGGGTCAGTTTGTTTTTTGAATTTGCCAAGTCAACAGGAGGCACATGGACCAATCACGTTTTATCCCACAGGTTTTTGGCATGACGTCACGACAAGGATTTGGTACGCGATAATTTTATTAAATCTGGCTCATATTTTGTTTGAGATCTAGTGGGTACTAGCGTCGACGTGTTGGAAATACTGTCATTGATGGAAAACGAGGCAACAAAGACAGAGACAGGCAAAGGAGGCAGCAAAGACAGAAACAGGCAATGGAGGCAGCAACGAAGCAAACGAAGGAAGCGAAGGAGACAGGCAGAGGCAGAGGAAGCGAATATAGAGGCAGAACCATTATCGCACGAAATACAGAGGCAAAGCGACAGAAGAAACAGAGGCAGAGACACAACCGTTATTCTGAGAATCGCTACCTCAGCTGGAGGATATATATAAAATTCCGAGAATCGCCCACGCTTGCAGATATATATATATGTACCTTAATTTCGAGAATTACCCAGCCGGGTGTTATATATATATAAATAAATTCCGAGAATCGCCTGCCCCACTAGAAGATACGCTATAGATTGGAGCGGCAATGTAATGCATATATATATAAATCTCATTCCGGGAATCGTATAGTCCAGCGGAAAAGTATATATTGCGCTTTATATACAAAGGACTATAGCATATATATAGATTTATAGCCATATGTAGCACGAGATTCAAAGAACCAAAGTACCATAAGGTGGAACCTGGCACATCGAGGAAGATGTGGAACCGTGACCGAGAGGAACAGTAACAGCGGTTTGGAGCTAAACGGTGGTTTTTATCGCACTGCTTTTGCAGGTTGAGCGGTATTCAAGAGGTTGGCTCCGATTCCATAGAATGGGCGACACACGTCCCTGTACAACTCCACAAAACCGCTTGTCACTACGCGCCATCGCGCGTTATTGTTCGACTCAGGATGCCCAACGATATTGTTGAACGTTGTTGATCTGGGAAGGGGTCATCGGACAATGGTCACTTACTATAGATGCGCGAAGGTTACCCAAGGTACGACGCGCCATCGCGTGCTATTGTCCGTGCAAGTTGCCCGAGCGATATCCGTCGGATCATCAGAAGCCGTGCAATGTGATGTCCACCGTTGGATGTGGTATATCGTTAACGCTGGGGCCCATTCCAACTCGCAACTATCGCACTATCACAATATCGCAACTATTGCAACTATCACAATATCACAACTATCGCAACATCACAACTATCGCAACTATCGCAAATATCACAACTATCGCAATATCGCAATATCGCAGTTGGTTGAAACTACACAGCAACTATCGCAAATAGAAGTTTTCGATTGCGATTAATCGCATCGCATCAGAGTCATCACATCAGAGTATTCGCAAATTTCTTCTAGAGTTGTTCGTTAATATAAATTCCATGGTTTATTAAGAAGGTTAGAAAGGGTTTTATTGTTGATGGTTCATGATAAAGATTGTGGGTACTGTGTTATTAAAAGGTGTTATAAAAACGCCGAGCGTTGTTTTATGTAACAGTTGCGATTGTATTGAAATATGCTGCGTGGTCTGTGGATCCACGGGCCTTGGCTTAAGGTGGAGGGCGATTATTAATACAAAACGATTGCGATATATGTCCATTCCGCTTGCGGAACTCACCACATCAACAAGACACTTACTGTGTGTAAAGGGTTGGAATATGCCTAGATTTAAAGTCAGCAGTTACACTTATATAAAATGCATTGATATAAAAAGCATAGTTACACGTATGAAGCAGTTACACCACAGCAGAGGGCAGAAGAGAAAACAGAGATGAAAAGAGATAAAACACAGTCACAGAAAAGACAGACACAGTCAAAGAAAAGACAAATGCGCAGTGAGCTAAAAGACTAAATGAGCTGAGCTGGAGTTCTCATTGTAATTTGAATGTAAATGTTTTAATTGAGTTATATTGTTGTGATGCATTGGCAAGTCTCCGGAAGAGAACAAATATCCAACAATAATGTTAAATTGATACCTACAGTTATATTTATTGAATGAACAGATAAAAGGAATGAGAAGACAGAAGCCAAAGAGTCATGATTGTTCACTCCAAATTATTTGTGAAATACAAACAGTCATGTGAGGAACTCTATAAATAATATCAACAGGATATGCATAAAAGAGGTTAGAGAGAGAAAATATAGAGAAGGCAGAGTATATAAGTGTAAGGCAGAGAATATTAAGAAAAGAAGAGTAGAAAGAGAAGCTATAGAACAGATCTGATATTTGAGGTAAATCAGGCAAAATTCAGTTTAATAAATTGAGGAAGTTGGAGCTTCCCTATCAAGTTGCAGCTTGATAGTTTTCAGTTGCAGCTGACTGAGGTTGGAGCCTCCTGTACGTTGGTGCCTGCAGAAAATTGAAGGGAGTTGGTGCTTCCTTGCATGTTGTAGCTTGCAGAATTGAGGTAGGAGCCTCCTGTAGGTTGGTGCCTACAGAAAAACAATGGTGAGAGGGAGTTGGAGCTTGTCTTTGCATCACAACAATAATAAGATGTGGTTTTCTCCCTTTATGGGTTTCCACTTATATCTAGTGTCTCTGTGCATGATGTTTATGTGTTGATCTAATTTATAGCATTTGCTTACTACCTGCTGCTCTCATATTAAGTCTGCTGTTATATTATATTAATACTTTCTGTTCACATTCTAAGATTACTCACATATTAATTTGGACATGAAATGAAGGTGTAAATAAGGTTTAATAAAAAGTTTAAAAGATTATGAATGTGTTAAACTGATTCACCCCCCCTCTCAGTTTAAGTAAGAGTTCAACAATTGGTATCAAAGCAGGTTCCTTTGTACTAGTCTAACAACTGAAAGGAGATCCTAGGTTCTCAGGATGGCTATTAAAGAAGGATGCTCAACCAATAAAGCCCCTTTCTTCACTGGTGAAAATTATGCTTTCTGGAAAATCAGAATGAGGACATACATAATGTCTCTAGGAATAGAAGTCTGGGTGGCTGTGGAATTAGGATATGCCCCAAAGGAAACTGATACAGAGAAATAAACAAAACAAGATTTTGTGGCTAACGCAAAAGCCATGAATGCTATCCTGAATGGATTGTGTGAAGTAGAGTTTATCAAAGTAATGCACAAAGACACTGCTAAAGAAATATGGGATACTCTTGAAAACATACATGAGGGAGACAAGAAAGTAAAGACTGCCAAAATTCAAGTCTATAGAGCCCAGTTTGAAAACCTAAAAATGAATGATGATGAAGACATTGCCAGTTTCTTCCTAAAAGCTGCAGAAATTATTAACAATATGAAAGCTCTTGGAGAAAAAATGCCAGAAAGTATAATTGTGCAAAAGATTCTAAGATCTCTTCCATCCAGGTTTAATCCAAAGGTGTCTGCAATAGAAGAAACAGTTGATTGGGAGACCTTGACCATGAACCAACTACTTGGAAATATAACAGCCTATGAAATGAGGCTCCCACAGAAGAAGCCAAGTATGAGGGAAGCAGCCTTTAAAACAGAAAAGAAGAAAGAAGAAGAGGGAGACATATGCTCTTGCTCGGATTAAGAAGAGGCAAATTTTGTCAGGAAATTGGATAGAGGCTCAGGTAAATACAAAGGTAAAATCCCCTTCAAATGCTTTAACTGTGGAAGAGTGGGACACTATGTTGCTAAGTGTCGTCACAAGAAAGTAAGGAATCAGGCTCAAGAGTCAGAGAAAGATAAATCAAAGAACTGGCAGAAAGGAAAGAAGTTCAACAGAGAATCCTTCTATGCTCAACAAGACAACAGTACATCTGAAGATTCAGATGAATCCTCAAGTGAAGAAGGAACCTCTGAATTCTTATTGATGGCCATAGAAGAACTTGAAGGTCTCCTGCTAGAAGATGAAGAAGAAGAAGGTGAATTCGACCTTGAGGGGGAGCTAAGAAGTGCTCTAGAAGAGATTGATAGACTCAAACTGAAATGCAGAAAACAAAAGGACATTCTCCTCAAGTATGTATGAGAAGAACAGAATTCAGAAGTCCTTAAGCAACTAAAGGTAGAGCTTGAAGAAGCCAAAAAGATAGAGGACATGCTACTTAAGCAAATCAAAGAAAAAACTCAAGAACAAGAAAAGTTGGAAGAAGAAGTAGTATGTCTCAGGAAGAAATTAGAATGCTCAAAGCAAAGTGGTTATAAACTCTTCTCAAACAACAAGCTCTAATAAGTTGAATGAAATTATGGTAGCTCAAAGATCCCCTATGATAAAGACTGGAATAGGCTATGAAGGAGAATCAAGTAAAGGAAAAGAAAAGGTTGATAGAGAGATTATTTTTGTAAAAGCAAAGAAGAATGATGAAGCAGCTCAAACAATTCCTACAAAATAAAAAATCTGCAATAAGGAAGACAGAGATCAGAAGAAACCACTAGTAGCAAAGAATGTAATAAATACTAAGACCCCTGAATATGTAAAATTTGGAAACCATCAAAGGAGATTCTTCCCTCCAATGAAGAATGCCACCTGTTATGTCTGCCACAAGCTGGGACACATTGCTGCATATTGTCATGCAAGGAGGAGTAATTCAAACTAGAAAAAGATGCAAACATTGAAGAGACTGCCTCAAACAAACAAATGGAAGAGACATCCTTACATCAGGTATGCAAATAGCTTCTATGGTTACTGTTTTTATTGTAAGGAATTTGGCCATAAAATCATTGAGCGTAGAAAGTATGGACAAATATTGATGTTTAACACCTCAAGGAGGTTTATGAATCAAAGAAATTTTGTTCATACTCATAATTCTACAAACATTATGATCAAATGTTGTGTATGCAATCAAGTTGGACATATACCTTCCAAATGTCCTCTAAGAAGATGTAGTTCACCACCAAACAAAAGATACCAAACAAAAGGGGGCCTCCAGTGGATAAAGAAAGTGAATAAATGTGACTTAGCTCTAACTGCTCAAGATCTGAAAAGTCAGTGGTACTTGGATAGTGGCTACTCAAAACACATGACTGGAGACAGAAGCAAGTTTATAACTCTTGATGAAAATAAATCTGGTAATGTCACTTTTGGCAATGACAAATCAGGTAAGATCAAGGTAAAAGGCTCAGTCAGCATAGACAATGGCAAAGGAAAGGCCCAAGATGTACTATTTTTATATGGGTTGAAAGCAAATTTACTGAGTGTCAGTCAGATGTGTGACAAATGTTACGAAGTTCTATTTAGAGAAAAAGACTGTGAAGTCAGATCAAGCACCACAGGAAAGACTCTGCTCAACGGTGTTCGAACAGAGAGCAATGTTTACATTGTGAAAGAGGAAGATGAAGCATGCCATCTTAGCAAGCTTGAGGAGTCATGGTTATGGCATAAAATATTGGGACATCTCAGCTTTGATCACATCATCAGACTAAGCAAGAAGAAAGCTGTCAGAGACATGCCAGAAATAAAGAGGCCTTCTAATACCATATGCAAGCCATGTCAATTAGACAAACAAACCCACAAATCCTTTAAGGCTAAAGATGAATTATCAACAAGAAGACCACTACAACTTGTGCACATGGATCTGTGTGGACTTGCAAGAACTAAAACACCAAGTGGAGAATCCTACTTCATGCTAATAATAGATGATTTCTCCAGAATGACATGGGTTGCTTTTCTCAAGAATTAATCAGAAGCTCTGGACAAATTCAAAATATTTAAAGCATTAGCATAAAATCAGATAGGATGCAAGCTGAAATGCATCAGATCAGAAAGAGGAGGTGAATTCACTAATTATGACTTTGCAGACCTTTGCAATGAACATGGCATAAAACAACAATTTACTATTGCAGGGTCACCTCAGCAGAATGGAGTAGTAGAGAGACAAAACAGATCTGTTCAAAAAATTGCCAGAGCCATGATGCATGAGAATAATATTCCTCAAACCTTCTCGGCAGAAGTAGTACACACAACAGTGCATATCCTTAATAAAGCTCACTTAAGGCCAAGTAGTGACAAGACTCCCTATGAACTATGGCATGGAAAGCCAACTTCAATCAAACATTTCAGAATCTTTGGAAGCAAGTGTTACATAAAGAATAATGATGAAAATCTTGGAAAATTTGATGCAAGAGCAGATGAAGGGATATTTCTAAGATATGCATCCAAAAGTAAAGGGTACAGGTGCTACAACAAGACTCTTCGAAAAATAGTAGAAAGCATTGATGTGAGATTTGATGAAGAACTGCCAAACAATACAAGAGATACTGACTGCTGCAGTCCATCAGATAACCATGAAGAAGAAGACCAGAATGATGATGAAGCAAGCAAGACTACAAAAGATGAAGGGCTGAGCTTGAAAGCTCCCTCAAGATACACTCAGAAGAATCATCCCGAAGATCAAATCATAGGAGATAAGAAAGAAGGGGTCCAGACAAGAAGGCAGCTAACAGAACAAACTGAAGAGGTATACATAGCCATGTTGTCACAAATAGAGCCAAAGAAATTTGAAGAAGCCAGCAAGGACAAGTCTTGGGTAAAAGAAATGAATGAGGAATTGGACCAAATTGAAAAGAACAATACCTGGGAACTAGTTCCTATACCAATTGAGAAAAATATCATTGGTTCAAAATGGGTATTCAAAAACAAAATGAATGCGCAAGGACAAGTAATCAGGAATAAAGCCAGACTGGTCTGCAAAGGATATTCACAAGTCGAAGGACTTGATTACGATGAAACATTTTCCCCTGTAGCTAGAATGGAAGCTATCAGAATGTTCCTGGCATTTGCATGCTACCAATACTTCAAGGTATATCAAATGGATGTAAAATTTGCTTTTCTTAATGGAGATCTAGAAGAAGAAGTCTACATGGAACAACCAGAAGTCTTCTCATTGACAGACAAAGAAGACAATGTGTGCAGACTGAAGAAGGCTCTATATGGACTAAAACAGGCTCCTCGTGCTTGGTACTCAAGACTGGATAAATATTTGGAAAAACAAGGCTTTAAGAGAGGTGGAGTAGACAGCAATCTGTACATAAAAGCCCATGAAAATGAACTCCTGATTGTTGTAGTATATGTTGATGACATTATGTTTGGAAGCAACAGAGAAGAACTAGCAAAAGGGTTTGCTGATGAGATGAAAATAGAGTTTGAGATGTCTATGATTGGAGAGCTCAGTTTCTACTTAGGACTTAAAATTCAGCAAAAGAACATAGGTACATTCATCTCACAGGAAAAATACTTAAAAGAAATGTTGAAAAAATTCAAAATGGAGGATTGTAACCTGTGTCAACTCCCATGATCACGGGATACAAACTGTGTGCTGATGACGGGTCTGTAGATATAGATCAAAAACTCTACAGATTCATGATAGGAAGCCTATTGTACTTGACAGCATCAAGACCAGACATCATGCTAGCAGTAGGACTAGTGGCTAGATATCAAGCAGCACTTAAACAAAACCATCTTCTGGTAGTCAAAAGAATATTTAGATATCTACAAGGAACAGTACAGTATGGACTTTGGTATCCTAAAGGCAAAAGCTTCACCTTGACAGCCTACACAGATGCAGATTGGGCCAGCTGTATGCATGACAGGAAAAGCACAAGTGGAGGTTCTTTCTATCTAGGAGAAAGTCTGGTGGCATGGTTAAGCAAGAAACAAACATCTATCTCTCTATCTACAGCAGAAGCAGAATATATAGCAGCAACAGCATGTTGTACACAAGTCATGTGGATGAAGCAGACTCTTCAAGACATGAAGGTAAGCATTAATGAACCTATCTCAATTAAATATGATAATACAAGTGCTATAAGTATATCTAAAAGTCCTATGCTTCACTCAAAAACTAAACATATCCCAATCAAGTATCATTTCCTCCGAGAACAAGTGGCTTAGAAGATAGTAAAACTGGAGTATGTACCAAGAAAAGAACAGAAAACGGATATATTTACCAAACCACTTGCTAGAGAGCCATTTGAATATTTGAGAGACAGACTAGGGGTAGTATCTGTAGATGCTACTCTCTAATATGAAGAGAAAGCACGGTTTCAGGGGGAGAACAGAAACAAAAATATCATTCTCAGGAAAAGATCAACCAGCAAGGGAAGCATGAAAACAGGTCCTCAGGATCAAAGGGATTATGGAAATAATACAGTCAGCATAAAATAATCAATAAAAAGGAAAAAGGGTCAGTGGTGCACAAGAAAAATGGTGAAACTGACATGAACCGAACACGGAAGAATAGTGAACCCGATGTAAATCTAATCCAACAGTTTAAGCAGCAGTGTACAAAATCAGAAAATTCCAGAGAGAGAAAATGCACGAAATATTGGAAAAGGATAAAATCACACCATCAAATAATAGAAGCTACACTAAGAATTTGAACCCCTTGCCATTGATGTCAAAGGGGGAGGAAGAGCAAGCAATAGGAGGAAGAGCAGGCAAACAGAGAAAATGTATTGCCACAGAGAAAGTGTATTGCCATCAATGCCAAAGGGGGAGACTGTTGGAAATATTGTCATTGATGGCAAAGGAGGAAGCAAAGATAGAGACAGGCAAAGGAGGCAGCAAAGACAGAAACAGGCAATGGAGGCAGCAAAGAAGCAAACGAAGGAAGCAAAGGAGACAGGCAGAGGCAGAGGAAGCAAATATAGAGGCAGAACCGTTATCAGAGGTAGAGGCAGAGGTAGAGGCGTTATCACAGCAGGAAATACAGAGGCAGAGCGACAGAAGCAGCAGAGGCAGAGACACAGCCGTTATTCCAAGAATCGCTACCTCAGCTGGAGGATATATATAAAATTCCGAGAATCACCCAAGCTGGCGGATATATATATATATATATATATGTACCTTAATTTCGAGAATTACCCAGCTGGGTGTTATATATATATATATAAATAAATTTCGAGAATCACCTACCCCACTGGAAGATACGCTATAGATTGGAGTAGCGATATAATGCATATATATATAAATCTCATTCCGGGAATTGTATACTCCAGCGGCAAAGTATATATTGTGCTTTATATACAAAGGACTATAGCATATATATATATATGTATAGCCATATGTAGCGCGAGATTCAAAGAACCAAAGTACCATAAGGCAGAACTTGGTGCGTTGAAGAAGATGTGGAATTGTGACCGAGAGGAACAGTAATAGTGGTTTGGAGCTGAATGGTGGTTTTTATCGCACCGCTTTTGCGGGTTGAGCGGTATTCAAGAGGTTGGCTCCGATTCCATAGAACGGGTGACACACGTCCCTGTACGACTCCACAAAACCGCTTGTCACTGCGCACCATCGCGCATTATTGTTCGACTCAGGATGCCCAACGATATTGTTGAACGTCGTTGATCTGGGAAGGGGTCATCGGACGGCGGTCACTTGCTATAGATGCGTGAAGGTTACCCAAGGTATGGTGCGCCATCGCGCGTTATTGTCCGTGCAAGTTTCCCGAGCGATATCCGTTGGATCATCAGAAGCTGTGCAATGCGATGTCCACCATTGGATGTGGTAGATCGTTAACGTTGGGGCCCATTCCAACTCACAACTATCGCACTATCGCAATATCGCAACTATCGCAATATCGAAACTATCGCAACATCGCAACTATCGCTCGCAATATTGCAACTATCGCAACATCGCAACTATCGCTCGCAATATCGCAACTATCGCAACATCGCAACTATCGCTCGCAATATTGCAACTATCGCAACATCGCAACTATCGCTCGCAATATCGCAACTATCGCAACATCGCAACTATCACACTATCGCAAATATCGCAACTATCGTAATATCGCAATATCGGAGTTGGTTGAAATTGCACAGTAACTATTGCAAATAGAAGTTTGTGATTGCGATTAATCACATCGTATAAGAGTCATCGCATCAGAGTAATAAAAAATTTCTTCTAGAGTTGTTGATTAATATAAATTCCATGGTTTATTAAGAAGGTTAGAAAGGGTTTTATTGTTGATGGTTCATGATAAAGATTGTGGGTACTGTGTTATTAAAAGGTGTTATAAAAACGACGAGCGTTGTTTTATGTAACAGTTGCGATTGTATTGAATATTTCGTGTGGTCTCTGGACCCACGGATCTCGGCTTAAGGTGGAGGGAGATTATTAATACAAAACGATTGCGATATATGTCTGTTCCGCTTGCGGAACTCACCACATCAACAAGACACTTACTGTGTGTAAAGGGTTGGAATATGCCCAGATTTAAAGTCAGCAGTTACAGTTATATAAAATGCATTGATATAAAAATCACAGTTACACGTATGCAGCAGTTACACCATAGCAAAGGGCAGAAGAGAAAACAGAGATGAAAAGAGATAAAACACAGTCACAGAAAAGATAGACATAGTCAAAGAAAAGACAAACGCGCAGCGAGCCAAAAGACTAAATGAGTTGAGCTGGAGTTCTCATTGTAATTTGAATGTAAATGTTTTAATTGAGTTATATTGTTGTGATGCATTGGCAAGTCTCCGGAAGAGAACAAATATCCCACTGTAATGTTAAATTGATACCTACAG
Source organism: Pinus albicaulis (assembly GCA_034641835.2). Lineage (NCBI taxonomy): Eukaryota > Viridiplantae > Streptophyta > Pinopsida > Pinales > Pinaceae > Pinus > Pinus albicaulis. Next base: position 347,838,151 of record CM076584.1, read on the forward strand.
TTATATTTATTGAATGAGAAGATAAAAGGAATGAGAAGACATAAGCCAAAGAGTCATGACTATTCACTCCAAATTATTTGTGAAATAAAAACACTCATGTGAGGAACTCTATAAATAATATCAACGAGATATGCATAAAATAGGTTAGAGAGAGAAAATATAGAGAAGGCAGAGTATAGAAGTGTAATGCAGAGAATATTAAGAAAAGAAGAGCAGAAAGAGAACCTACAAAATAGAGCTGATATCTGAGGTAAATCAGCAAACATTCAGTTTGATAAATTGAGGAAGTTGGAGCTTCCCTATCAAGTTCTAGCTTGATAGCTATCAGTTGTAGCTGACTAAGGTTGGAGCCTCCTGTAGGTTGGTGCCTGCAGAAAATTGAAGGGAGTTGGTGCTTCCTTGTAAGTTGTAGCTTGCAGAATTGAGGTAGGAGTCTCCTGTAGGTTGGTGCCTGCAGAAAAACAGTGGTGAGAGGGAGTTGGAGCTTGCCTTTGCATCACAACAATAATAAGATGTGGTTTTCTCCCTTTATGGGTTTCCACTTATATTTGGTGTCTCTGTGCATGATGTTTATGTGTTGATCTAATTTATATCATCTGCTTAATACTTGCTTCTCTCATATTAAGTCTGTTGTTATATTATATTAATACTTGCTGCTCACATTCTAAGATTACTCACATATTAAGTTGGACATGAAATGAAGGTGTAAAGAAGGTTTAATAAAAAGTTTAAAATATTATGAATGTGTTAAAATGATTCACCCCCCCCTCTCAGTTTAACTAAGAGTTCAACACGACCAATCATAGGCCGATCGTGCGGAAATGGAGCTTGCTGACGTAGGGGCAAATTGGTATGCGAAATCCGAATACAATATGGCTTAATCATCATTTGAAGTCCGAGCAAAGATTTCTAAACTTTGGTTAAAGTGTTTGTATGCGGTGGATAGTATAAGGTTTCCAAACCTTATAATAAAGTCTTTTGTTATGTTTTATTATAAACGTCGAGAATGAAAAAGTCTTTTGACTTTTGGTTATGACTCATATACGGGTAATAATATATATTATAAACTTTTAAGTTTATAATATATATATATATATATCTCCATAGTTTTATTTTAAATTTTTTTTTTTTTTAAATGCTGCACCATATAAAAGTAAAGCCTGAAGGCTTATTTGTTATGTTGAATACGAAAAAACAGTGAGGAGAAATACACTGTATGTGTATTGTTTTTAAGCGTATGCCCGAAGGAAAATATACAGTGAGAAAAATAGAGTCATACCGTAAGCACTGTATTTGCATTCTTTGTTGTAAGAGACAGAAAGAAATTTTGAAGGACACTATGTGTTGCAGCAGTTCCACACCTTTTGTAAATCCCTCTGATAGAGGAAGAACCACTTTGTAATAGAATTTTATTTTTAATGAAATAGAAGCTGTTTGTGTGCTATCTCTGTCCAGGAAATTTTTAAATGAGTTCTATGTGTTAGAAGGAGGATTTTTATTCCATCCGTGTGTTCTGGAATATTCAGAAATTTCAACATGGTATCGGAGCTAGTCCAGGCTCTTCGAAGGTGTCAAAGACGCTGAAGGAAGGAGTTTTTTGCAGCATTTCTCCAGCAGAGTGAAGACTCAGCAAAAGTCCAAAGTATTTCTCAAAAACAATGTTTTGTTTTGTTGTAAAAGAGTGCAGTCCAGAGAAGTCTTTTTGAAGACAGAGTTTGTCCCTTAGGCAGAGAGACAGTGTGTTTAAAAACATAGTCAAGTTTAAAGACATAGTTCAATGTGCTAACCATGGCAGGAGCCAACACAAGCATGAGTATTGGAAATACTCAACTCCCATAGTTTAATGGGAAGAAATATGATTATTGAGCAATCACAATGAGAGCCTTGTTCGCCTCTCAATATTTATGAGAGCTTATTGAAGATGGTTTTGAAGAACCAGTAGATGAACAAGCCTTTAATGCCTTGACACAGGTAGAGAAGGATTTGTTGAAGAGAAATAGGAAGAAGGACTCAAAAGCCTTCTTCTATCTCTATCAAGCAATGAATGAAAGTGTGTTTCTAAGGATAACAGCAGCTAAGAGGTCCAAGGATGCATGGGATACCCTCTAGATTTCCTATCAAGGTATGGAGAAGGTTAAGACAACAAAGCTACAATTGCTGAGGAGAGACTTTGAAACTCTTTGTATGAAAGAGTCTGATAACATAGACTCATTCTTCATACATGTGATTGGGTTGGTTACCCAGATAAGGTCTCATGGAGAGACACTTGAATAAATAAGGATAGTGGAGAAAGTGTTGAGGAGCTTACCCTCAAGGTTTTATGTGATAGTCACAACCCTTGAAGAGACAAATGATCTCTCAAATTTTTCAGTTGATGAACTTCATGCATCACTGATAACACATGAACAAAGATTGGGTAGAAATGCACACTCATCTTTGGAGCATGCCTTCAAGACCCAAATGTCCTTTGGAAGAGGAAGAGGTCAAGGTAGAGGAAACTATAGAGGAAAAGGAAGAGGCAGAAGCCAAAATAGAGGAGGAAGAAACAAACCTGCAAGTGGAATGGGTAGCAATCAAAATCAGAACCAAGGCCAAGGTAGCAGCCAAAAAGGTGGACAAAATCAAGAACATGGACAGAGGTATGATAAATCCGAAGTCCAATTTCATTACTGTAAGAAGTATGAGAATTATGCCAATGAATGTAAGAAGATACTGAGTGACATGGGTAATAGACCCAACGCTAATTTCACTAAAGAAAATATCAGTCAAGAAAAATTGTTTCTAGCATGTAATATGGCTGAGGAAAAGAATGAAGATATATGTTTTCTAGATTCAGGATGTAGTAACCATATGACTGGAAACATTGCCATGTTTTCCATGTTAGATGAAAATGTAAAGTCTCAAGTTACATTGGGGACAGAAATTAAGGTCTTTGCCATGGGAAAAGGCAGAGTAAGTGTTTTGACAAAGAAGGGAGAATGAAGATCCATATTAGATGTTTACTATGTGTCTGGTATGAAGTGTAACCTCTTGAGAATTGGACAACTCATTCAAAACGGGTACAATGTTTTCTTTGAAGATGATGTATGCACCATCATGGATAAACCACCAAGCAAGCAATGCATTGCACAAGTGAAGATGACAAGGAATAGAATGTTCCCTCTCAGGATGAGAGAAGATTTGAAGAAAGGAGATGAAATGGCATCAGTAACAAAAGAAACATTCCGAAGAGAAGACAAGGATGAAAATTGGTTATGGCATTTGAGATTTGGACATCTCAAATTTGGAGGTCTGAATTTGTTGCACATAAAAGGAATGGTAAAGGGATTACCATTGATTGAGAAACTGGACAACCTTTGTGAAGGCTGCATCTTGGGCAAACAACACAGAGAAAATTTTCCATCAGGAAAGAGCATAAAGGCAAAGGCACCCTTATAAATTTTCCATTCAGATTTGTGTGGACCAATGCAAACACCATCACTAGCAAGCAGCCACTATATGTTGGCTTTTATTGATGATTGCACAAGCAAAACTTGGGTTTATTTCTTGAAATATAAAAGTGAAGTGTTTGAGAAATTCTGCCACTTTAAGGCTCTTGTTGAGAACCAAAGTGGGCAGCATATTAAGGTATTAAGGACTGATAGAGAAGGTAAGTATATCTCAAAATAATTTTTTCATTTTTGCAGATAAAATGGCATACACAAGCAATTTACAACAAGGTACACACCGCAGCAAAATGGAGTTGCTGAAAGGAAAAATAAGACCATCATGAATATGGTAAGAAGTATGTTGAAGGAAAAACATTTGCCAAATGAGTATTGGGCTGAAGCTGTACATTGTGCAGTATACATCTTGAATATATGCCCAACCAAAGTTGTAATGAACAGAGTTCCAGAAGAAGCATGGAGTGGCATAAAACAAGGTGTCACCCACATGAGAGTTTTTGGTTATGTGGCTTATGCACACATTCCAAATCAGGTAAGGAAGAAGTTGGACAGTAAGGGGGAGAAGTGCATATTTATTGGATACAATGAAGAATCCAAGGCATACAGGTTGTATAACCCATCCACCAAGAAGTTTGTTATAAGCAGATATGTGCAATTCATTGAACAAGAAGCTTAGGATGGAAGTATTGAGAAAACACTCAATGAGAAGAGTTGTTTGTCTCATGATGATCATGAGGAAGAAATGGCTAAAAGGAACACTTCATTAGCAGGACCACCTCCACCAACACAAGGACAGCAAGAGACACCACAAGCAGGTATGAGAACACCCTTGAGAAGTGATAACAATGGTTCTCCAAGCACACCACAAGGAGCAGATTTGAGTGCTTCTACAAGAAAAAGTACACCAAGTGAAAGAGGAACCAGATTTAGAAACTTGAATGATATTTATGAGAAAGTTGTAGCAAATGAAGGTATGAACGCTTTATTTGCATTTTATTGTCATGTTGATGATCCTATTTATTTTGAAGAAGCTATAAAAGATAAGAAATGGATAGATGCTATGGATGAAGAAATGAATGCAATAGAGAAAAATAAAACATGGGAATTGGTTGATCCCCCAAAAGGTAAGGAAGTCATTGGAGTGAAATGGGTCTACAAGACCAAAAGAAATGCTGAAGGTAAGATTGAAAGTCACAAGGCCAGACTTGTTTTCAAAGGCTACAAGCAGCAACAAGGAAGAGACTATGAGGGAACTTTTGCACCAGTTTCAAGAATGGAAACAATGAGAGCAATGTTGTCCATAGCAGTACAACACAAGTGGAAGGTTTACCAAATGGATGTGAAATTAGCATTCCTAAATGGAGTATTCATGGAAGAGGTTTATGTTGAAAAACCTCTGGGATATGAGAAAGTAGACCAAGAGCACAAAGTTTGCAGAGTAAAGAAAGCTCTTTATCGGCTGAAACAAGCACCAAGAGCATGGTACAGTAGGATAGATTCCTATCTACTGGAAAATGGGTTTGAAAAATGTGAAGGAGAACCCACATTATACATAAAGGAGAACGATGGTAAGATGCTGATTGTTGTTTTATATGTTGATGATGTGATCTTTACAGGTAATGATGCTTACCTCATTGAGAATTTAAATCAGTCACGAAGGATGAATTTGAGATGACTGATATGGGATTGCTGAAATACTTCCTAGGAATAGAAGTAGAGAAAAATGAAAATGAAATTTTTATTTCTCAAGCTAAATATGTAAATGAAGTTTTCGAAAGATTTAACATGCAGGATTGCAAGGCAACAATTAATCCTACAGTGATGGGATTGAAACTTAGCAAGGAGGACAACAACAAGGATTTTGATCCTAGTTTGTACAAGAGCATAGTTGGCAGCCTTATGTATTTGATTGCAACTAGGCCTGATATTATGCATGCTGTGAGTTTAATTTCAAGATTTATGGAAAGGCTAAAGGAGGCACATTGGCAAGTAGCAAAAAGAATTCTAAGGTATGTGAAAGGAACAAAGAGGTATGGAATCCTATATACCACTTCAGAAAATTTTGAATTGATATGATATTGTTGGAGAGGTAAATCCCCTCTACAGATAGAGGCGATCCCTACTAGCCTAGATCGGGTCTAGCAACAACTGAGTCACGCTAAGACGCAGGTTCCTAGTTACAAACGACCAAGATGTGACAAGAGGCCTACCTTAAGTCCCACACTACTGTTGTTTGTAGAAAATATGGCATTTCCATCCTTTTCTTGGTAGATCACAATCCTCCCGCCTAGCACATTCAAACACCTGCACGCACATGAAGAAACAACAACACACAACGTAAAAACTAAAACATGTAACGATATATCGGTCAGAGAAGATATAATTCATAGCATAAGACATGAACATATGAATGGAACCATAATCAAAGTCATTTATTATTAATAACAACGAAAGAAATATACAACCTGAGCTCTGACACTAGATCTTCCTTCAGCCGGTTGACAGCAGAGCATTTCTCAATGAAACTCGTCGGGAATGGGTCAAAGCTCTCTCTTTTCGGCTTGGCTCTCAGAGGCTGTCTGGCGATAGTCTCCTTGCTACCGATTCAAATCTTAGATCTATGATCCTTAAGGCTAGCTTGCAAAGGGAAAATGGCAAGCTTATATAGATGGTGGAAGGGGAGTTGGGATCTCTACAATGGTGGGATTGGCCCTATCCTCAAGGAAGCTTCCATCCCCTACATGGAGATCCAGAGCCAAACCTCCCAACTCATTTTAGAGACTCGTTCAGGAGTTGGTTGGAATCAAAATTCCGCCATTTATTTAAAAAAAAAAATCTTATTAAGCTTGGCGCGAGTAATACACTGGGACAGAGCGCCATTTGGCGCGCCCTCTTTGGTGGATTTCCCACATTACTGCGAGGGCTGAACTGGCTGGTCATGCCAAGTCTAAAAGGTCTATTTTTAGGGTTTTTTTACAGGAAACTGTCTTAAGAGGAATGATTTTCCTTGTCAAGGGGGATGCTATGGAAGTCGTTTCAGGTCATGCGAATGCTCACAGGTCATGAAAAAGGCCCTCCAATGTGTGGGACGGGGGATTTCAGGGACAGTGACAAATTACTGTGTAACAGATGCCCCCTAAAGCATGAGGCCTGAGAGAGAGAGAGAGGGGTGAAATGCTTTACAAGAATGTGTCCAACTGAAAAAATTGCTGTCGAAAAACCTACGTAGACAAGTAGAACTGATATCTCAAATACATGATATGTGGTATGGGTGCAGCCATCCATAATAGAGTATACAATAATCAGGATCCAGGGTATGGACGCAGCCATCCAGAAAGGATCAATAAGTAGACTCAGGTATGGTCACAGCCATCCAATCAATGAGTCATGTAACCAATGATGATAATCCACAAAATCCGCAGCCTAGATTCCAATAGACAAAATCTAGGGTCTTGCGCTCCATCTCGACCCGAACAGAGTACAAGTTCTAACATGTGATTAAGTGAGCTGAAGTTGAACATGCAAGAACATCATCTGATGACCAACCAATGATGAAAGTCGTTAACAGACGCGAGAGGAACCACGAATAATGACAATGGCCCTCAAGGTACTATAGGTACAATCCACAGAATGTGAACAGTGAGCTGGCATCGAACACCTGCAGAATCATCCGATTGAAGGTCAATGATAAAAACCTTATGTCGAATGCAAAGAACCTGCCATTGAGGCATGCAGGCTCTAAGGTACCAGAAGGGAGTCTCTAGATCAGTGTCCTGGATAATGAGCTGAAGTCAACAGGAAGTGACCTTGATCGAAGGTGGGCCATAGTGTTTCCCACATCATCGACGCGAGACAGAGGAACATAATGTTTGTGAATCAGGATCAGATGAGAATCAGAGGAGGGTTGAAACTGCAGAGGTCAACTTCTCTTGAACATATCGGTGACACGACACTGGATTTGGCAGTATTTGACATCAAAAGATTTGAGGTCATGACGACAAGGCAAAGAGAAGATGAGAGGTCAAAAAGGATCACCCAAACCCATAGAGGCAAGTGGAAAAATGAGATGAGATGTTCCCAACCCGACACGAATGTAGAAAAGTGCCATGTTCAAGAGCGACATACTGCCGACACGATGATGATACTAGTTTCATTTTTCCCCACCATTTCTGGCGAGTACCCCAATTATTTTTGAGAACAAGCTTGAAGGGGATAGCATATGCTTGTGATATAAGTTCGTCCTTATGAAAAATCCAACCTAGTACATTTAGCAAGCCCTAGGAAGGAGAAACTCGAGTATTGTCATTACAACAGAATCCAATGTCATCAAGGTTTAACGAGTCTGATAAAGAAAGAACTCGACATGTTTTCATGTTTAGAGAGTTTGAAAAGACAGTGGAAAAGTAAACTCCAACATTCCCTTTTTGTAAATATTTCCTCAGATCCGAAAAGGTAGAAAACTATCTCTGAGAAAGCCTCCTAGTCGCAATAGGCTAGGGTATTCCTTTTTTGTAAATAATCTACCCAGCCCGAAAAAGGGGTAAACGTATACTGGGTAGATGTTGTTTCATAACCAATTTAACGTGATAAAAATGACAAGCGACTCGACAATATTTTCATGTTTAGAGAGTCAAAAAAGAGCTGAAAGATGACTCCAAAAATGAATTTTCGTGTTTTTACCGAGTCTGAAAAAGTATAAAATACAACTCGTATCGCCGTCCAAGCTACGTGAAAACCTATTGCTGCACATGAAAGCGAGCATAAAACCCATTTTTCGACAAAATATCATAAAATATTGGAAAAATGACCTTCCAAACCTACTTTTGACTTTGAAAAGTTATAAATATGTCAAAAATAGTAAAAACATATTCACTGTTACTTTTTACCTCTTGTGAGAGCAACAGTGAGCTTTTGCTATGCAAACTTGCGATAGCGATTGTGGTCAATCTAGTACATCATTTCAGTTCATGTTTGTTCTAGGTAAGAGGTGCTCTCCATAGCTTTGTTTTAATTCATTTTTTATAGATTTCCATCGTGTTTTTGGATCCCTGAGGGGACCTTTGCAAAATTAGGGCTCGGCCAATTGACGTAGGTATCGGGCACGGACCCGCGCCAATTGGCGTGACTGTTAGCAAAACAGTCGCGCCAATGGCGCAAATCAAATTTTTGTTTAAATTTAACAAAATATGAGCCAATCAATTGAATTTCTGTGTTCAAGAGATCTAATAAGGTGTTTATGACCGTTTTGGTGCAGATACACGACCATAATGGTGATCGAGTGGAAGGAAAGGGAGCATGGTGAAGAAGATGAAATGGCCATGTAGAATGAAGCATGCATGAATGCTCTCTGAAATTGCAATCTAAAAAATTTATTCTTAACACCATGTTTGAGAGCACAACCTGAGTTACTTCAATATTTGATTAGCATTTGGGACAAGAACCAAGAAAAATTCAGGCTTCGAGACCAAGTGTTGGAACTTGAAGTATCCTACATTTATTTCATAACTGGATTGTCTCGCAGAGGTCTAGTGCAAATCATGACAGGCAGTAGACCGTCTGGTGAGAAAATGGCAATGGTGATGGAAAGAGTGTGCCTAGGGGCACAAACAAGATCAGGCAGTGGGAAGGTCGATATCCACAAGGTCCCCGATCTGGCACTCCGAGTGGTGCTCCACACCATTATGTGGGCTGCAGGGTCATAGGCACCGCATGAGGCAACTAAAGCACAACTCATCTTTTCATCTGAATGCATGAACCCGACACTATTTGATTGGGCCACTTCCATAATAATTAACATCAAACGGTAGCTAACAAAGTGTAAGAAGGCAAAACTGAAACAGTTTGGGTACGGATCTATCCTGGTATCATTCATCCTTGAACGACTACCAATTTTCCAGGTCCAGGGGGTGATAGTCGTCGAGCCATCATTCAGGGAGCCAAGGATGGCTCGATGGGCAGCACTCATGCCCAGATCAGGAGGGGGCCAACAAATGTCATGGAGGCCCAAGTTTTTTGCATGGCTACGACGACAACTGATCGTCATTGAGGACTGGCCCTATGCCAGTACCGAGTTCACGGGAGACCCAGATCTTCCACTCTTGGAGGGGGATGACTAGGATGAGGAGCTGGGTAAGACTCTTTTTGATTTTATGTATTTATGATTTTTTTTTTTGTGATACATGCCTATTCTAACAAATAATCCTATATGTATGCAGACGTTGGCCCAGAAAGGCCCGTCGGGATGTCGCCCATCGCACGGAGGACCCCTCTCGCACATGATCCTCAAGCTGAGGGTGGAAAGGGTAGTGAGCTAGTGCAGAACTTGGATGGAATCGCCCAGGGGATCCCAGATTACGCTCAGTTAGTAGACATCCCAATGGCTTATCAGAGGCACATTGTGGGGGTGCTTAGTCGCCTTCACCATTTACTGAGGTGATTGGTGCGTGCGGTGACATGCTACCACGAGCATCACGCTGATTAGTCATCTAGGGCTTTTCATTTGCACATTTTTGAGATACATGTTGTCTCTGGCTATTATTAAAACAAACATGTATATTTTTTGAATTTTATGTGATGTACACAAACTGCAAACTATTTCACACACACACACACACACACACACATTTCTGGATGGATCTTTTTACATATGATGACATTTTTACAAGTTGCGTAAATTTCTATCTAAAACCATGTTAGCTACTGCATCTGTTAACACATTCATGTGTCTGGGTATGTGTTGATATGTAATGTAATCAAAATTTCTTTCCAGTAAATGAATACATAGATACAGTCATAAAATGGATGGGTTTCTAACTGAATAATGACCATTAAGTTGTAATACTACAAGCTGTGAGTCCAGATATACAAGTAATGCATGAATATCGAGGTTAACAACTTCATTTAACAATTCCAAAATGGCAGTATACTCCGTGACATTATTTGTGGTAGGCCCTAGACAAACACCTTGCAAATTGACCAACTCACCAGCAGGATCGTAGATTACCCAGGCTGTCGAGGACAGATTCCTAGTACTGCGGGAGGCACCATCCGCGAAACTGACAAAAGGAGTAATAGACATCTGCACAATCAGGAAGACCCAATCAATAGAAAGATGCTTACAAAGCACACCACACTACACATGCATAAAAAATGAAATCACTCACTTATGTACACACACACCACACAAGAATAACTCAAGCGTAGTACTTCTTAAGGTACAACCCATTTCTAGGCTACGCTAGGGGAATACCTTCATAGTTGATTAGCTCATAGGCCCCATTTTTTAATACTCGCTTAACTATATAGGGCCCATGCCACATGGGCTGGAATTTTCTCGCTCCAAATTTATCATGTGCTTGGTCATATAGGAGGACGAGGTCCCCTTCAATGAAAGAACATGGAGAAACCGATTGATCGAAATGGGCTTTGTGCCTCAATAACCAAGGCAACCAAGCGGCAGGTTTCATCCAGTTGTTCTAAATACAAGAGACGTTCTTCCTCCGGAGAAGTGTCAGGCAATAGTTCCACAGCCAACTTCAGAGAAGGAATTTCACATTCAACTGAGAGAGTCACTTCCAGACCATACACCAATTGGAAAGGTGTGAATTTGGTCTAGCATTTTACTGATGTTCGATAAGCCTAAAGAGATGAGAACAATTGGAGATGTCAGTTGGATTTGTGGATACCAATTGTTCGTTGAAGCATCTTGACCAATACCTTGTTTACAGCCTGAACCTAGCCATTCACCTTGGGGTAGTATCGCATTGAGCTATCATGGCGTAAGCCCAACTTTGATGTCAGCTCAGCCATCATGTAATCCTGAAAATGAGTGCCATGATCGGTGACAATGGCTTGAGGGACTCTAAAACATGTAATAACATGGTTGAAAATAAATTTGGCAGTTGTCTTACCATCGACAGCTAATGTAGGCATCGCCTCGGCCCACTTAGTGAAGTAGTCCACGACAATGATTATATAAGCATGCCCCCCAGCTGAGTGAGGATTACATGTCATAAAATCTATGCCCTATTTAGCAAAAGGGCCTACGGTAATGACAGGATGCAAGGGTAGGGGTGGCATGTGCATCTTGCACTGAAAGACCTGGCACGCATGACATTTTCGAACTGCAACAATACAGTCTTTGAATATAGATGGCCAGAAGTAACCCGCACGTAGAATTTTCTGGGCGGTGGAATATCCGGACATATCACTACCACAGGCGCCACAGCGACAGTCATTCAAGACTTTCTCAACCTATTCCAGGGTCAAGAACCAGCGAAGCATGGAATCAACTCTGACACAATACAAGGTATCTCCTACAATACAGTATGGTTGAGATTGATGCCGAATGCAACGTCGAGCATCTTTGGTCAAATCAGACCAGAACATGGATGTTTGAAGATACAAAATAATTTCACCGTACCATGGATCACAAGTGTTGATGAGAAAGAGTGTTTCATCCGGGATATGATCCTCGGATTGGGATGGAACGGAGTCTGTCGGGAGAGAGCAAATAAGATCAGAAAAAACCAATGATTTTGTTGACTTAGCAGTGGTGAACTCTAAATAGAACTCCTGAAGGATGATAATCCATTTGGAGTACTTGCCCCCCAACAATTGTCAAGACAGGATGTATGTCATGGGGTTGTAGTCAGAAACCATGGTTACCGTACGCAACAGGATGTAATGGCAGAATCGTTGAACGGCCTGAACCGTAGCAAGCGCCAACTTCTCGACGTGGGCATAGCGCGTTTCCGTGTCGAGAAGATTTCGAGATAGATAGTAAACTACGTGTTCATTTCCATCATCATCATCCTGTACTAGAACCATAGCTATCGTGCTAAATGCAGCAGCCAAATAAAGGGTAAAATCACGATGATAGTTAGGAGGACATATCAATGGAGCATTAACGAGAAAAGTTTTAAGCTTATCAAAATATTGCTGGGAAATCTCATACAAATGGAAGGGAACATCCTATTTCAAAAGTTGCGTAAACCCCTTGGCCACTTCCGCATAGTTTGGAATAAAGCGTCGTAAGAAGTTGGCTTTCCCCTGTAGACTCTGCAGTTGATGTAATGAGGATGGGGATGGGAGGTTAACGATAGCCTCAACCTTGAGGGGGTTAAGGTGAATTCTGCCTTTGGAGACGATGAATCCTAAAAGACGACCAGAATCCACGTAGAAGACGCACTTGTGAGGATTGAGCCTAATATTGTAACATTTGCAACGGAGGAAAATCTGGCGGAGGTGTTCGGGATGGTCCTCACGCCAAGCTGAATGGGCTGGAAAATCATCTAGATATGGCTGAAAAATATGATGTATGTCGTGGAAAGCATAGGACATAGCATGTTATAAGGTGTCCCCAGCGTTTTTTAAGCTGAACAGAAGCTTTTTGTAAGCAAAAGTGCCCCACGAATAGATAAAGGCAGTCTTATGTTCATTAGCGGGTAAAATATTAATTTGATTGTAACCCGAGAAACCATCCATAAGGGAATAAATATCACTCTCCGCGCATTCATCAATGATTTGATCTATAAAGGGAGTGGGGTAATTGTCCTTAGGATAGGACCGATTAATGTCTCGGTAATCAACACAGACCCGTATAGTGCCCTGCTTCTTATCTACAGGGACAATATTAGAAACCCATTCTGTGAGGGGAATTGGATAGATAAATCCCATGTTAAGAAGTTTTTCAACTTCTGCCTTTATGGCTGCGGCTTTTCGGGGATGCACTGGGCGTAGACGTTGACGCACGGGTTTCGCACCTCAGTAGGTAGGAATCTCATGCACGACTATACTAGGATCAATCCTAGGCATCTCTTCATAGGACCATGCGAAAACATCGCTGAATTCACGAAAAAGGTTTTTGTATGCCTGAATCTCTTTGGGAGAACAGGTAACTCCCACATGAATGTTCTCGACTACCCCCGGTTTGACGAAGATGTCGATAGGCATGGTTTGCGTGATGTTACTCATATTTCCCTTCGAAAGGACCTCATGAGTCAATATCGGTGTTTTAAGAGGCAGAGTGGGAACTTGAGATGCGAAGCGCTCTAGACAATCAGACATTGCCCCCAGGTCAGGCATGAACAAGGAACGATGATGTCCATCGCTCCACGACAGATATTCAAGAGACATTGTTTCAACAATAGCTTCATCAGAAGGGAAGAATTCTCTTAAAGGATCAGGCAAATCTGCATCACCTAGCCAAGGGGATTGAGAATATATATCTAAAGCCATGCTCGAAGGAGCATGTTCAGGAGGAGGAGGATCAGATGCAGTGAAGATCTTGCAGTAATTGATCTCAATTGGAGTCAAAGGCATCGACTCTCCGAAAGAGGTCACCTGTTCAGGCGAAGGGATGATATAAGGGTCATCTGACCTAGAGATGTTAACTTGAATGGTGTGCGGTGGTGGCGGAGGAAAGATACCCATGAGGATGGGGTATTTGAGAAGACTGGGTCCTACACTATCAGGGCGATTGGGGATCTGATCCACGTAAGGTACGTTGTTCTTGGAGGATGACGTGAAGAAATACAACTGATCAACAGTGATAATTTTTCCCTCATGGGCAAACTTCAGAATCCGGAAGAGGGTGGACGGAATGCATAGCATGGCGTGAGTCCAACTGCGACCAAGAAGGAGATTGTAGTTGAGCTTGGCATCAACCACTTCTACTTCTACGTTGACTATCTTACCCTATAATGTGATCGACAAACTCTCGAGAACACCCAGGGGTTTTGATTCCCGACCATCGAATTCCTCTAGGGCATTGGGAGATGAAGTAAGAGCTGGAGAGCCAATGGCTTTCCAGCAGGAAGATGACATAACATAGGTGGAAGCATCTTCATCCACAACAGCTCTGTGGATGTTGAGGCTGTTGATCCCAACTTGTATAACAAGAATGATTTGATGTGGAAGCTGGGGGACAAAATTTTCTAGGTTGAAGGTGAGAAGACTAGAATTGGCAAGATCGATTCCACCGATTGCAGACAATAGAGATTTCCGTTGCGATGGGAAAATTTGAAGCATTTCCAACGCAGACATTGCAGAAGGTGCATGTTCGAAATCCTCAACAATGCCGTAGTGTTGAGCGGCACGGGCGTTTGGGTTATAGGAAGATTTTCTAAGAACACCTTTAGAAGGTGGCCTCACAACAAGTTCAGCACTAGGCTTCTCAATTTCTAAAGGACCAGAGACAAGTGGGGGAGGTGGGCCATCAACGACCTCCTTCCCAGCTGCCTGGCATGATCCAGCATAATCCTTCGAATGCGTAGCAATCGAAACAGGTGCAGCACCATTCATCATAAAAACTTGGGACCCAAATGGTGCAGATGGTGAAGGTTGCTCAACCATCTGGGTCTGCTGAGATGGGAATGGTTCTTTGAGAACTTCCAGAGTCCCTTTGGAGCCTTTCATAAGTTGACTAACTTCAGATCGTCAGGGAAAATCTTTAGTATAATGATCTCCTTCACAGATAAGGAAGGGGTACTTCGGTTTGCATTGGGAACCATCGTCATCACGAGGTTTAGAAGACTCTGGTTTCGGGGCATTAGGTTTGGATTTTATTTTGCCCTTCTTCTTTCCTTTAGAGGAATTTTCTGTAGGATTAGCGTGAACGACGTTGACCTCTACAGTCTTACCAGAATCCGAAAGGGCGGGAAGAGCAGAATTATTGGAAGAATTAGACTTCTGCTTCCCATTAAAGGACTTCTGAGAAGTTTGAGAAACGGAACCAATAACACCATCCACCGATGGGGTAGTTGGTGCTTTGGAGGTCCCTGGCCACGGGGCATTAGTCAAAATATCATAAAGCGTGCCAGACTGAGAGTACACCAAATCAAGGTATTGGGCAAGCGCGATGGCTTGTTATTCAGTCACACATGCCCCCATAGCAATATCTTGAGTGATCTTGCTAACGAAGGAGGTAGTGAACCAATGAGTTAGTAGCTGATCAGGTATATCAAACTTGATCAGTCTATGATGACATCGCCACTCATGAATATGATCAGATATGTGAGTGGTTTTATCCTACTTGAGAGAATTCAGGAGATGTGTCTCTGCTTCGTAACGAACCGGTAACTGAAAATGTGTCATAAAAGCCATAGCTAACATGTTGAAGTCTTGAAAGATACCACGGGGTAATTCTATATACCACTTAGTAGTAGCACTGCTAAGAGTATGTTGGAAGAGATGCAAATGAATTGAATCATCGACCCAAAATTTTGACGAACACCATAGCTGGTAGGTCATGACATGAGCTTGGGGGTCCTCTCCAGCTTTACCTTCAAAATTTAGGATAGTCACTAGGCACCTTGGTTGGAATCGAAGGCCAATAAGGATTGTGAAGAATTGGATCATTGGTCAATTTAGAAACATTCAGCAATTCCAACGTAGCAAGGAAAGGTAACTAAGGATTGAAAGGCATACCAGGCCCTCGATAAGGACTTGTACCTGTACTCCACCTTGGTTGAGCATAACGTTTCCCCCATTGGTTCTGTCTCGGGGGATTCTGACCATAGGGGGTGTAATCCATATAATTAGATTGATACGATTGCTGATAACTAGTGTACAGTGGTTGATAACTGGCGTATGGACCTTGATTATATTTCGGCCCCATCTGAGAAGTATATGGATTTGACTGCTGAGTATAGGTATAGACTGGTTGTTGAAGGTAATAACCAAAACCTTGGGGTGGGTTGTAAACCGGTCGAGGTTGACCTTGAAGATAATAACCACCTTGGGGTTGAGTGGGCTGTTGGTAAGTGGGGCCCTGCTGAGCCTAATGAGTTGGGCGCATAGGTGGATTCAGTTGCGGCATAGAGTAAATCAACTATTGAGCAGGGTTTACTGGATTTGTAGGTTGGCTTGGTTAAACAGACTGACATGGCTGAGCGGGCTGCCCTAGTTGAACAGGTTGACCCGGGTGAACAGGTTGACCTGGCTAGTGAAGGACACTAGGCTGCCCCGGATGAGCCAGTTGGCTTGCTGGTGGGATAGGGCTAGGCTGTGTCTGATAACCAGTTTGACCCGCAACAGGACCATAAGATGGCCCTGGCTGTGCAACATTCGAACCAATAGGAAACTGAGGTTGCAGAGGTTGCACCATAGGTTGAGAGGCTTGGATTTACCCCCAAAGACCATACAACGGTCCTGGTTGATACCCCGGTTCACCTGTAGGTCCTAGAGGTTTTCCTTGTTGGACCACAGGGTGAGGATGCATAGGTTGAACTTGAGGGTTGTAAGACTGTCCTTGCGGACCGTATAACAAACCCTGCTGGCCCGAAGGTTGGCCCTGTAAGGGTTGTCCTTGCGGTCATATAGATAGCCAGGTTGGCTCGAAGGTTGGCCCTGGAAGAGTTGTCCTTGCGGGTTGGAAGGTTGCCCAGCGTGGGCAGACAAAAAACCTTGAACATACTGATAAGCCTCTGAAGCAAGAAAACGTAGAGGGTTTCCTTTATCATCGTACTGATATGGAAAAATGTAAACGGGTGTACCATCCTATGCATAATGGGAAAAATAAGGATGGTTGGGATCTTGGGAGGACTGACCAACCTTAGAGTTTGGCTGTTGTAGAGACAACCGATACTCCTCAGGAGAAATATTCTTCGGAATAGCAGATGCTATGTAGACGTATTCAGGAAGTGACACGGTCCTGATGGACTGAGTAGTAACATCGAGTGTAGATGCAACTACATAGACAGTA
This sequence comes from Pinus albicaulis, assembly GCA_034641835.2. NCBI lineage: Eukaryota > Viridiplantae > Streptophyta > Pinopsida > Pinales > Pinaceae > Pinus > Pinus albicaulis. The sequence goes on from CM076584.1 coordinate 347,855,302, forward strand.
GGCCTAATAGGTACTGATGTGACCTAAGGAGATGATGTGAGGGGTGTCCTTGGGGACATCCCTAACGAAGGAATAAGCGGCCTCGTAGACGGAGTTGATACTCCCATAGAGGTGACAACGGCCACAATCTGACTTAAGGATCTATACCCCACCGGAAGCTAAGGACCAAGCGAAGACATGACAAATAAGTCAGGGTTGTCTTCTAGGAACAGTTGGTAATCTTCACAAGATGTAGCAATTTCCTCACTAGGAGAAGGATTGGATGAGTCCATATTTGACCCTGCCGCTAGATCTTCTAAAAGACAACGAGGACTAGGAGGAATAACAATAGCTAAAAAAGGCGAACCTGATGTAAGAGGAGGGAAATATTCCCCTACTCCAAATCCAAACCAAGCATTGGATAAGGGCCAATTGAACTCAACTGGTCCTCCAAAGGGAAGCTCAGATAGAATCAGTTCCCCGTCGGGAAACTCGGAGACAATGGGCTGCTAAGGTTCAGTAGAGGACTGAGAGACCTCTGATGAATCGTCTATGTAAGGACTACCAGTAGAAAAAACTGAGGGTTCCACCACTGTGACAGTAATGAAAAGAGGAAGAGATCAAAAAAAAGCACATGGGAAAAAACCAAGGCACACAATCAAACGACCAACAAGCAAACTCTAAAAGGGCGTGTGATCGCAGGTGATTTATTTTACCACATTGAAACTTAGAAACTTTACCATTTCATGTTTTAAGAGTCGAGAAATAGATAAAAGGTGACTCTATCTCTTTCAATTTGGAAAAAAGCATGAAAGAACAAGCGCTTGATGATCCTGTCAAATTTAGTGAATCAGAAAAGATCAAAATGACTACTTTGGAACTCTAGGAAAAGGGTGTACCAGATATCCGTGAACTGCAATATACACGTTGGTTTCAAAATGAAAGAGAAATCAACCAAGGACTTGACGTACGTGCAGGAAATCTCCCCGAATGCTGTGTTCGGTGTATCATGGGTATAAGGCGGCAGACTCAGCTTCCTATGGGTAAAGGATAGCATCCTAGTGGCGTCTCCCTTTATATACGCAATGGTATGGGGAGCACAAGTCCGTACTAGTGCTGTCTAAAGCCAAGAGGCGAACGACAGCTACTAGGTTTAATGACGCTGGAACACATCACTAGCCTAGACCTCTAAATATTTTGTTAATGTTTCAATGCTGCCTTAAGGTAAATTGAATAAATTTTAGAGTTGATCTTCAATTATGTTTCAATTTTAAGGCCCTACCGAATGTTATGTCTCAAAAATCCTCTAAATGCACACTACATGCCACAATATATCACTTTATTTGATGAATGGCTAACTATGGGAAGGTTGGAGAGCTTTTCAAACAACAAAATGTTCACAAAACAACCACTAGTGTCTCTAATGTACGCTAATGAAATTAAAGGCTTTTCCTTTAGATTTATATAACACTAATAACGCAGAAAATTTTTCAATTTACACTAACTAATCAAAAGAAAAATACTTGTTTTTGTATTTTCAATGTTTTAAGAGAAAAATGCACTAAAAAAAATGAAAACTAATGGAGAGATCAATTTGAGAAATGATAGTGGAAGAGTAAAGACATGCAAGTTTACTCAATGCAAAAAACACAATCAGACCTCAAACTGATGGAGAAATCCCCCAAATGAAAGAGGAATCCCAAGAACTCAAACGAACCGTGTAATCTAGGCTCGAAATGAGACAAAGTGAGACTCAAATGAGAAAGAGAGAAATCACTCAAATAACACAATAAAACAATGGAAAACAACCAAATGATGCAAAGAAGCAACAACAAAGTTGACTGGACAAACGAAAACCAAAAACTCCCACGAGAGGCTCATCACACTATAACACCTAGATGCCCTAGGGCTAGAATGTAAAACCGATAGTAGAGGGAAAACAACCAGAGGATAGAGGTCACACATAGTCAACCAAGGCTTCAGGACACTCAGGCAGTTGAAAAAATGGAACCAAAACCAAAAATCAAGCTCAGAAGGCTAAAAAACAAGCAAACACTAGCACCACACAGGATTGGCATGATTGTCTGGCTGCAACTAGCGCCAGAACAGGATTGGTGCGGGGGCCTAGCTAGCAACAAGTGCCAATCGGCGTGACTGTCAGGCCAAAAAGCGCGCGAGTCGAGTTTACTAATGACAAAAAATAAAAAAGAGCAAACAGGGATCGGATCAGGTATGGTGAAGCTAAACAAAGGTTTAACACTAGAAAAAGGCAAACCAGAAGAGATGATCAAGCATACAAAGACCAAAATCAATTGAAAAGACAAGACAAACTCCAATAAATGTCTCCCCAGTGGAGTCGCCAGTTTGTTGGAAAGGTAAATCCCCTCTGTGGATAGAGGTGATCCCTACTAGCCCAGATCGGGTCTAGCAACAACTGAGTCATGCTAAGACGCAGGCTCCTAGTTACAAAAGACCAAGATGTGACAAGTTTCCTACCTTAAGTCCCATGCTATTGTTGTTTGTATAAAATATGGCATTTTTTTCCTTCGCTTGGCAGATCACAATCCTCCTGCCTAGCACGTTCGAACACTTATATGTGCATGAAGAAACAACAACACACAATGTAAAACCTAAAACATGTAACCATATATCATCCAGAGAAGATATAATTCATAACATAAGACATGAACATATGAATGGAACCATAATCAAAGTTGTTTATTATTAATAACAATGAAAGAAAGATACAACCTCAGCTCTGACGCTGGATCTTCCTTCGGCGGTTCGACAGCGGAGCACATCTCAATAAAGCTCGTTGGGAATGGGACAAAGCTCTCTCTCTTCGGATTGGCTCTCAGAGGCTGTCTGGCGATAGTATCCTTGCTACTGATTCATCTCTTAGTTCTATGATCCTTAAGGCTAGCTTGCAAAGGGAAAATGGCAAGCTTATATAGATGGTGGAAGGGGAGTTGGGATCCCTACAATGGTGGGATTGGCCCTATCCTCAAGGAAGCTTCCATGATAGGTGGAAAACCACTTCCCCTACATGGAGATCTGGAGCCAAACCTCCCAACTCATTTTACAGACTCGTTTAGGAGTTGGTTGGAATCAAACTTCTGCCATTTATTTTAAAAAAAAAATCCTTATTAAGCTTGGTGCGAGTAATACATTGGGACAGAGCGCCATTTGGCGCGCCCTCTTTGGTGGATTTACCCCATTGGCGCGAGGGCTGAACTGGTTGGTCGCGCCAAGGCTAAAAGGTCTATTTTTAGGGTTTTTTTATAGGAAACTATCTTCAGAGGAATGATTTTCCTTGTCAAGGGGGATGCCATGAAAGTGGTTTCAAGTCATGTCACTACTCACAGGTCACGAAAAATGCCATCCAATGTGCGGGATGGGGGATTGCAGGGACAGTGACAAATTACTATGTAACATATATACTGATAGTGATTGGGCTGGAAGTATAGATGACCAGAAAAGTACATCTGGTTATGTTTTCCATATGGGTTCAGGAGCCATTTCATGGGCTTCTAAGAAACAACCAATTGTGGCTTTATCTACAATAGAAGCAGAGTATGTGGCAGCTATAGTAGCAGCATGTCAAGCTGTTCGGATGAGGATAATGTTGAGGAGTTTGTGTCATGAACAGGTAAAAGGCACAACAATTTATTGTGACAATAGCTCAGCTATATCATTGTCAAAGAATTTAGTGTTTCATAAGAGAAAGAAGCACATTGATGCCAAGTATCAGTACATCAGGGAGCTAGTGAACAATGGTGAAATTATTTTGAAACATTGCAGAACAGAGGAGCAGTTTGCAGGCATTTTGACAAAACCATTGGGGCAAATTTTTTTTAATTATTTGAGAAAGTGGTTGGGTATGGAAGAAAACCCAACAGTTGAAATTAAGGGGGAGTATTGGAATTTAATTTCAAACTCCACACTGGCAGGGAGGACATAATTTAAACTCTGATATAAAATCTTGAAGGATAGCGACCGAGCTTGCTTGTTTCTGAACTCACACTCAACCACACGTTCAACGCAAGTTTTAAATTTCCTGCAAGTTAATTTCTTTTTGATGAAGGCCGTAACTATTTTTCCTGAAGTTGCATTGAAAGGTTGTGGTTTCAAACCACACAACCGAGATCTTGACACTCTGCCATACCGCCATTAAACCAACTCACCAACCAGCATTTAAATCTGGCGGGTCACTTTGTTTTTTGAATTTTCCAAGTCAACCGGAGACACGTGGACCAATCATGTTTTATCACACAGGTTTTTGGCATGACGTCATGACAAGGATTTGGTATGCGATAATTTTATTAAATATAGCTTATATTTTGTTTGACATTCGACGGGCCCCAACATCAACCAATCACAGGCTAATCACGTGGAAATGGAGCTTGCTGATGTAGGGGCAAATTGGTATGTGAAATCCGAATACAATATGGCTTAATCGTCATTTGAAGTCCGAGCCAAGGTTTCTAAACTTTGGTTAAAGTGTTTGTATGTGGCGGATAGTATAAGGTTTCCAAACCTTATAATAAAGTATTTTGTTATGTTTTAATATAAACGCCGAGAATGAAAAAGTCTTTTGACTTTTGGTTATGACTCATATACGGGTAATAGTATATATTATAAAATTTTAATTTTATAATATATACATCTCCATAGTTTTATTTTAAATTTTTTTTTTTTTAAATGCTACACCATTAAAAGTAAAGCCCAAAGGCTTATTTGTTATGTTGAATATGAAACATAAGTGAGGAGAAATACACTGTCTCTGTATTGTTTTTAACTGTATGCCTGAAGGCAAATATACAGTGAGAAAAATAGAGCCATACTATAAGCACAATATGTGCATTCTTTGTTGTAAGAGACAAAGAGAAATTTTGAAGGACACTGTGTGTTGCAGCAATTCCACGCCTTTTGTAAATCCATCTGATAGAGGAAGAACCACTTTGTAATAGAATTTTATTTTTAATGAAATAGAAGTTGTTTGTGTGCCATCTCTATCCAACAAATTTTTAAATGAGTTCTTTGTGTTAGAAGGATAATTTTTATTCTCTCTGTGTGTTCTGGAATATTCAGAAATTTCAACACTTATTCTTTCATGGCTGGCATTGATTATTGGGGGTTGCTGTTTAGATGCCTGAGTGCCATGAAACAAGTGATTTGCTTGCTTCCTTTCCAAGGGGGCTCCAGAAAATTGTCAACCATGTTTCTATGCCATTGGATGTGAACCTATGGAATCATCTTTGATGATTTCACACTTGGCACAAAGGTCTAATGGATTCCCTTGTAATCGAGGTATACTCTCTAATGCTCCATTTCATAATCTTGATTCTTTGATGCATGAATCTAATGCCTTAACTTGGGGGCTGGAGTAGCATTTGGCTTCCAATGGGTCTATTAGTGAGAACAATGATGATGCTCAAGAGATTTTGGCATTGTATGATTCTTGTGTCGTTGGATGCTCACATTTTGTCTAATTGAGGAGTCATGCATCATTTTGGGATGATAAAAAAATGATGGGATGGAGGGTCTCTTGGAAAGGTGGAAAGGTAGAGGAGGAAAGGCACAAAGTAGACATACCCAAGATATACGAGTTGTTACTATTTTTTATTGACCTCTCAAAATCTAATGACCGGTATTTATGCTCTTTCAACTATCCATTTACTACAAATAACTTGAACATGCAAATACACATTAAATTTGACTTTACCATATATAATAATGAACTCAAACTAACTCACAGTTGGCTTAGTTAACTCACGCTCTAAATTTAGACTACTTTGCATGCGAGAGTAATTATCTATCTTTAACACTCTCCCTTATTTATGACCACTAAACTAAGAGATGTCTCATGACAACTCAAAAATGCATGTTGGTACGACTACTAAACTAGGAGATGTCTCATGACAACTCAAACATGCATGTTGGTCTAAGCCTCACCTACACTTACAACACCTAGGTTTCCTCTATGAAAATCAAATACATCTTTCACTGATGGCTTAGTGAATATATTTTCCAAATGACGAGTCAATTCTCAAGGGTTCAAATAAAATTCTCAATTTCTCACGAATTCTCTAATAAAATGATATCTTATATCAATATGTTTGCTCTTTTGATAAAACACACTACGCTTGGATAGTGAAATGGATGAGGTGTTGTTAAAATATATTGTTGTTGATGTGAGGGTCCTATAATAATAGGATTTATAATTTTTAATTGACTTTGATTAGTCTTGTAATATGTACATAGTTTGCTTTCTGCAAATTGTTTTCCCATATTTGAAAATAAAAAATGTAAAGAGGGTAAAAGTCTTAAAAGAAAAATCATAGGACTTGAAATAAAAAAATATAAAAAAGAATATGAAAATGAACCCCAAACAAAAAAGAGATAAAAATAATACATGAAAGTGATGCAATTCCAAATGCCAATACTAGTTACTTTTACTGCAAAATAAAGATTGTGTGTAACTTGTTAAAATGCCACAATCCATGAAGGTCAAACTACCTAATCTTGACCCTTAATGCTTTAAATTTCATGTTGTTATATAGAGAACAAAGATCTAGCCAAACAGTTTAATCTTGGCTGATTAGTAGTTAGGTGGAGAATAATAAGGAGCTCAATTGTTTAATCTGATCCCTTCGAAGAAATAAGGATAGAATTAGTTAGTTTTTTGTTTAAAAGAAAAATGAATAAGGATTTGCAAGCTCAAATGCACCCATATAAATGAAGAAAACATGTTAGGGTAGAAGATGGGTAAGCAGAAGTAGTTTTCACAAGCATGGATAACAGATAATTGGTCATTTCATTTACTAATTTCCCTTCAAAATCATTTCCCTTGTAAAAATATCTTCTCCCCCTTCATTTTTCCCTTTTCTCATTTTCCCCCTTGCAAAAAGCCCCTTTTCCTAAGTTAAAACACACTTATCCTTGGAAAAGTAAAAAATACTTTTACTAATTCCCCTTTATTCAAAATTACTGAAAAAACCCAAAAAAAACTTTAACCCTAAGTCTAAAATGGTTAAAATATATATGTCAAAACCCACAATGAAGGAATCTGCCCCCAATATCATTTTTTACACTATAATTAGTGTATTATACATATCTCGTAGTTACATTACATTATTAACAAATTAACCTAATATATTAAATCTCTTTATAAAACTTTTAATCCCGTATTATATTAAATCCTTTATATATACATCCCAACCCATGTTTTTCTTTAAAACCTATGGTTTATATTCCCACATGTTATATAATCCTGGACCCACTTACTAAACCCTACTTACACAAATGTGACACTTACCTTAACCTTATTGGTTATATCATACAAAACCCCAACCAATACATATAACTTACCACATATTTTAAACCTCGAGCCCCACGCCTGCTATACAGCCCCAATACTCCATCGCATCATCCTAGCCATCCAATTGTCACCCACGAGATCCGACCGCCATCAAACCCTATCGCACATTCCTTAGGGCAATAATTAACACACCTCAACCTTGCGAAAAATGTAGTTTTCAGAGCTCCGCTCCAAACTAATTGTCTAAACTTCATTCGATAACATCATTTAAAATTATACCACTACCACCTCTGGAGCTTGCGAAAACCACTGAGCGGTTTTTCCCCTAGTGCCCAAACCACCCACCCATTTGAAATGACCACGTATTAATGCAAAACAATGTTGGTTTAAAATTCATATATGCCACCCTTTGTTAGCATTTTTTATTTTTCTGTTACATTTTAAGTTGAAGAAGCACTTATGACCAGTTTTTACGCTACCAGATCACGTTGTCGACCTCATTTTAAGCCCAATCCACCAAAATTCAAGACCTTTGATGATACAAAACATTTCAAAACCGAATTGAATCTTATAAAGACCACCGTAACCTCAAAAAGCTTTCTGCAACCCCAGAAACCTTCTACACAGACAAAATTCTTCATTTTTCTAGGTATTCTTCAAAAGAAAAGACCTATTCCTCAATCCAAAGAATTAATACAACTTATTGAATCATTTAGAGCCTTTTGCAAAACCTAAAGAAAACCCTTTTCCTTACCAAAGTTATTTTCTATAAAACCCTGGACCTCCTTGCACAAATTCTGATATCTAAGATTGTTTTAAAACACAAAATTAAATTAATTATATCATTTAGAAGCTATCTGCAAACCTGAAAAAGAATCCTGTGTCTTTCAATCCATTTTCTGTAGACTCTAGGTGCCTTTTACAAAGTTCCAGGGTTTTGAGATTTTTTTTGTCACAGAAAGTGCACTACAGACTCTAAATGTCCTTTTGCAGAATTCTTAGTTCTTAAACAATTGTTTTTAAGCATAAAGATTAAAAATTTGATCAAGTAAACCTCTGTAGACCATAGGATAAAACCTTGTTTAATCCTAAATCAGTCTGCAACCTATTCTAATTTTTCAGAGGTGCTCCTATAGGCCTAAATATGTGTTTCTAAAGCCAAAAGAGTGAAAAACTAATAAATCAAGCAAAGCAATGGCTTCCAAAAACATTGTAGCTATCAATCCTTTACAACACCCTATTGTAGATGTAGAGCACATTCCCTTAGCTGACACAGAATTTAAGATTACTGATACAGTCACAAAATTTAACCTTCCTGAGCTCCACTGCTGGAGCCAAGAAAAATCCATAGATCAGGCTGATGAAGTGTTTATATGGGAGTCAAATTTTCCAAAATATGTTGTCCCACAGAACTTTCAATGCACAGAAATGATTAGACTCTGTCAATCTTCCTATTTCCCTGATCAGAGAGCCATAATAAACCGTGGAAAAGAAATCCTATTTACCATTACTATTGAATCAATTAATCAGATGCTACAGATACAACCCAGGCCTGATGATCCCTTTATCCATTAAGGCCCTCACTCAACTATACCTCAATCTTCACTTCCCCAAGAGGTTCCAGATATTTCAAAATTTCATGCCTTATTCTGTAGAAATTCCCAAGATAAGTCCTCCATACCCTTCTGCAAAATTTTCTGAAAAGACAAGACATATCATCTCCATTTTGTCTTTCATTCTTGTATATTTTACAGATGAACATGTTGATGCTGCAGTGTTAAGATTTTTATTTACTTGCAAATATTGTCAGCCTCCTGCTACCATTTTTAATTTTTCCCAATACCTTGCTGACAATATCCATGAACAGTTGGTCAAAATGCCTTCTGAAGGTATTTTCAAGTATTCATCATTCCTATTCCACATGTTCTTATAATTTCAGTCTGAGAAATTTAATATAAACCTTCAGAAGCTTGACGTGGAAGGAAACCCACAATAATTCATCTTTTGGACTTCCTTGATAAGGAGAGACTCCAATGAGTTCACTTATACAGGTTTTTACTAATTTTTTCATTCATCCTATGGTAAATCTGCTGAACAGCAGTAGGCACCCTAGAATTAGTGAAGAGATTAAGAAGGTCCTATAGTTGTCTAAGCATAATAGGACAGGTGATTGGTACTTGTACCAAAATAATACTGAGATAAGAGTATATGGATCAAGTCTTGTTCAATATAAACTACCCAAATACCTCTAAGGTAGATTCTTAATTCAGATGCAATTAATTCCTTAGCAATAAAGAAGAAGAGACAGTTCAAATTGAAAAATCAAGTTTGTCCTTTTATCTGTAACAATAGAGATGCAGGTCCTGACGCTGAAAATCATTTACAAGAGTTCAAATTCAGTAAAAGTTTATGTGTTATTATGATTCCCTTGGAGTTATAAGTAAAATGATAATTAAATGAAAATTTACTCCCTATGTACATGAAAAGAAACCAGACATAGATAAATTCTCCAATCAATCTGAATGGTTGGACAACACCTTGGTAGAGGCAGAGAAGAAAAGTGATACTATTCAAAATTTGCAGACTCCAGCCCAAGAAGACAGGAATGAAAAAAGAAACAGAGAGGAAGGATCATACACAATAGAGACTACAACAGAAACTAAATTTAAATTGAGATACAGTAAAAAGCCAAAGTTACATCCTGCCAATAAAGAAGTGGAAACAATAGAGGTGATTGATATAGAAATAGCAGTAAAGGAGAATGCACCTCATACAATAATTGAAGAATAACAACGACCTACAACTCTAAAAACTCAGTTTATTTAGAATCAACACAGTATTGAAGTTTCCTCATCTAAAAAACCAGCATAAAAGGATATGGATATCAAATCAAGATACAAAGAAATCAAGGCCAGAAATGAAGAAATTAATACTGAAATATATTCTCAATATCTGAAACAAACTCCTTGCATCCAGAATAGGCTAGTTTCAGCCTTTGACTATAAGAATAAAAATATGCAGCTGACATTTCGTCAACCCACAGTTCAAATTCCCAAGTTGTCCTCTGATTACAAAAAGACATATTTTGAAGTCTTGGCCCAAGATATTCATCCTCTGGACCAAATTGAGTTTCATAAGTAGACAGGCGAGATGATCTATTCTACAATGACCACCAAGGCCATGAGAGTAGAAAAACTACAAAACACTCTATCAAATATCAAATATCAACTCAAATTGGAAAAAGCAACTTCACAGGAAAAAGATACTAGAATTAAATCTTTGGAAGAATTAGTAATTGAAGTAGGATATGATCCTAAAAATGACAAAGTGGCAGAGGAATTGATGAAGAATAAATTTTGATTGTTTTCTTATATGTGAATGACATGATTTATAATAGTGATCTTGAATTAGATGAGTTAAAATCAACCATGAAGAAATAATTTGAAATGATAGATATTGTTCTTATGAAATATATTCTTAGCATAGAAGTTTAGCAATATGAGAAATAAATTTTTATTTGTGAAAACAAATATGCTAAATAATTGTTGAAAAGATTCATAATGGAAAATTTTAAAGTTACTCCTACACCAGTTGCAATAGGTATGATATTATGTAAGGGCAATGAAGGACTAGATGTCAATCCAACTCTATTCAAAATATTGGTTGGTAGTATTATGTATCTCACAGCTAAAGACCAGATATTATGCAATGAGTCATTTTGATTTCTAGACTTATGGAGTCTAAAAAAGAATCACATTAGAGATCATGAAAAAATAATTTGAGATACATAGTAAGAACTATAGATTGTGCCATATTTTATGCAAGCACAAAGAAGAAAAATTTCGTTGGGTATACTGATAGTGAATTTGAGGGAAGTTTGGATGATAAGAAAAACACTTATGGTTATGTGCTTCATCTTGGTTTAGGTGTGATATCATGGGCATCTAAGAAGCAGTCTATTGTGACAATTTCGCAAGCAGAAGCAAATTATCTAGTAGCGACATCAACAACATGCCAAGTAGTATGGTTAAGAATAGTTTTGGATGGAATTTAGCAAAAAATAAGAAGTATCAACTGTTATCACTCCAATAATTCTCAAGGATTGTTAGATTTTTTATTTTAGTTTAAAGAATATTAGAGGTAACCACAAACCTACTTTTAAGACTTAGGATCTAGCCTTCCTAATTCTCAGAGGGGGCTCTCTCTGTATGATTTAACTTTGTTCATTGTATTTTATTTTAGGCTAGTTATGTAGGGTAAATTGGTTTTGGATTTTGATTTGATTTGGTGGTGAAATTACTTACTCAGATGGATAGATGTAGGTCTGTATTCCATTGGGCTAATGAAGTCAATGTGTCAAGCAGTCAGATCAGGATATATTTCTAAAGGGAAATGTTTACAGGGAAAGATAGCAGAGTCACCTCAGATCTTCAAGGCTGATGGTGAAAATGGTTTCAATCGAGGTAATAGAGTAATTAAAAGCTCTCAAATATGGATAATGAGTGAAAAGGTAGAGGTCAATCGAAACTATGGAGTAATTAAGGGTTTCTTAGTCTAGATATAAATGGAAAACATGTAAATGATAAATAGTTCAAGGCGGAGTGATTTTAACATATTCTGAAATAACAATTCCTGATTTATCATTTAGATTTAGAACAACATACAAGTATTGATGAAAAACATAATAAATTGACAAAGAAACAAGTGAAAATACTTCACTGTAGTGGCCCAACACATCAATCCTGTAACATGATGCTTTATTGCTTTAATCTAGTCTGCTGACTTGAAATTGGTACAATCACCCTTAGGTTCAGAACAGTAAAACTATAGAAATGTTCAACAATTCATCCACAGTGAATACTTCTAAATGAGAAGTATTTTTACAAAAAATCTTTACAAAATATCCTAAAACAGACTTAGGAATTATTCATGGAAAAGAAATATCTTCATGCAAGAAGATAGTGACATCTTTCTAACTAATGCTAGCTATCTTTATTTTTATTGAAATTGCTGTTTGTTGTCTTCAATTTGTTGATATTTTCTCTATTTGTTGTTCAATGAAGGCTGCAGCTGGACAATGAAGTGTCCTTTACGCTCGCAAGTTTACCTCTGCTTTGTAATTTTTTGATATAAATTTAAACTTTGACCTTGAACTGATACTCTTTAACCTGATACTCTTTCACTGATACTCTTTCACTATTTATTGTCTTGATTTTGACTACAAAACTGTAACTGTAAATGTAAAAAAAACATGCTTATGTTTTATTTTTACTGCTTTGTGCTTACTGCAATATGATTTCATACTAAATCAGTCAATTTTTCCCAAAGTTCTACCTCTGGTAGTTTTATCTTCATCATCCTTCTAAAAATTTCATCATCTTCAATATACTTTGAGAATGTGGGCTTGTTGATAAATATGTGTTTCACCTCATGCTGTAGGTAAAACAAATTCTCCAAATTCTTGTATATTACCTTCCCTATTGGAATACCATGTGAGGTAGGTAGATTAGCCTGATCCTTTGCAACTTCTCTCATTTTCTTGTCATAGTCATCCTGCTTCATTATTTTATCATGAATAACTAATAGATTTGGAAGGCCTTTCTACCTTAGGACATCAAATTTCATCATAAACCTTGTGATATAAACCTCCATTTTTTGGCCTTTCTCTTCTAATTGTATCATCAAATTCTACTTAGAAATTACCTTCTTAAATTCTAGGATGGTTTATGTTCTTTCATTAATACCAATTTCTTCTAGCTCTTGCCTGTTCTTAGAATTTATAAACTTGATGATTTTGAGAGCTTCTTCATGTTTCTTACCAAGCTCTTATTTTATCTTTTGAATGGATTCTTTGGCTGGTTTGACTAAGTCTTTCTGCTCATATATAACCTGGATTGATGGCCAAATATCATTGACTTCTTCAATGATATTGGCCCATAGCTGTTTTCTGATTTGAGCCATGGGTTCTTTCAATGTTAAATATTTTTCTAATTTTTTCAACTACTTATTTAATCTGTTTTCTCTTTCTTCTTCATTATTATGCATTATCTTGGCAAGTTTCTTTTCATCTTAAAGGTTGTTAAGCTATTTTTAAGTATGTTTATCTCATTAGTCTGAATAGACATGTCCTCCATATCTTTTACTAACTTTCTTGCTTCATCTGAATCTTGTACTGGTGTTGTTGAAGACTCTGTTTCTGAAGTTGTTGATGAAATGACAGGTAATGTTGTAGCCATGGGGACTGTAGGTGCTAGTGATTCAGCTAGTGTGGAAGGTACAACAGTAGTAACTACAGGAATAATTGTGACTAGAACTTCTTCTTCTTTATCCTTTTTCTATTGGACCAACTTGTCCATTTCATTCTCCATTTATTTTATCTCAGTAGTCAACTGTAGAATGAGATTCATCATCTCATCTTTCTAATTTGTATCCTGTAATACTTCCTTTTCTTGAGGATGTTCAGTAGGGGGTAGCTTTAGTTGTTTCTTTAATGCAGTAATGTCTAAATTTTTCTTCTTTATCAATTCCTCTGCCACTTTGACATTTTTAGGATCATATCATACTTCAATTAATAATTCTTCCAAAGATTTAATTCTAGTATATTTTGCCTATGAAGATTCATTTTCCAATTTGAGCTAATCTCTGATATTTTCTAGAGTGTTTTGTAACTTTTGTACTCTCATGGCCTTGGTGGTCATTGTAGAATAGATCATCTCCCCGTCTTGCTTATGAAACTCAATTTGGTCTAGAGGATGAATATCCTTGGCCAAGACTTCAAAATCTGTCTTTTTGTAATCAAAGAATGACTTGGGAGTTTGAAATGTGGGTTGAAGAAATGTCATCTGCATATTTTAATTCTTAAATTTAAAGGCTGAAATTAGCCTATTCTAGATGCGAGGAGTTTGTTTCAGATATTGAGAATATATTTTAGTTTTAATTTCTTCATTTCTGGCTTTTATTTCTTTGTGTCTTTCTTTGATATCCATATCCTTTTCTGTTGGTTTTTTAGATGAGGAAAATTCAATATTGTGTTGCTTCTTAATAAGCTGAGTGTTTAAACTTGTAGGTTGTTGTTCTTCTTCAATTATCGTAGGAGGTGAATTTTCCTTTATTGTTATTTCTTTATCAATCACCTCTATTGTTTACACTTCTTTATTGGCAATATTTAACTTTGGCTTTTTACTATATCTCAATTTCAATTTAGTTTCTGTTGTAGTCTCTATTGTGTATGATCCTTCCTCTCTGTTTCTTTTTTCATTCCTATCTTCTTGGGCTGGAGTCTACAAAGTTTGACCAATATCACTTTTCTTCTCTGCCTCTACCAAGGTGTTCTCCAACCATTCAGATTGACTGGAGAATTTCTCTATGTCTGGTTTATTTTCATGTACATAGGGATTCAATTTTAATTTAACTCTCATTTTACTTATAACTCCAAGGGAATCATAATACCACATAAAATTTTTACTGAATTTGAACTCCTGTAAATGATTTTTAGCCTCAGGACTTGCATCTCTATTGTAACAGATAAAAGGGCCAACCTGGTTTTTCAAGTTGAACTTTGTCTTCTTCCTTGCTGCCAAGAAATTAATTGTATCTGAATTAAGAATCTGACTTATGTACTCAAGGGAAAATAATCTCATAGGGAGGTATTTGGGTAGTTTATATGGAACAAGACTTGATCCATATACTCTTATCTTAGCATGATTTTGGTACACGTACCATTCACCTGTCCTATTATGCTCAGACAACTGTAGGACCTTCTTAATCTCTTCACTAATTCTGGGTTGTTTGTTGTTGTTCAACAGATTTACCATATGATGAATGAAAGAATCAGTAAAATCCATATAAGTGAACTCATTAGAGTCTTTCCTTATCAAGGAAGTCCAAAAGATGAATTATTGTGGGTTTCCTTCCACATCAAGCTTCTGAAGGTTTATATTAAATTTCTCAGACTGAAAGTATAAGAACATGTGGAATAGGAATGATGAATACTTGAAAAAACCTTCAGAAGGAATTTTAACCAACTGTTTATGGATATTGTCAGCAAGGCATTGGGAAAAATTAAAAATGGTAGCAGGAGGCTGACTAGGCATGAAAGTAGATAAAAATCCTAGCACTGCAACATCAACATGTTCATTTGTAAAATAGACAAGAATGAAAGACAACATGGAGATGATATGTCTTGTCCTTTCAGAAAATTTTGTAGAAGGGTATGGAGGATTTATCTTGGGAAGTTCTACAGAATAAGGCATGAAAGTTTGAAATATATGGAACCACTTGGGGAAGTCCAGATTGAGGTATATTTGAGTGAGGGCCTCAATGGATAAATGGATTTCATCAGGCCTAGGTTGTATCTGCAACATCTGATTGATTGATTCAGTCGTAATGGTAAATATGATTTCTTTTTTAGGGTTTATTATGGCTCTATGATTAGGGAAATAGCAGGATTGATGGAGTCTAATCACTTCTGGGCATTGAAAGGTCTGTGGGACAACGTATTTTAGCAAATTTGACTCCTAGATGAACAATTGATCAGCCTGATCTATGGATTTTTCTTCGCTCCAACAGTGGAGCTCAAGAAGGTTAAATTCTATGACAGTATCAGTAATCTTGAACTCTGTGTTAGCTAAGGGAATGTACTCTACATCTACAACAGGGGTTTGTAGAGGATTGACAACTACAATGTTTTTGGAAGCCATTTCTTTGCTTGATTTATCAGTTTTATTACTCTTTTGACTTTAGAAACACTAGTTTAGGTCTGTAGGAGCACCTCTGGCAAATTATAACACGTTGCAGATTGATTTAGGATGAAATAGGGTTTTACCCTATGGTCTACATAGGTTTAATTGATCAAATTTTTAATCTCTATGCTTAAAAACAGTTGTTTGAAAACTCTGAATTCTGCAAAAGGACATTTAGGGACTGTAGTGCACTTTCTATGACAAAACACAATCTCAAAACCTTGGAACTTTGTAAAAGACACCTAGAGTCTACACGAAAATGGATTGAAAGACACATGAGGCTTTTTCAGGTCTGCAAACAGCTTCTAAATGATCTAATTAATCAAATTTTGTGTTTTAAAATAGTCTTAGATATTAGAATTTGTGTAGGTAGGTCCAGGGATTTACAAAGAAGAGATTTAAAAAGGAAAAGGGTTTTCTTTAGGTTCGAAAAAAGGCTATGAATGATTCAATTAGCTGTATTACTTCTTTGGATTGAGGAATATGTCTTTTAATTTGAAGAATGCCTGGAAAAATGAATATTTTTTTCTTCGTAAAAGGTTTCTTGGGTTGCATAATGCTTTTTGAGGTTATGTTGGTCTTTATAAGCTTCAATTCAGTTCTAAAATGTGATGTATCATCAAAGGTCTTGAATTATGGTGAATTGGGCTTAAAAAAAGGTCAGCAACGTGATATGGTAGCGTAAAAACTGGTCGTCAGTGCTTCTTCAGCGTAAAATGTAACAAAAAGGTAAAAAAGTCTAACAAATGGCTACATATATGCATTTTAAACCAACAGTGTCTTGCATTATGCGTGGTTATTTCAAACGGGCAGGTGGTTTGGTCGTCGAGGGAAAAACCACTTAGTGGTTTTCGCAAGCTCCACAGGTGGTTAGTGGTATAATTTTAAATGATGTGAGCGAATGAAATTTAGACACGTAGCTTGCAACAGAGCTCTGAAAACTGTGTTTTTCGCAAGGTTGAGGTGTGTTAACTATCGCACTAAGGAATGCGCGATAGGGTTTGATGGTGGTCAGATCTCGTGGGTGAAAATCAGATGGATATGATGATTTGACAGAGTATTGCAGTTGTATAGTAGGCATGCGACTCAGGGTTTATGTTAGAAAATTATATATTACAAAGCAATGCAACACATAAAATATGCGGAAAATACAAGCACACAAAACACATAAAACCAGAGAGTCACAAATATATGTGGTTCACCCAATTTTGGCTACGTCCACCCCGAACAGCCAGTCCTTCCTTTCTATTATCTAGCAAAAAAAATGAAGAAACAAAACCTACAGCAGATCCACTGTAATATCCTATGTTCTCTCTCACAGTCTCCCTATCTGTTTCTCGCTCAGAGAATACACATGTAATACAGAGCCACAATACAATACCCTCATACAAAGAGAGGGGTTGCCTTCTAGAGCAAAAAACCCTAAACTAAACATAAATTCTACCGTTAGATCATCCGCCTAATGAACTACCCAGATTGACTAGAAATTACTATACTTTTACAAGGCAATTTTACATATGTTTTTAGCTTCAGAGGCGCCGCCCCTGAAACCCCCCACCAAGGGGGGGCTCCATAAAGTCGCTACCGCCCCCCCTGGAACCCCCATAGCAGTGATTAATTTACGGGAGGCATTGCCACCCCATTTAAGGTACAGGGGTCCAATGCTGTGATACAAAGTAAACAAGATAATCAAGCTCCACACCCAACAATCTCCCACTTGGAGACTGATTGTAGCAACTCCACCACTACTTCATTTGCTATACAATGGCTCCTCTTTGGACCTGGTTGTTTCTCATCTTCATCGTCATCCTTGAAGACCAATTGAAACTGACCACGTTCTCAGTTTCCCCCTGGTTACAACTTTTGTTAGCATATCTGCAGGATTTTGGCTAGTGTGTATCTTTTCCAGCTTCAACTCTCCATCTTCCAATACTGACCGTATGAAATGGTACTTGAGATGTATGTGTTTAGTCCTGGAATGAAATGCTGAGTTCTTTTCAAGATGAATAGCACTTTGGCTATCATTGTATAGTGTGCCCATATCATGCTTCTTACCGAATTCATCCATAAACCTTTGTAACCAAATCATTTCTTTACTAGCCTCTGTAGCAGCAACATACTCGGCTTCTGTTGTTGAAAGTGCAACAACACTTTGGATTTTTGAAACCCAACTGACAGTTGTTCCACCTACAGTAAATACATATCCTGTAGTGCTCCTCCTGTTATCTCTGTCACCTTCCATATTTGCATCAACATATCCCTGTAGAGCAATGTTTGAACCACCAAAGCATAATGCTTGATTTGTGGTACCTCTCAAATATCTGAGAATCCATTTTACTGCCATCCAATGTTCTTTTCCTGAATTATTCATGTACCTGCTTACAAATCCCACTGCATGTGCAATATCGCCTTGTGCAGACCATTGCATACATTAAGCTTCCAATTGTTGATGCATATGGAATTTTAGACATATAATCCATGTCTTCTTGGGTCTTTGGGCGCATCTCCTTACTAAGTTTGAAATGGCTAGCAAAAGGTGTACTAACTGGTTTTGCATTGTGCATATTAAATCTTTTCAACACCTTTTGTATGCACTCATTCTCAGACAGAGTTAATTTTCTATTTTTCCTATCTCTAGTTATTCTCATACCAAGGATCTGTTTTGCAGCTCCCAAATCCTTCATTGCAAATGAATTTGCCAATTTTTGTTTGAGCACATTTATTTCCTGCATGTTGGATCCTGCAACAACCATGTCATCTACATACAATAACAATATAATATAGCTTCCATCATTTTTCTTTTTCAGATAAACACAATGATTAGAGTGACATCTAGTATAACCTTGTTCAGACATAAACTTGTCAAATTTTAGATACCACTGCCTTGGAGCCTGTTTTAAGCCATACAAGCTCTTCTTTAACCTACACACCATTTTTTCTTTCCCTTTGACCTTGATATCCTTCTAGTTGCTGCATGTATATATCTTCCTCCAAATCTCCATGGATAAATGTTGTCTTTGCATCTAACTGTTCAAGATGTAAATCTTCCACTGCTACAAGAATTAAGATAGTTCTGATTGAAGTCATCTTAACAATAGGAGAAAATATTTCATCAAAATCAATACCTTTCTTCTGTGCAAACCCCTTCACCACAATTCTAGCTTTGTACCTCTATCTTCCTCCATCTTCTTCCTTCAGCTTGTAAACCCATTTATTCTACAATGTAGTTTTACCTGCAGGCAACCTGACTAAGTCCCAAGTCTAGTCATGCATTAAGGAATCCATCTCTTCCTCCATGGCTAGCTCCCACTTCTTCCTTCTTTCAACCTGCATTGCTTCTTCATAACATTCGGGTTCACTAGAATCAGTCAGCAATAAATAATATAATAAAGGAGAGTATTGTTCAGGGGGTCTACTTATCTTGGTAGATCTTCTAACACCACTTTCAGGTGTTTGAGGTGCCTATTGCTGTTGTGGTGGTTGTTGCTGCTGTGGTTGTTGATTATTATTATTTTCAGGCACCTTTACTTTTTCAGTTATCCCATCAAGAATTGTGTATTCCTTTCTTTCTTTTTCCTGTTTCTTTTCCTACAACTGATTGTTATACAAGACATTTTCATTTAATATTACATCTATGCTCCTAATAATTTTGTGATTTTCATAATCATATAAGTGATAACCAAAATCATTAACACCATATCCAATAAAGGTACATTTCTTTGATTTTGCCTCAAGCTTTGTTCTATTTTCTTTATTAATATGGACAAAGGCCTCACAACCAAAAGGCTTTAAAAAAGAGTAGTTTACCTTTTCATTTGTCCATGCCTCCTCTTGAATACCACCATCCAAGGAACTTGAAGGCCCTCTATTTATTAGATAAACAACAATATCTACAGTATTAGACCAAAATTGTAAAGGCAATCCTACATGCAATCTCATGCACCTTGCACGCTCCATGATTGTTCTGTTCATCCTTTCTGACACACCATTTTCTTGTGGTGTTCTTAGAACTGTCTTCTCTCTATGAATTCCATGCTTTGAATAGTACTTATCAAACTCTTTGCTGCAATATTCACCTCCATTCTCTGATCTGAGACACTTCAACTTCTTTCCTGTCTCAATATCAACCAAAGCTTTCCATTTCTTGAAAGTATCAAATACATCAGATTTATTTTGAATACAATAAATCCAAGTTTTTCTAGTTGCATCATCAATAAACGTAACATAATAGTGAGAGCTGCCGAGAGATGATACCTGAGCAAGTCCCCATAGATCTATATGCACAAGCTCCAATTTTTCTCTCTTCTTTTCTTTCCCAACTCTGAGAAATATGACTCTCTCTTTTTTTCCATGAATGCAATTTTCACAGAAATCCAAATCAACATTCTTCAAACCTGGCAACAAATTTCTTGAGTGAAGAATCTTTATCCCCTTCTCACTCATGTGTCCGAGCCTATGATGCCATAATGATGCATCTGCTCTTTTGGAAGTTAAAGCATTAACAGAGTTAGAAATACCATTGCATAAATACAATGTACCAACCTTTTTGCCTTTTGCTATTACCAGGGCTCCTTTGGTGACCTTCCAAGCTTTATGTAAGAAATTTGTCACACAACCTTCACCGCCTAACTGCCCTGTTGAAATCAGATTTTTCTTTAGATTTGGAACATGCCTTACCTCCTTTAATAGCCATTGGTTTCCATTCTGTTATTTTACAAGAAACTTACCCATTCCAACAATTTTACAGGGTTTATCATCACCCAAACAGACTTTTCCAAAATCTCCTTGAACATAGTCATGAAAATATTTCTTATCAGGTGTGGCATGGAATAAGGCCCTTGAATCTACTACCTAGGAATCAGTAACATTTTCGAAAGAAAGAATCAAAGAATCTTGTAACACATCACCTGTCACATTTGCTTCATGCTTGTTTTCTTGTTGCGCGTCTCCTTCTTTTCCCTTCTGAGATCTACGGTCTTTCTTTAGGTGTCCTTTCTTTCCGCATTTCTAGCACACTATCCCTGATATGGACTTGGATCTACCTTTTATTGATTTAATGCGATATCCTGAGCTATTTCCTCTTTCTATTCTCCTTCCCATAGACTCTGCACTCAAAGCATTACCCGATGTCTCACTGGAGCTTTTCCATCACATTTCCTCACTAAGGATAGCACCGACAACATCATCAAACTTTAAAGTACTAGATCGAGAGATAGAGTTACTAATGGCCATTACTAAATCATTCCAACTCTCTGGCAATGAGCACAAGAATAACATAACTCTAACTTCATCATCAAAATTTACCCCTGCAAAAATTAACTGACTGGTAATTGTATTAAAATCATTTAAATGGTCTGCAACAAATCCACCTTCCGACATCTTCATATTAAATAGTCGTTTCATAAGAAATACCTTGTTTGAGGCCAAGGGTTTTTCATATAGTTTCACCAAAATCTGCATCAAACCCTCTGTTGTTGTTTCCTTCGAAATATTGAAGGTGATTGACGCTGCAAGGCACAACCGTACTGTTCCGAGTGCCTTTCTATTGAGAATGTTCCATTCCGCGTCTACCATGGCCGTCAGCTTCTTTTTTTTTTCGCTCAATGGTAGGTACAGATCTTTCTGATATATATAATCTTCCATCTGCATCTTCCATGGCGGGAAGTTTTGGCCGTTAAATTTCTCGACCCTAAACTTACCATCTTCCACCATTGCTCCCACTCGAACTAGGAACCCTTCTTTCCTACGAGTCTATCAGCCAAATATACCTTTGGCTCTAATACCAGTTGTTATAAAATTATATATTACAGAGAAATGCAACACATAAAATCCGCGGAAAATACAGGAACACAAAACACATAAAACCAAAGAGACACAGATATACGTGGTTCACCCAGTTTGGGCTACGTCCACCCCGAACAACCAGCCCTTCCTTTCTATTATCCGGAAAAAAAATAAAGAAACAAAACCTACAGTACATCCACTATAATATCCTCTGTTCTCTCTCACAGTCTCCCTATCTGTTTCCTGCTCAAAGAATACACATGTAATACACAGTTGCAATACAATACCCTCATACAAAGAGAGGGGTTGCCTTCTAGGGCCAAAAACCCTAAACTAAACATAACTTCTACCGTCAGATCATCTGCCTAATGAATGGCCCAGATTGACTAGAAATTACTATACTTTTACAAGGCAATTTTACATCTATTTTTAGCTTCGGGGGCGCTGCCCCCAAGACCCCCCGCCAAGGGGGGCTCCATAAAGTCGCTTCCACCCCACCTTGGACCCCCCACGGCAGTGATTTGTTGGAAATGTTGTCATTGATGGCAAAGGAGATGGCAAAGGAGACAACATAGAAGCAGAGAGAGAAAAAGAGGCAGCAAGATGTAGAGAGTGTCGAGCAGCAGCAGAAGAAGCAAGGCAGTGAAAGAAGAGGATGTAGAGACAGAGTATGGTGTACAGTGACACAGTAAAATATTCATGCACAAGACAAAGGATGCAGATACAGAGAATACAGAGGTGGAGCCGTGAGATGAAACAGTTGAGCAGCAGAGAAAGGTTGCAGAGATTACAATGAAAAAAAGACAGATAATACAGAGGTAGAGACAGAGAATAATAGAGGCGAAGATAGAGAATAACAGAGGTGTAACTAGTAAGGGCGCAGAACCAAGAAAATAACCATAATTACACAGTGAAAACCTAATGGAGTCAGGCGTTCAACATATGGAAGCATTGTATTATAATGTTGATAACGTAAGAGGAAACAGGAGTGAAAGCGGGAATTATTTTAATAAGAGTTAAAATTTGATGAAGCAGAACCATGTGCTAGACGGAACCCTGAGCAAACAGTGAAACCATAGTTTTGGAAACCAGTAGTATCGCGTGCATTTGGGAGTGGTAAGTGGATTTCACTTTTTGAATGCGATCTATGTCGCTGATGGACATGTGTATTTGGGTGGTATTTGAATACCACTTACATCGTGTAATTTTTTAGTGTTAACCCTCGGCCGAAATAAAAACGCGATATTAGCTGTGTCCGTCTGATTGCCAAGGCTGGAATATTGACGGTGATCACACTTGCACAATGAACAGAGGCTAGTTGAGGCAAAGCACTGTGGGTCTTAGTCAATTGTATGATTGAAAATTGAAACATAAACCAAAGTTTAAAGCTGAGCCTTAGTTCTTATGAGGATTATTTTTTATACATTCAAAGGGTGTTATAATGGTTTTAAAGTTTGTTGACTTGTATTATGTAAAACATGTTGTGGGACCTACATTCATAGCTACGGGGCCAAGTATTATACGAATTTCTATGTATTATGTGTATTATGAAAGTTAATAAACAGGCGGAAGGTAAGTAACAAAGCATTGTGGGCCCAAAGGTTATTTTAATTCAAAGTTGTGGTATAAATTCTGAAAGGTCCTTCGTACGCGTCAGAGTTTATATAAACTGTATTGTGAGTGCAAAGGGATACTATGGGCCCAAGTATAGTTACATGGAGTTTTGAGTTTAATATATGCCCTAAAGGTAAGCTACATGCTTGTGAAGTACCACATGTAAACTTGGTTTCATAACCAAGTCAAATGTTATTAATATAATGGTATTGATTTTTATAAGACGTGGATATTGATCCAAAGGCTTTGAAATATGTTGTGGGCTAGAATTTTATGCGTAATGAGCTATATGGTTATTTGGGGGTTTAATAAAGTGCAACGGGCCAGCATAATATTTGGGTGTGAAGTAAAGTCTTGACATGAGCTGAACGAGAGATGTGGGCCCAAGAGAATGAAAGGAAATTGTATGTAATACAATGGTTGTTTGATAGCCAAATTTTAATATGCTACATGGCTAAGTCTATGCTGTGAGCGGAAGCGTTAAATAAAATATGGAGCTCGAGCAGTTATATAAATATATATATTAGTGCTGGGTTTAATTCTAAGTCAAAGACTTAATATAATGTTGATGGAGGATATTATATGTGTTGTGTGGGACCCCCTACATAAAATTCCGAGAATCTTAACCCAAGTTGAAGGATACATAAAAGTTGAAGCAGCAAAGTATATATATATGTAGCACTTTATATACAAGGGACCAAGGTTACAATATAAAGCATATGTATTATATTCTTGTGCGCAAAATTAAAAGAACAAAAGGCTCTATTGTTCAGTTTTTAAAACAAACGAAGTATTATAAGGTGGGACCTTCACGAATCGCATAAGAGAAAAACATAACAGCGGAACATGTTAATAAAATTTCCGATGGCGATTGCAGACCTAATAAATTATGAATGGTGATTCACATGAGTTTGAGTTCCAGCTTAAAGTGCATCAAATAAATTCATCGCATCAGAGGTGAAAGAGTAACATACAACTGAAAGTTCCGATTGCGATTGAGCAATCAGATGATAGCCGTCAGATTTGCTGAAGGATGGATGGTGGATATGAGCTGTTTGATTACATGGTAAGGCCTTTTCTAATCGCATCGGAGAACTCCAATCGCATTGGCGCAGTGAAGTGGAAGTGAACAGTGAACCATCACATCGGAACCATCGCAAGAGGTGTAATCGCATCGGAGCATAAGAAAAAATCGATTTGTAAGACAAAAAAGGAATTTTATATATTAAAATGGTCTATTATGATTATATCGCCAAGAGGCATTTGTGTTATACAAAAAGGGCAGTTTATATGTTAAAAATGCTTTATTATTATTACACCGAGAGTTGAATTGCGTTATATAAAAAGCACAGTTACATATATGCAGCAGTTACACCACGACAGTGAACAGGAGAGCAAGAAGAGCCGAAAAAGACAGAGACAGTCACAGAAAAGACAAACACACAGTGATCCAAAACTAAATGGGTTGATTTTTAATCCATATTGTAACTGAATGTAAACGCTTTTTAATTGGTTTATATTGTTTGTGATGCACTCGCAAGTCTCCGTAGGAAACAAAACTCCACTGTAAAACTGAAAGTTGTACAAATTGCTGTAGTTATCTAAATGAGCTGGATAAAGGAGTAAGGAGGCAGAAGGCGAAGAGTAAGGGCTATTCACTTTGAATTCCCTGTGGAATACGAACATTTATGAGGAAAACTGTATAAAGGATAACACAGTAATATGCAGAGAGAGGTTAGAGAATGTAGAGTATGAAGAATTGAGGAAGAGAAGATAAGAAGAAGGAGGAGCAAAAAGAGATGCTACAGAACAGAGCTGATATCCAAGGTAAATCAACAAATGTTTTCTTTTGATAGAATGAGGAAGTTGGAGCTTCCCTATCAAGTTGAAGCTTGATAGATGTCAGTTGTAGCTGATTGAGGTTGGAGCCTCCTGTAGGTTGGTGCCTGCAGAAAATCAGTGGTGAGAGGGAGTTGGAGCTTGCCTTTGCATCACAAAAATAATAAGATGTGGTTTTCTCCCTTTATGGGTTTCCACTTATATCTGTTGTCTGTGTGTGTGTTGCCTATGTGTCAATATGTTCTATCCAATCTTCTTAATACCTGCTGCTTTCATAATAATTTTGGTGGCACATTATCTTAATACTTGCTGCTACATATTAAAGATTGTTCACATATAAAGTTGATTATAAAATTAAGTTGTAAATGATCTTGATGAAAAGTTTTAAAAATCTCATGAATGTGTTAAACTAATTCACCCCCCCCCCCCTCTCAGTTTAACTAAGGATTCAACACGATTAATTTATGGGCAGCGTTACTGCCCCATTTAAGGTACAGGGGTCCAATGCTGTGATACAAAGTAAACAAGATAACTAGGCTCCACACCCAACAGTTTAAATATGTGGTAAGTTATATGTATTGGTCAGGGTTTTATATGATATAACCAATAAGGTTAAGGTAAGTGTAACGTATGTGTAAGCGAGGTTTAATAAGTGGGTCCAAGATTATATAACATGTGGGAATATAAACGATAGGTTTTAAATAAAAATATGGGTTTGGATGTATATATAAAGGAATTATATAATACGGGATTAAGAGGTTTATAAATGGATTTAATACATTAGGTTAATTTTTTAATAATGTAATGTAACTACGGGATATGTATAATACACTAAGTATAGTGTAAAAACTAATATCGGGGGTGGATTTCTTCATTGTGGGTCCCCACATATAGATTTTAACCATTTTAGACTTAGGGTTAAAGTTTTTTTTTGGGTTTTTTTGAATAAAGGGGAATTAGTAAAAGTATTTTTTACTTTTCCAAGGATACATGTGTTTTAACTTAGGAAACGTGGCTTTTTACAAGGGGGAAAAGGAGAAAAAAAAACTGAAGGGGGAGAAGTTATTTTTACCAGGGAAAGATTTTGAAGGGAAATTAGTAAACGAAATGACCAATTATCTGCTATCCATGCTTGTGAAAACTGCTTCTACCTACCCATCTACTACCCTAAAATTTTTTCTTCATTTACATGGGTGCATTTGAGCTTGCAAACCCTTATTCATTTTTATTTTAAATAGCAAACAAACTAATTCTATCCTTATTTCTTCCAATGGCTCAGATTAAACTATTGAGCTCCTTATTATTCTCTACCTAACTACTGATCTCCCAAGATTAAACTGTTTAGTTAGATCTTTGTTCTCTATCTAACAACACGAAATTTAAAGCATGAAGGGTTAAGATTAGGCAGTTTGACCTTCATGGATTGTGGCATTTTAACAATTTGCACACAATCTTTATTTTGCAGTAAAAGTAACTAGTAATGGCATTTGGATTTGCATCACTTTCAAGTTTTATTTTTATCTCTTTTTTGTTTGGGGTTCATTTTCATATTCTTTTTTATCTTTTTTCTTTCAAGTCCTTTGATTTTTCTTTCAGGAATTTTATCCTCTTTATATTTTTTATTTTCTAATATGGGAAAATAATTTTCAAAAATAAAAGTATGTACATATTACAAGACTAATCAAATTAAATTCAAAATTATGAATCCTATTATTATAGGACCCTAACAGTGGCTCCACATGGGGATGGCATTTCTTGGTGAAATGTTGAGAAATTTGAGACTAGTAGCCTTTGAATTTTGACTGCGCTGGCCTTGAAACTGTTTTCTGAGCTCTGAATTATTCATACTTATTATATTTTGTCTTTCAAATCATAGGGCCTTATCTTCGGGCTTCAACTTTGCTAGAAAAACATCCAATCCAATCTAAAATCTATAATGTTATGTACAATGAGTAAAGTAAACATAGTGAACTATTGTTATTTTGGGGAATAGTAATGCTTCAGCATTCTACCATTGATAGGTCCACCTAGTAGATAATATCCATTCAAATCCTTCAAAAATAATGCATTGTTACCTCTATAACCATAAATGACATAAGGGCCTTTCCATAAGAAATCAAATTTCCCATGTTTACCTTTCTCTTCTCTCTTGGAATCCCACTTAAGAACTTTGTCACCTATATAAAAATAATCTTCCTTAGTTTTCTTCTCAAATATATTTTTAATATTTTCTTGAACAACTTGAGACTTAAGATAGACATCTTCCTAGTTTGCTACAAGTGTATGGTTTGATTTATCCTTCTTTGGATATCATTGGTTTCTACCTACATTTCTTGTATTATTTTCATTATTGGTACTCCTAAAGAAGATGGAAAAGTAACACCCATCCCATAAACCAGTTGATAAGGGGATGTACCAATGGACTTCTTTTTGGTAAGCCTATCTGCCCATAAGGCATTCACTAACCTTTTGTTCCAAGTTTTATTATTGTCTTCTAGTAGTTCCTTGATGATATTCACAAGGATTTTATCGGAGGATTCCACAAGACCATTACCTTAGGGGTAATAAGAAGTTGAATGGCCAAGGGTAATGTGGTATTTATTATAGAAGTTAATCATATTTTTATACTTGAAGGTAGCTGCATTATCAATAATGAGCTTCTGGGGGCATCCAAATCTAGACAGTATATTATTTTCTAAGAATGAGATTATGACAGTATCAGTGGCTTGCGTAGAAGGTATGGCTTCTATCCACTTAGTGAAATAGTCTGTGGTTGTCAAAATCCACTTGTGTTAGGTTGAGGATGGAGGGTGAATTTCACCAATGCATTCAAAACCCCATTACTGAAAAGCAATTTCTGTAGAGATGGGTTTAAGGGTTAAAGGTAGTATCTTTTTATTTTCTTCAAAGATTTTGCATTTGTGACTAGAGGTCATACACTTTTTCACATCTGCAAAAAGTGTAGGTCAGTAAAAACCAGCTCTCAAAATTTTATCTGCAGTTGTCTTCCAGTAAAGGTGTCCTCCACAGTCACCTGCATGAAACTCTTCTATAACTTTATCAACTTCATCTTTAAGAAAAAAATTCAATAAAATGCCACCATGATCTTTCCAAAACAGTGCATTGTCTATGATACAAAATTTAATTTCCCTTAACTTTAAAAATCTAGCTTTAGTTCCTAATAATCTAGGAGGAGCTTGTCAATTTAGTAATACAAATATGATATCTGCATACCATGATGAGTCTGAAAATGCTTCATTGATCTCTAGAGTCACCATCTCTTCTTGATCATGTAATTGGGCAATAAAATTTATATCTAAAGCATGAAAATTTGATTCAGCCATGATTTTGGCTAAACCTTGACCTTTAATGAGTTTGGTGGGCTTAGTTTTTATGTCATGCTCCAAAATGGTGGCAACCCATTTGCCTCTTTTACCAGCAGGCCCATTCTGATTTAGAATGTCCTTAACTAATAAATTTGGAACATAAGCTATGATATGTGAATATAATATGTACAATCTAAAGTCTTTGATGACCTTCACTAAAGCTAGTGCCTACTTTTCCATTATGTTATACTTTAAAGTGGCATCTTTAAGTGTTTTGATAAAAAAAGAAATGGGCTGCTCATAGCCCTGATTATTCTTCTGTAGTAAGACTGCAACAATAGTATGTTATGAAAAAAGGTAAAAATAATGAAATCTTTTTTGAAATCAGAACTTATTAGGACTGGTGTTCTTGTCAAGGCATGTTTGATTGATTCAAATGATTGTTTGGCCTCCACAATCCATTTAAGTACTAAGTCTTTTGTCAACATATTATTGAGTTCTCTAATTATTTTTGCCAAGTTTGAAATGAATCTTCTGAGAAAATTGATTTACCTAAGAAAGCTTGCAATTCTTTAATATTCCTAGGATGACTAATGTTCAGAATTGCCTCTATTCTACCTGGGTCTATCCTAATTCCCTCTTTAGATATGATATATCCTAACAATTTACCTTCTTCAAGTCCAAATAGAGTCCCTTTAGGATTTAAAGAAATACCAAATTTCTTGCATTTGATAAACACTTGTCTGAGGTGATCTAGATGTTCATTTTCAATCTTTGAAAATACAGTAATATCATCTATATATATCGAAAGAAAATCATGAATTTATTTAGCAAAATCTATATCCATAGGTTTTTGAAAAGTGGCTCCTGCATTCATTAATCCAAAAGACATTTTCACATACATGAAAGTACCCTAAGGAGTAGTAAATGCAATCTTTGGTTGGTCTTCTAGTTGAACTAAAATATGGTTATATCCAGAGAATCCATCAAGCAATGAAATCCTGGAAGAACCAACCACCCTCTATAAAATGTGATCCATCTTGGGGAGAGGGTTTTTATCTTTTAAGGAAACTTTATTTAAATTTTGGAAATCAACACAGAGTCTGATCTCCCCTGTCTTATTCCTAGTGGGAACTAGGTTTGAAACCCAATCAGAATATATCATAGGTGAAATTATCTAGGCTTCATACATTCTCTTAACCTCCTTTTCAATTAAAGGCATCAAAACTAGATTGATTCTTCTAAGATTTTTTTTGAAAGGTTTTTGATCTTATTTTATAGGTATTTTGTGTTGTATTATGCTAGTGTCATAATATTTTAAGTCCTCATAACTCCATGCAAATACATCCTAAAACTACTTAAACAAAGCTATGTATTTTACTTTCTCCTCTCGAGCTAAGGTTTTTGAAAGTTAAGTCTTATGATTTTATTGATGGGGAATTTTTTTTGTGTGTCTCTCTTCAAGATTGGGATCAGTTCTCAAAACATGAAATGGATAATGGTGTACGTTGTTACTGCTAATTTCGAGCATAAGGTCTTATGATTATATTTTCTTGATGGTAGACAAGGTAAATGAAGATGATGCAGGAGCATCTAGGGGTACCTTCAAAAAGGAAATTTCTAAATATCCTAAAAGTTGGAAATTTTTCTAGCATTTCTAAATTATGTAAAATCTCTAGAAAAGTGTGGTATTTAGGATAGGAATAGTTTTGAGAGTATGGAAGGTGTCATAAAAAAACTAGCTTTGTGGATTTTTATTTTATACAAGTCCAGTAGATTCTAATTTAGTGGATCTGAACCCACAAGTTACATTTAATGTAATATTTGTATATGTTACTCATGGAATGTATAGCTAAAGAGTTTGTTTGAGTGTGTGAGTGTGGGAGAGGTGTGGAGTATGAGTAAATAACCAAATGAATGTATAATTAGGCCAAACATGTACATACGAATTTGGCTTTCAGAATATAATTTTGACATGCTTTTGGATTGTGTAGTATCTCTATATATATGATAATGAATTTCTTTATATGTTTGTAATAGTTAACTCGATGAGTAATCATATTTCTATAGAGTTCTTGGTATGCTCAAGATTGCAAGTTCATGGAAGTGGGCATTGCAATAAAAAGTAAATTTTCCTACATCAAATGGTATCAGAGCACAAAATATTCTTGCATGTAGTTTGGAGGAGAGAACAAAAGAATTTGTGCAACAATATGGAGAAAAAATAGAACGAGATTAAGACAGTGGTAGCTAAATTGATTTTGGGTTTTTTATTTTATTTGTGGATATCGATGAAAGATATAACAACTGTAAAGGAGGAATAATAGTGACTGAAAAAAATTGAATAGCAAGAAGTGCTTGAAAGAGAAGTTTCTAAGGAGAGAATGAGAGAAAATACCAAAAGGTCAAGCTAGTGAAGAAAGCTTGCTGAGGTATTGAGTAGCAAGAAGAGGATACTGGCTACAAAATAGAGGTTTGGTTGCAATTCAATCTTGAGTATGAATAAGCTTACAAAATTAGAGAAAAGTATGACCATACAGGTTCATTACCAAGGTTCAGGTGAAAGCCACAGAATAAGGAAAGAAGATATCAAGAAAAATGACATAAAGAAGAATTTGAGTGACGAGGAGTTTGATAGGGAACTCGTTGATATTAAAGTACAATTTAATGTACTTATGGAGCAGCTACACAAACATGAGGAAGACTAGAATTATGGATGGATTTTTTAGAATAAATATAAATGGCCATTTAAAGAATTGTTTGCAAGAAATTTGTGGAATAAGATGAGGCATATGATAAGAACTTGGTTGAAAGAAGAAGAACTGAAGGCAATTGAGTACGAGAGAGAAAAAATGCACTATTGTGAGCTAAAGAAAGGGTCATTGCTTAAAGAGAATAAGGGTGAAGCAGTGGATGAGATCCAAGAATCACATATTTTTAAAACTAATAAATTTTCTGTGGATGCAGGTATGGAATATGGTGGAAAATTACCTACAACTGTCACAAAATTAGAGGAAGAGCAGAATGAAAATGTTTTTACAAGTAATGAAGGTGAAGGAGGAAATAAGTCTTCCTTTTTTCTTAACAAGGATGATGAGAAAAAATTAATGCAATATTTGTGAAAGGAGGTGAAAAGAGGAATGATGAACATGGAGTTGTGATTAGAGAGATAAAATCTATGTTGTTTCCTGAAGATGAAATCGAACCTTGCGTACAACATTCAAAACATTTTTTTAGAGATTTTGAGGAAGAGATGACATTTTTGGAATGCTGGTTGGAAAGAGATGAAGGCTGCATAGAGGTGGAAAATTCAGTTGGTTTGGAAAAAAAATTAGTGTTTCATTCAACAGTATCATGCCAGAAAAGAATATGCAACCAACAGATGTTGAAAACAAGCTTGAGTCAAGAAATAAATTTGAAAAAAAAATTAATGAGTTGTGGAAACTTATGAAGAAACATTCCAAGAGAATGCACAAAAATTATAAGAAAAAATCCAGTCAGAGAATGCAGTCAACTAAGAGAAATTATGTTAGGAAATTAAATGGACAACAACAGAATAAAGTATGGGATAGAGGAAGAATGAGTAAAGGGATTTCTTTCCTCAGAAATGATTAGTTACGATTTAAAGTTTGGGATCTCGGAAGAGTTGTTAATTGTTACATAAACTTGAAAAACCTCATAGACAAGAGTCTATGAATAATTTTCTACCTTAGGTGTTTGATGCACGAGCATCTAGGGGTACCTTCAAAAAGGAAATCTCCAAATATCCCAAAAGTTGGAAAAATCTCTAGAATTTCTAAATTATGTAAAATCTCTAGAAAAATGTGGTATTTAAGATAGGATCTATTTTGAGAATATGGAAGGTGTCATAAGAAATCTAGCGTTGTCAAATTTTCCGTAAATTTTAATTTAGTGGATTTGAACCCATAAGGTTCGTTGAATGTAATATTTGTATATGTTAGTCATTGAAGGTATAGTGATAGATTGTGTTTGAGTGTGAGTGTGGGAGAGGTGTGCAGTATGAGTAAATGGCCAAATGAATGTATAATTAGGCCAAACATGTACATATGAATTGAGTTTTCAGAATGGAATTTCTACATGCTTGCGGATTGTCTAGTATCTCTACATATATGTTAATGAATTTCTTTATATGTTTGTAATAGTTAATTGGATGAGTAATCAAATTTCTATAGAGTTCTTCGTATCCTGAAGATTGCAGGTTTCTCGAAGTGGACATTGCAGGAAGAAGTAAATTGTCTTGCATCAGAAGATGTCTGCAATGTTTTTTTGTGTTATTTATTCAACAATTTTATATGAAATATAATTTGTAGATTACATGAATATAGTTTCTGTATTATTTCTTTGAACACCCAATAGGCTAGGAAGTCTAATAGATAATAGGGGATTTATCCAGTATGGAAGACCATTTTGTAACATAACGTGGTAGCTTTTTTTATTAATGAAAAAAAGATGTATTTTTCTTAAAAAAAAATTAAAAATGTTCGATTATAAGCCATTTTGTAATAAATATAAGCCCTTTGTAATAGAACTAGTTTAATATTGTGGAGAAATGTTATATTATTATTATATAGATGTATTTAGTGATTTTTTTGTTTTTTTTGTTTTTTTTGTAGAGAGATGTTATTTTAAAATTTTAACAATATTATATATATAGAAATAGATAAATATTTCAATATGAAAGAAAGGTGTGATATATCACATTTATTATTTTATAATTTTTTAATATTTTAAAAGAAAATTCAAAATAAATAAATTATTTTGATATTTATGATTTCTATTTTTCTAAAAAGAAAATTTAAAATAAATAAATAATTTTAATATTTATAATTTTGTATTTTATTTACTATAAAATAATTAAAAAAATAAATTATTAAAAAAAAACTTTTCCGTGTCTTGTCTTTATTAATTAATAATGAAAAATAATAATTTAAAAAATTAATAATAAAAAATTATTTTAATATAGTATTTTAATACTAACTCTATATATATTGAAAATAGAAAATTTCTTCTTGTTAAAGACATTTAGGTGGAGGAGAATGACACACATTTTGTCTATGTTGGCTTTTTGGAATTTGTGCAAAACTTATTCTATTTGGTAAAATGATAGAAATTTTTTATTTTGATTAAAAATAAAAAAAATAAAAAAATAATTCTTCATACTCTTACTCTTATTTCGATTAAAAAAAAAATTCTTATTATAAAAACATCGTGATTAGGCATGCAATTGTCTTTATTTTTTCAAGTTCAAATTTTTTATATGGAAAAACGCGTTAAATCTTTTTTTTATTCCTAAACGAGTAGAGTGCAAGCATCTTATAAAAATATATATTTTAAAATTAAGAAGGCATGTCAAATTATTATTTTTTATTTTTTATTTCTATATCTTAATAAATATAACAGATTCACATTTTAGGAATGGGCAAATATTATATAAATATTATATATATATATATATATATATATATATATATATATATATATATATATATAATGAATTGAGTTTAGTTTGGTTTTTTTGAATGGAAGTTGTTATTATAAGTTGACATGATGATGTTCTGGAATATAATAAATATGTTGTACTCTTAAATGAATTTATAGTGAAGGAATTTTTTTTAAGAATTATATATATATAAAACTAATATTTTAAAAGAAAATTGGAGAAAAAATTATATTGATTATATTTATATGATAATTATGATCATTAACATCCACTAATATCAATGCGATCTATCAAACTTTCAGAAAATAAGAATCTAATTGTGATTCTTAGAAATCTTATTTTTATGGAAAATGAAAAAAAACCATTATTATATAAATAAATATTTTTTACATTTTAATATTAAAAAAAATATATAATTCTTTTATGAAATAAATTAAAATAATATAACATTTTAACGAATTAATAATAAAAAAATATTTTAAAATACAATTTGAAAAAATAAAATAATATTAAAAAAATTAAAAACTTACTAATAATTCAAAACACTATAACTATTCAAAACATTATTCATAATTAATTAATGACTAAACATTAAGTTTATGCACAACGTTATTCTACACAATATTTTTCAAAGTTCAAATTTTTATAAAAAGACCAATAACTTCTATTTTATTTTTTGAGTTATTTTTTATATTTAAAAATTAGGATATTTTATTTTTATATTAATTTTTTTTTATATAATTTATAATTTAATGTTTTGTATAATTAATTAATTATTTTAGTAATAATAATTATATAACATTGTGACAAATGGTTTAAGTGCAAACTAATTATTATGTTATTTTATTTTAAAATGAACATAATTAATTATGTTTCTTTTTTTTGAAATAAAATTTAACTATGGAATTGTGATTCTATAAAAATTAAAAAAGACCGATGATAAAAGTATTCCAAAAACTGAGAAGGAGTTGAACACAAAACAGTAAAAAGAGTAGTTACCTTCATCTGGGGATAAAAGCACATCCCAGTGAGGAAACGATGTTTTGTGCTGTGAAAAAAGAAAAGAGAAAGAGAGTGAAAATTCATGAGCTAGTGGTGACTAGTGGAAAACACTCAGCATTCCTGAACCTTGGAAAGTGAGAGTACTAGACTAGGGGTCCTGAGGTCTCTTCTGGGATATTTGTCAACCTACTCATCTCAGGTGTGGAGCACGAGGGGATATGAGGACGTAATTTCCTCTCTCATGGTAGGAAGGACATAATCAACAGATTTTGGAGTGAGATAAGTATACTGATCGCAAAAAAATAGTAAGAACTGGAATTTGCAGTTGAGACGTAATCCTTCAATACACAGAATGTTTCTTGACATTTTGGAATGAAGATTACTTTCTTTTACACAGTGAATGTTGTAGATAAATAATATCTGTATTTTCTTGTCAAATATTCAAGGCATTGCAATAGAATGGTTATATATATGTGGGATGTGTAACAAATGTGTATATTGAAGGTATTGCTTGTTTTTCAAGAAAGGTAGTGTGAATAGTAATTAATTTACCAAGTTAAACAAAGACATAAATATATATGAGTGGTATGAACCAAGAGCACTGTTAGTTCAGGGTCCATGGTCGAAACCCCGGACCCCAGAACTGGTCATTAACCTGTAATCTATGATATACATGGAAAGCGGATCTGTAGGGGAACAACTCAGCACTGAGATGGTTCAGACATATTTATTTAAAACTAAAAAACTGGAACAAAAAAGGAGATAAAAAGAGTAATACAGTGTCTGACAGGAATGGATGGAATAAAAGTCTCTAGATTAATGGAATATGTAAACAAAATCTAGAAAAAATTTGTGAAGAGGAAACCTAGAAAAATAGTAGCTACATGAAAAACATATTCCTCATAGAAAACATTCTATCTGTAAAAAATATTGCAGAAAAATAAAGGACTAACTCTGTTACAGGAAAGGATGATAACAAGCTCTTTGAACAACCATTAAGTCTAATGCGAGAGTCCAGTAAAGTAAGGACATAAAACATTACGCTCATTTGTGTGTGTGTGTGTGTGTGTGTGTATAGCTAAAAAAAAGATGAATGCGGTGACTTCTATTCAAAGGAAGAAGCCAAATTCAAAGAAAGAAAAAAAGAGTTAACACTGAAGAATTCGGGGGAAAATAAACCTCTACAGTATTTAAGAAAATACTCTTTCATAAAGGAGAACCCCTCTTAGGCCTAGTTGTGTGCTCGACCGACAGTCATAAATGGACATTAACATTACAATAAGATTCAAAATATTGCATACAGCCAGTTCTATACAGGGTAGAGCCATCAAACACAAAAGGAAACCAAAACAAATGACATTCCATTACCTTTAAACTAATCCTATAAATGTATAACGCCATGAAGCACCAGAGTGCCAAGTCTAGAGGGCTTATGTCGAGAGCTTAAGACATAAACGAAGAAGCTAATACATGTTAAGGAATGAGAGTATTGTGAATGAAAACGAAGCACACCTTTTGAAAGACAAAATGCGCAAGTAAACCATCTCCATCAATTTGTGTAAGTTACCTGCTCCAAAAACAAAAAACATGAGAATTAGAAAACTATTCTATCCTGTTTGTTGAAATGGAGGATGCATGCAAGAGAAAACACAATTATCTTACCTGGTTAGGAATTGTTCTGCAGGCTGTGACCATAACACTACTAGAAGAAATAGCAGGAGTAAGTCTTAAATTGCAAGGCTATCGCCAGGAAATCTAGGCTAGCAAACAACAATCTTAAAGGCTGGACTGTTGAAGGGCTTACTGTTCGGAGAGAATGGACATATTTAGTTGGAAAAAAGCGATAGAATCCTAAGACCTGGCCATAAAATCACATAGGATACCCCCGCTGTGGAGCCGAACCCTACGACCTGCAACCGCTTGCAAAATTGTTAAAATGGGAAATTTCATAAACTTAATAAGCTGAAATATATTTTTCCATAGAATTCAAAGCTTTTGAGACTGTAACATTGGTTCTGCTTACCTGTCGAGGTGCCATGGTGGCCAAAGCTTAGCGGGTTCGATCGTTGGTCGAACAGGATTGGAAGCGGCAAGGTTACAGAGGAGCAACGCTGCTGGAGTCAAAGTGAATGAAGGAATTCAGTTAGGTTTGGCAAGGTCAGTTCCCTAAACGGGTACCGGGGGATCATGGCCATAGATCTCTGACCTGAGATCCAATGGTGGCTAGCAGGACAAGTTTCCACCATTAACCCGAATTCCCATGCGAGGGGTACAACACATATAATCCTAACTTAATAAATAGCATATGGAAAATAATACCAAACTCGAGAAGATCATTAAAATAAATATTGTGATTTTGGTAATCTTCACATGTCCCTTTGGGGTTGATTATATATGGTATGATTTCCATTATAATAATTTCCAACATAGATTAACGCAAAAGTAAACCATAATAATATTGCATATAGAAATTACGAATGGAGTTGAGATATTAGGTCTCTAAGTATGTTTATATAGTTTAAAGAATGGAGTTCTGTGTGGTGTAACTGAATAGTGAATTATTATATAGTCAAGGTTGAAAGAGGTAATGCGCATAATTACCATATAAAAAAGATAACTATGGAATGTAAGTATATGTGTATTTATAACTAGGAATAAATGAGAAAAAGTCTCTCTTTTTTTTTTTAAATGTTTGAACTATTATGTACATTACAAGTGGTATGAGAGCAGCGTTCATACGTTGGGACCCAATGGGTCACCTAACGTGATAAACTATTGTGTGTAAATGGTGCACAGGAAAAAAAAAAAACATAGTAGAAGACAAAATGAGGAGGGGATCGACATAGAAAACACCCTGGAATGTAGGGGAACCTACACCCAAGTCCCATCTAGAAATGAATTCGAAAATGTGGATTCAGCTGAGTGTAGATCAACACCAGGAAACTAGTAAACTGCTGGAGGAACAACAACATCAAACCAGTATACTACTAAGTACTGTGCATAAGTTACAAGAAGATATGGTCCAGGTTAGGAGTGATAATGAATGCTTGATGCAAGGGGAGGAAAGCATACTCAAAATCCTTTCTGATAAATAGAATCAATGAGTGTTACAACCCAGTCCTAACATAGATACGCAGGAAGAAAATTAATGAAAAGCTAAGGAAAAAACCAATGACAGAGTGGAAAGAAGCCATTCACAACGAAGTAAGAAGAATATAAATTATAATGAGGCTGAGTATGGTAATGTGTTAGAACAACAAGAAATTAAGAAACAAAAAGTGGAGTTACAAGGTGAATTTCGGAATATTAAACCACCTACATTTGATGGAGAAGCGGAGGAGGTGGCTTAAGCTTGATTGATTAATATGAACAAATAATTTTAATTTTATGAGTGTAGTAGAAATCTTAAATCCAGGTTGGCCATCTATCAGTTGAGAGAAAAGGCCACCCTCTGGTGGGAGGAAGTCAAGATTGTCTGCAACATTGAAGATCAAGATGTGACATGGGATGAGTTTCAGCAATACTTTAAGGACAAATATCTAACAAAACATTTCTATGAAAAAAAGTCCAGATAATTCCATGATTTGAGATTGGGTCAAAAGATAATGGATGAATACATAACCAAGTTCACTTCATTATTAAGATACATTCCTTATTTAAGGGATGAAAACACTAAGGTTCAGTGGTTTTTGAGTAATTTTCTGACTCACATGAAAGAACGAATTGAGTTCATGAATCCAAGGACCATGGATGAATCATTTCAAAAAGTGAGAATGTGTTACCACTAGTCCAAGGAAAAAGGAGAAATAGGAAAAAAATGGCAGCCAAGAAAAGGGTAGAGAAGCAGTTCAATTTACAAAAATTCCAGGACCAATAATTTTAAGAATTATGCAAGGAATTTAGTGAGAAAATAATTCAGAAGAAACCATCAAATAACACAGTGGCCTATGGAAGAAAATTCTACAAAGGCTTCCAGTAAGCCAGAGCTTGGACCGAACTAGAAACCACCTCTACAGTGGTATGGGTGAGTCTCACTATTATAAGAATTTCCCACAACGGGGAAGAAATGATATAGTAGCTAATCTACAAGAATTCTCTACAGTGGGAGATGTAGCTCGTAATATACCCAGAATTAATGCAACTTTGGAGGATCGGCAGGTGGATAATCAACCAATGATGATAGAACTAGAAGGTAAGTTACTTTCACCACCTCTTTCTATTTTGGTTGACCCAGGTGCTAGTTTAAGTTATGTAAAACCTAGAATAGTTGAAATATGTAAATTACAAAGTTAGAAATTCAAAAATCTCTAGCTGGTACAACTAGCCACTGGGGAAAAAATAAAATTTTGTGCTGAAATTAAAAACTGTACACAGGAAATTGGAAATGAACAGTTAAATGTGGATATGAATGAACTTCCTTTGGGATCCTGTGATGTCCTACTGGGCATGGATTGGCTGGAGAAACACTAGAAACTGGTAGATTGTAAAGAGAATATTATATATTATATAATGCAAGATGGAACTCCTCAAGAGATACAAGGAATTAATAAGCCCCTATAATTGCATCCTATCACAGCCTCCCAAATGAGTAAGTAAAAGGATGTCAGATATATGCCATTTAGGTGGGTTTTGCTAATTCTAAAGAGAAGACCCGTATGCTCAAAAGCATACCTGTAGTACAAGATTTAATGGACGTGTTTCCAAAATATGTGTCAGGTTTACCTCCAAGAAGGGACATTAATTTCACTATTGGGTTGATGCCAGGAGCATCAATAATTTCAGGGGCACCATATCGAATGAGTGTACCAGAGCTAACCAAGCTGAAAATCCAGCTGCAAGAGTTGTTGGATAAAGGGAATATTTGACCGAGTGTGTCTCCTTGGGGAGCACCGGTGCTGTTTGTAAAGAAAAATGATGGAACCATGCGAATGTGCATGGACTATAGACAACTCAATAAATTAACAGTAAAAAATAAGTATCTCTTGCCATGGGTAGATGACCTGTTTGATTAGGTGAAGGAGGAAACTGTGTTCTTGAAAATATACTTAAGGTTTGGATATCAACAGATCCAAATTAAGGACAAGGATATATATAAGACCACTTTTCTTACCCAATATGGGCATTACGAGTTTGTGGTATTACCATTTGGTTTGACTAATGCACCATCAACATTTATGAGGCTGATGCATGGCTTATTTAACCCATTTCTATAGAGATTTTTGTTGATATTCATTGACGATATATTGATTTATTCAAAAAGAATCGAAGAACACAACGAGAACTTAAGGATATTATTGGAGATGCTAAGAAGACATCAACTGTACTCCAAGTTCAACAAATGTGACTTCTTCAAAGAGAAGATACAATATCTAGGCCATGTCATTTTTGCAGAAGGAATAGTGGTCGATTGAGAGAAAATTAAAAATATTATGGAATGGCGAGTACCCAAAAATGTGGTGGATATTTGTTCCTTTATGGGGTTCGTTGGAGACTATCGATAGTTCATAGAAGTGTTCTCGAAGATTGATTTTCCAATTAAATCTTTGCAGAGAAAGGGAAAAACATTTAATTGGACTAGCGAGTGTCATAACAATTTCAAGAAGCTAAAACA
Source organism: Pinus albicaulis (assembly GCA_034641835.2). Lineage (NCBI taxonomy): Eukaryota > Viridiplantae > Streptophyta > Pinopsida > Pinales > Pinaceae > Pinus > Pinus albicaulis. The sequence goes on from CM076584.1 coordinate 347,895,980, forward strand.
TTTGCCGATCACTGCCTTGGTATTGAGGGTAGCTGACCCCACTAAATAATTTTAGGTTTGTACCGATGCAAGAAGGAAGAGTGGTTTCCTATGAATTGACAAAATTAAAGGAGAACAAATAACGATATTCAACCTATTATTTAGAGCTAACAACAATATTGCATGCACTCCAGGTATGGAGGCACTAGTTGCTAGGAAAAAGATTTGTGTTAAAAAGCAATCACAACAGCCTAACCAACTACTTTAAGCAAGAAGATTTAAATGCTTGATAGGCAAGGTGGAATGCCTTCCTAAGTGAATTTTATTTTGATATACAACATGTAAAAGGAAAATAAAATCATGTGGCAGATGCCGTAAGCAGAAAATTGCATTGTGTTTACGAACTTTGCTAATTCAAATTGAATGTAAACCTTTAGATCAAATAAAAGAGGAAACCGACAAGGATCCTGAATACCAATTTTTATGGAAGAAAGTGGAGGAAGCCAAAAGACCAGAAAAACCTTCTGACTATGGAATTAGCAAGATCAATTGTTAACATTTAAAGGAAAGTTATATATCCCAAATCGAATGTGTTTAAAAGAGATGATCATGAATGAGTATCACTGCAGTAATTACAAACGACACCCACGATAGCAGAAAATGCTAACAGCAATTAGAAAAGTATATTTCTGGCATGGTATGCGAAGAAATATTGCGTAGTTCTTAAACAAATGTCTAGAGTGTCAACAGGTTAAGGTGGATCATCAACACCTAGCCGGAGTGTTTCAACCTATACCAGTGCCTCAATGGAAGTGGGAAGTTATATCCCTATATTTTATTACTGGTTTAACTGCATACTATGATTTGCTTGGTTATCCTTCTCTTTCCCTAAGACTCACCCCTTTTCTTGGACAATGGTTGTAAGACAATTTCAACATGATGATTTGAGTTCTATTTTCAATAATCAAGAATCTTTGAATGATGTGGTACCCTTAGTGAATGTAATTCTTTATACTAGATTAAGATGAAATTCGGTTTTGAATCTGGATAACAACGTAATTTAGAGTGTTAAATAAAGAGGTTGTTGATTGTTATCATAACTCACTTTAATTCTCATGGTATTCAGAGTGATGAATTACTCAATGATGACTACTCACAAGGTATTGGTTACCGACAAGGCGTATTGATTTTAGTTGCCTCTAAACATGTGCTGCATGACCTAGGTACAAGATTATTATAGTAGGTGTAGGAATATTGTGTTAGCATTTTTTTTAAATTACACCTCTTTAGTGAAATTTGATTCTTATCATAAGACTTTGGGTAGAAACAAAATAAGGAATTTGGGACAAGGTAACAGGTTTGTGCAACAATATTTTCTCTATAATGTCTACTTTCGATACCTGATCTTGTTTTATCATTTCACATGGTTTTAGCTAGTAATGTAATAGTAATGTTGTGGGAAAATGAATGCATTACAACATCAGGCATCTTCATCTTTACTTGCTAAAATATTTCCTGACATTTTCCCTGCCTCATTTCATAGTCTTATAGTTTTGGCTTGCACGAGGACGTGCAAGATGTTCAGCGTGGGGGGACGTTGAGCTGCATTTTTGTCCATATTTTTAAGATTTTTATTAAATAATTTTGTGATTGTACCTAGTGTATTAATCCTTTTTATCTTATTAAGTTGATGATTAGAGGAATTTATAATTAAATTGTAAATTCTTGTTATTAATTAATTTAAAGGGTGTTTTGTGTAATAGTTTTGTTAATAAATGACTTCTTGGTGGCAGGTGATGGCAGGTGAATGAGTCTAGTGCAAACTACATTTAAGTACAGATTCATGCACAGGGGTAGAAACATACTTGAGTATGGATTCACCTTAATCATAGAAACAGATGCATGGAGATTATCTACGAGATGTTCAACAATTAATAAAAGCATCAGACCGTCTCCACAACCCTTTTCTCCAGATGGCATCAAGTGCAGAATAGAGAAAAAAAAAACATATCAAATTGCCCATGTTAGATACGGCTACCCTACCAGAACCACCTGGAGAGTCCTAGAACAACCTTGGCGTTTAGGGGGTAGCAACCGTGGACATGAACTCAAATCAAAACCACTCATTTACGTCTCTTCTTGGAAGAGGGAAAGGGGGCTACTGATGATAGATATTTCCCCGTGTTAAATAACCACAAGGAGACATTCAATTATTGCCAAATATTCTTCTTCCACTTCTTCATCATCGTCTTCTGCTATTGCAGACTCTGAGGGCTTCCAAGTGACAACAGTACCGAATAAGCTGATAGAAGGTCAAAAGACTGTAAGAAGTGGGTTGTGGAAGAAAGTTAAAGTTTTTATGCAATCAAACTATTTAGAAAACTGGATTTAGGCTCTATTTAACTCACTACTACTTGAAGAATACAAAGGTTGATTGTTGGTCCTAGGTGGATATGGATGCTATTTCAACAAGGAAGCTTCTCAGATCATCATAAAAATAGCAGTAGGAAATGGATTAGGAAAAATTATTATCGGCGGGGATGGACTAATGTCAAGACTTGTAGTGTCTGCAGTTATCCGAAAACAGAAGGCTAATGGAGGTTTTATTATGAGTGCAAGCCACAATCCTGGAGGACCATAAAATGACTGGGATATCAAGTTTAACTACAATATTGGATAACCTGCATCTGAATCTATTACTGACAAGATATATGACAACACTCTATCTATTTCAGAAATCAAGATGGCAAGCATTTTAGATGTGGATTTGTCTAGATTGGGAGTTACCAAGTCTGAAGTTTTACTGTAGAAGTTGTTGATCCTATTTCTGATTATATGGAGCTATTACAGAGTGTATTTGATTTTGAAATTATAAATACCTTCATCACATGGCCAAATTTCAGGTTCAAATTGGATGCTATGCATTCCATAACTGGTGCCTATGCAAAGCCTATCTTTTTGGATCAACTTGGAGCAAATGCAGATTCTATATCCAGTGGAATTCCTTTAGAGGATTTTGGGAATAGACATCCAGACCCCAACCTAACATATGCTAAGGAGTTGGTAACTATTATGTATAGTGTGGACACAACAGAGTTTGGAGCTGCTATTGATGGAGATGACATTGGGATGAACTTAAATGATAAAAGATACAAGAACAAGGATAATTATTTTTTTGACTCGGGATTTAGCGAGCAACAGATGTCCAGGTTGAGGAACAGTGAAGCACTCACAACTGAAAGGGAGAGAGAAATTCTATAGATTTTAGATTTTGTAAATGGTCTAGCCCAAATAATTAAAGATCTCTCAAGTCTTGTCATTGATCAAGAATCTAATGTGGATTTCTGAATGTGTTTCTCAGAACTGAAAAGCCAGAATTCATGACAATATTATTTTCTAATTGATGTCTTTGTGGTAGACTATTATTTCTCAAGCCTGTGAAATTTATTATGATTTTACCTTTGTGGAAATGATATCTATATGTTTTTTTTTTCCTAAATAAGTCTAAATTCTATTTATAAAAACATATAATACATGGATATGTGGGCCTCTAGAATTGTTGATCTAGCCTATTCCAAAGGCATTATTATGAAAAATACCAAAAAAGTGACTACCCCAGAAGGGGAAACTAGCCAAATTAGTTTTTCTACAACTTCTCTCTATGGGGAAACCAACTTCATACATGGAGAGATGATATATGTTTACGAGCATCATAATGAACTAGAAAAAAGAGTCCCAAAAACCTGAAACCAGAAACCAGAAACCCGAAAAAGACTTGAAGAATTAGGTGTCATTGCCTAGGGGAGGTGTCTTCTCTACAATGAGACACCTATACTCCTTAGTGTCATTAGCATTCATGTCACGGGTGTCATCAGCTGCATGCGCATGCATTGCCGGGGTCTCCATCGTCGCCTGACCAGTCTTCACTGCTGCTATCACTACCCTCTCCTCCATTGTGAGTGCTTTTGCTTTTGCTACTGGAGGTTGGAGTGCCCTACATGACGAAGGCTGGAGCATCCTGAACAACCACCTATCCAATGTGCCGTAGAGGCGTCGAGTCTGAGATAGAATTTTTGTGAAATTTCTTAGGATGATGGTTGTCAGCACTAATAGCTTCATCTTTAAAGCTTATGGAGATAGTAGCCATGATGTGTGGTCAGTCCAGGGTGCAGGATTAGTGAAATTGTGCAAAGTGGGCAGGCAGTGGGGAGGGAAAAGTCTTCAGGTGAGGCAATGACGGGGGAGAATGGGTGGATGGAGGGTGCAATGGTGGGGAGCGATACCTTCTCGAGGCCAAGTCTCAGTCACATCCACTACGGGTAGCAGGGTAGTGCCCATAAGAATTGTCCAATGATGGAGAGGAGGAATCAAAATTATTTGAAATCAGTGGTCTGGATGCCCTGCCTCAACTCTTGCCTCGGCGGGATCGCATATGGTGGTGTCGGGGCATGGTGGTGCTAGTGGAGGCACAATTGGGGGGTTGAGACCATTAGGGAAAAAGAGCAGCAGGATGAGAAGTCAACAGAGCAGAGGACCAAGGAGCCGAGTAAGCCAAGGGCAGACGAGGCACATAGACAAAATTCAAGTTGCAATGTAGGCTGTGTGAAATATGAAAGCCAGGGGAAAATTCAATGTAACAAAGGAGACTACATCACCTCCCTATAGGTATTCGAGAGACTGGATCCGAGACTCCATAGCTCGAGGGAAATGGTGATGGAGGGAGACTGCTGCGTGAAGTCATTTTGAAGATCAGAGGAGTGCATCGACAGGCGAGTAGAGTAAATAATCTCTTGTGGATGCAGTTAGTGTGATTAAATGCCCATGGATTGAGCCCATTCATGGCCATGTGACGGAGCCACGTGCCACACCATGGGCTCACCATATACCCGCCCTCAGATATCACCTGCATCTGGGAAATGATGTCTATATGTTGCGTGAAAGTAAGCAATCCAATATTTTGCCAGCATTGAAAGGGACAACACCTCATTGCGTTGTGCACTAAGGCACCAATTCCAACATTCTCAATGCCCCAGCTAGATGTGTGTTGCCTCTACCAGCAAGGCGTGAGGATAAAAGTCCTCCAGAAGCTGAGATCGACCCAACTCAAACTGAAATTGGAAATAAAATCTTCTCGTTCTGATTTTTCCCAAATTGTTTTAGCCTGAATCCTAATTTTGTATCATATGCAACAATCGATTTTAAATTAGAGTCGCACTGTTGATATAAAGAAAAGGGATGCACACTAATTAATCAATTAATTTCTCAGATGTAAAGGGGCAGAATTTTTGAGATGTAATGGTGGAATTTCTTAGATGTAAAGTCGAATTTCTCAGATGTAGAACCGATATCGAGTTTGCAGATAAATGCAATAGAGATAGAGGGATTGCTGTGTAAAAACCACAATCGTTGACCTGTGATTTTTATAAATCGATTTCCAAGGGGTGTTTTAAATACATATGGTTTCCTTCTAGTTGTGATCAGTAGTGTTGTGCATTGATTCATTTTTCATTCTTGTATTTGATGTTTTAAAAGCTTTCCTCCACTACAGTAATTCAGCTTACTCCAGGCATGGAAGGGCCCACCACCTTTGGAGATAAGCTTGATCAATCACATAGGATAATTAGATATGCGTGATTTAAAAGTTTTCTATTTCTGTGTGAGTTTGTGCTAGGTGATGTTCAACTCCAAAGAATTTCAGTCATCGTAGCATCTTGCCAATTAATGGACTAACAATTATTACTCATTACATAATCTGTGTTTGAGTTATAAAACAATGCTACACTCTATTCCTTTGGTTAAATTGAATGTAATGACAACATAGGAATACACTGATTTCCAAATTTGAATATGGAATTAGAACATATTTTAATACTTCGAATTTGAATATGGAATGAGAATATATTTTAATGCTTTGAGTTTTAGTATGGTTTGCATTACTCAGTTTCTTTCGAACATTTGCACGATTTAATTTGATTTGTTTATGCATCCCAAGACTTCACTCAATAATTAATTAGATCTATTTTAATTAGAATTTATCTTGTTTTAGATTGATTTTTAATTAGAATCATCCTTGTTTTCATAGTGTAATAATTTCCTTATAAGAGCAAGTTTCAGTGCAGATTTGATTAGGTAGAGATATCAAGTCTAAATGCAGCGTGATTTAGTTTTAGTTATGGAGTTACATGATTTGATTTTGAAGTAGGTTTGTTTTTGAATAGTTACTTTCATTTAGATAGAAGGTTTCTCATAGGTTATTTGCAATACAATTTTCAATAATATCTTTTAAGTGTTATTTTTACATGAAGTAAAGTAGTTTTCTTCCAGCAATAATTAGAAATTTCCTTTGTTAGTTTGAATCTTAAATTTATTATGAAGAGTAGTTCTGGTTAGTTTAATGTGTGAGGTTGTCATTAGAATAATTTGTGACCTTTTTTCTTATTAGTTTCAAGTGCTAGTTTCACGTTGACGAGAGGAATAAATAATTAGGTTTTTTTCAAGTTATCATAGGATATTTAAAAAGTAGAATGCGAGGGCAAGAATGTTACATGATTGAGGATTTATCTGTATTTCATTACAGTTTAATTGCAATATGGAGTTTTCCCGATAAAATTATTTAAGTAGGTTCCTTTTTCAAGATTGTTTATTTTCCAACAAATGTGTGTTTCATTCCAGTACCTAGTTTATCATTACAAAGGAATATTTATACTCTGACCATTAAGCTAAGCCAAGACGCAGTACAAATCGTGTTTACAACTCTCGGATTGATAATTAATATTGAGAGGTTTAATTTGACAATTAAATCTCCAAAAAGGAAGTGTTCCTACTCCTAGGCTACCACAACCTACAAGGTTGACACCACAACAATTGGAAGAAAAAAGAGAAAAAGGGCTTTGCTATAGTTGTGATTGAAAATACACTAAAGGTCATAAGTGTGCGGAGAAGAAATCATTTTACATATATTGTGAAGAGGAAGAAGAAATTTAATAAGAATCTTCAAAAGAAGAGGATATACACCAAGAACCAACCCTAGAAGAGGAAGAAATGAGTCTGACCATATCGTGTAATGCATTGGCACGAATTACCTCTCCTCAGACTCTAAATATAGAAGGACATATCAAGAAGAAAAAGGTAATAGTGTTGAATGATTCATGTAGTACCCATAATTTTATTCATTGTAAGATAGCCAAGGAATTGAATTGTTTCCTATACCCAGCACCATAATGTCATGTGATGGTTACAAATGGAGGAACTATAAATTGCTCTGGAAAATTCCATAATATCAAGCTAACCATGGGGGAATATGTATTGGATAGTCCAATACTTTCCATTCCAATGGGAGGCGCTGATGTTGAACTAGGAGTACAATGGTTACAATCTTTTGCGATGGTAGCTTTTAATTTTCAAGAACTTTTCTTGAAATCTTCTTTCAGAAGGAAAGGAAGTCGAATTACGGGGTATCGCAGGGAAGCCGGGAAATATAATAATCTCTAATGTCATGAAAAAGCTTTTGAAGAAAGAACAACGAGGCTTAATTTCACAATTATGCTCACTTGAAGTTCCAACATCAAAATCATCTATTTCTACAGATCTCCAAAAAGTCTTGGACAATCATTCCAAGGTGTTTGAAACTCCCAAAGGACTACCACTTATCCGTGATCATGATCATGCTATTCATTTGATTCCAGGAAGTGTTCCTCCAAACATTAGGCCTTATAGTTATCCTTATGTCAAAAAGAGTGAAATTGAATGTGTGATTGTAGAAATGTTAGAGGCTCGTATAATTCAACCTAGTCAATGTTTTTCCTCTGCTCTAGTAGTATTGGTGCACAAGAAGGATGGATCATGGAACATGTGTTTGGATTATAGGGAGCTCAATAAGATCACTATTAAATACAAATTTCCCATTCTTGTGATTGATGAATTATTGGATGAATTCCATGGAGCAATCTATTTTTCAAAGTTGGATCTTCGTTCAGGATATCATCAAATTAGAATGAAGATTGAAGATATTTCGAAAACAACATTTCGAACTCATGAGGGTCATTATGAATTTTTGGTCATGCCTTTTGGCCTTAACAATGCACCTTCTACATTTGAAGGGTTGATGAATTCCATTTTCAAACCCTTCCTTAGAAGATTTGTGCTATTATTTTTGATGATATACTAATCTACAACAGGTCTTGGAAGGATCATGTTCAACATGTTGACAGGATGCTCAAACTATTACAGGATAAATAATTATATGCAAAAGCATCCAAATGTTTCTTTGGAGTACAAGAGGTGGAGTATCTGGGTTATATTGTATCTCACAAGGGTGTTAAGGTATACCCTAACAAAATTAAAGCCATTAAGGAATGGAAAGTCCCCATAAGCATAAAGCAGTTGCAAGGATTTCTCGGGTTAATAGGGTATTATCGCAAGTTTATTAAGAATTATGGAAGAGTAGCAGCACCTCTAACAACATTATTGAAGAAAGATGCATTTTCATGGACTCCTGAAGCAACTAAGGCCTTTGAACATCTTAAAGAGAAAATGTGCCTAGAAACAGTCTTAGCTATGCCAAATTTCACAAAAACCTTTATTGTGGAATGTGATGCTTGAGGAAATGGAGTTGGTGTTATTTTAATGCAAGAAGAAGACCCATTTCTTTTGAAAGTTGTCCAATCAAAGCAAAGTATTTACAAAAAGATATTTATGAGAAGGAAATGTTAGAAATACTACATGCACTAAAGAAATGGAGACCTTACTTAACGAGAAGACAGTTCAAGGTAAGAACTGATCATGATAGTCTTAAACACTTTTTGGAACAAAGACTATCTTCAGAAGAGAAGCAAAAATGAGTCACAAAGATGTTGGGTTATGACTTTGAAATAATCTACAAAAAAGGGAAGCTAAATTTTGTTGCAGATGCACTCTCAAGAAAGAATGAAGAGGTGGAAGCATTCCTTTGTGCCATTTATATCATCCAACTGGATTGCATAACCGAAGCAAGGGATGAATGGAAGAAGGTCGAAGAAGTGTGGACACTCATTCAAAATTTGCAGCAAGCTCCTAGTACATCTGATACATTTAGTTGGAAAAATGATTCCTTATGGTAGAAATATCGCTTATATATTTGTAATAGTTCCCAGATAAAACAAAATATCCTTTTGGAATTGCGCACTTCTCCTTTAGGATGTCACTCAGGATTTTTAAAAACTTACCACAGGGTGAAGAAAGAATTTTTTTGGGGATGGCCTTAAATTTGATATTCAAAATTTTGTAGCAGAATATTTGGTTTGCCAGCAAAATAAAGTTGAGATATTTAAGGCCTCGGGTCTTCTACAACATTTATCCATTCCATTTCAACATTGGGAGGATATTTCAATGGATTTTATCATAGGTTTACCCAAGTCCGAAGGAGAGAGTGCCATCATGGTGGTAATTGATAGAATTACCAAGTATGCACACTTTTGTGCATTATCTCATCCATTTAAAGCAAGTACAATTACTACTACATTTATGGACACAATTCAAAAGCTACATGGAAACCCAAAGATTATTGTGAGTGACAGAGATCCCATTTTTACTAGAAATTTTTGGATGCAGTTATTTTCTTGTTTGGGTACTCAACTAGCTCATAGCTCATCTTCTTATCCTCAATCCGATGGTCAAAATGAGATAGCGAATAAATGTTTGGAAGGATATCTTTGTTGTTTTTTATATAATAAAAAAGAAAAATGGGTCAAGTGGTTACCTCTCGCTGAATGGTGGCATAACACTTCCTTCCATATTGGAGAAAAAATGACCCCATTTATGCCACTTTATGGATATCATCCCTCATCCATCACATCATATTTAAGAGAAATTTCTAAGGTTCAAGCAGTGGAAGATAATATCAAGCATCACCAAGAAGTTCTTCAACTCTTAAAAGATAACCTAAATTTGGCACAAAATCGAATGAAACAATAGGCATATTAACATCGCAGTGAGAGAAGTTTTGATGTAGGAGACTGGGTATTTTTATGGCTACAACCATACAAACAAGTGTCCCTCAAGCAAGCTAAGAAGGATAATAAATTATCGCCAAAGTAATATGGTCCTTACGAGGTGTTGCAAAATATTGGTACTATGGCATACAAATTGGAGCTTCTTGCTTCTTCGCGAGTGCATCCAGTTTTCCATGTTTCATGCTTAAATAAGGTTATAGGTGAAAATATTCCAGTTCAAAAAATATTTCTAGAACAGGATGGGGAAGGAAAAATCATATTGGGACATGAAGTGGTCACTAAAAGAAGAACTCGAAAACTATTAAATCAATGAATTTCAGAGTATCTCATCAAGTGGAAGAACTTACCAATTGAAGATTCTACATGGAAGGATGAGAATTTTATACAGAAGCACCCAGAGCTACTCAAGCTTTGAGGACAACACTTTTTTGAAGGAGAGGGGTATGTTAGGTCCCTATATTACTAGTTTAGTCCCTTATTTTTATTAGTATATCCCCCTTATTGTTATTGTTGTACCCCTATAACCCTAATATTGTTATTATTGTGCCCTTAAATTATTATTGTTAGGTCGGCTAGGATTATATTGTGGCCCCATGGACTCCTATATATAGAAGGAGGTTTTGGTCGTTTGTAGCATCCAATAATTTTTCATTTATGTAATGTATTGGAGGTTGGCCCCTCGAAGTGGCTGATTTCTAAGGTGTTGATGTCTCTTTTCTTCTATTTTTGGAGATGGTTTCACAACATTTTCTGATTAATTTAAATTGGATAGACACATAAAAGAATTTTGAATATCCTATCTCTAATATCATATGATGTGTTAGTTGGTATGGGTTTTCTAGAAATTCATAGAGAAATTATTGATTACTTGGAAAATATTATTACATGTGCCAAAAATAATGGAGTAGTATGGATCATTAGAGGCATACCCAGACCAATATCAACCACACATATATCAACATTGAAATTAAAAATATATGAAAAGGGTTTAAATTCTTTGCAATGTTGGTGGAATATTTAACAAAGAAATTGAAAGAAAATACTTTCTCTGGATTTGGAGCGGTGCATGAATTCAAGGATGTTTTCCTAGATGAAATTATTGGGTTGCCACCAAAAAGAGACATTGGTTTTTCCATTGGGTTGGTACATGGGGAAACACTAGTGTCAAGGTAATGTTATAGGATGAGTTTAGAATGTAGTGTGCTATTTGAAAATGGATATTTATGGATTGAAACAGGCTCCAAGAGAATGGTATGCAAACCTAGACAAACATCTACAGTAACAAGGCTTCAAAAAGGGATCCACAAACATAAATTTATATATGAAATTTGAATATGATCACTATATAATTATTGATTTTTATTTAGATGACATTATATTTGGGAGTGATTGGGAGAAGATGGGGCAAATTTTTGCAAAAGAAATGCATACAAATTTTTATATGTCAATGTTGGGTGAGCTTACTTCCTTTCTTGGTTTGAAAGTTGTTCAAGATGAAAAAGGCATTTTTATTTCTCAATCATAATATATTAAAGAGAAACTAAAACAAATTAGCATGAAATATTACAAACCAGTATGAATGCCTATGGTGATCGGTTGTAAGTTGAGTAAATATGATGAATAACCATATGTAAATCAATCCATGTATCGTTTTATGATTGACAACTTATTGTATCTAAATGTTTCTAGACCAGATATCATGCAAGTTGTAGGATTGATTCTTAGATTTGAAGATAATCCCAAGGAGAATCATATTAATGTTATAAAGAGGATCTTCAAGTGCCTTCAAGGAAATATTGACTATGGACTATGGTATCCCAAAGGTAAACATTTCAATTTTATTACTTTTAATGATGTTGATTAGGCCGCTAGCATTGATTATAGAAAAAAAAATTGAGGAGAAACTCATTTTTTTTTCGATTGCTTGGTTTCTTGGGCAAGAAAGAAGAAAAGATATATCTCTTTGTCCATAGTTGAAGCAGAATATATACCAGTAGCCATTTTTTGTACACACATATTATGGATGAAGCAAAATCTTCAAGACATGCATGTTGAATATCAAGAACCTCTTCCTATGATGCTAGAAAACACAAGTGAAATAAGCATCACCAATAATTTGGTTCTTCATTACAAGACTAAGAACATACAAATAAAATAACATTTTATAAGAGAAAAAGTGGTAAAAAAAGTCGTGAAGTTGGAATATATTTCTTCAAATGAAAAATTTGTGGATATCTTCACCAAGCCACTTCTAAGAGACAAATTTGAATCTCTTAGAGAGAAGATCGGTGTTGCTCCTTTTTGAAGGAATTGAGGTGTTTTTTATGGCATTAGTCGTTGTCATATGGCTTCACCCAAGAGTACTTTCAACTATAAAACTTGGATAATGGGTGTTGATTGGTTGTTTGCATGCCTTTTCAAGGAATTATGAATTGTTTGTTTTATTCTTCATGCTTCATTTTCAGATGGGTTGCTTCTTCATGTCTATTGCTTATTCAAGATTGTGTGGTCTCATATTTATTTAGGGGGAGAATTTTCAATATATCAAGGGGAGTCTTTTTTGAACCTATTTAGGGGGATTTCTTCATTTTTGGTCATGTATCACATTGGTGTAATCTAATTCTACTTATCATGTAAAACCCCTTCCCATTGATGTCAAAGGGGGAAAGAGATTGTGTTGTATATGTGCTCCCTTTAAGATTGTTGTATATAAATTTCATATTTATTTTTAGAAGCAATAGGCTGACGTCATTGGAAAATGGGAAGTTTGTTGGCCTATTTTTGTTGCTATTCATGTCATCTGTTGAATTCATGTACTCATGAGCCTATATGTCAATTCTTGAGTTTGTTGTATAATTATTAAAGGTTGTCACACTCATGTAACATGTTGTAATAACTCTTCGAAGCTCTGTAGGATAGGTGTCATGAGGTAACAAGGCCTCATTTGGAGCTGAGTTAACTTGTTCTAGTGGTTTAGTTGATGATGTGTGTGATGTCTTATTCAAGTCATACAGCTTTATTCTTGATGTCAAGATGAGTCTACAGGAATGGTTTATAGGTCACTTCACTCCCCTAAAGCTTTGTTGCTATTTTGAGGACTATATTTTGTTTGAGGCTATGCTCTACCCCAGTTACATCAATGGAGGCTCATTAGAGCAACTTAAACATCAAAGTCATTGGGAGAAATCTTTTGGGAGTGACTAGAGCTTGCTAATTGAATTTTTACAGTGTAGAGAGACTGACTGAGGAAATAAAATCACATTCGCATGGATGTAGAGTTGTGGGTGTGACTGGAACTTTATAGTCGTTCGTTTGCAGATAATGTGGGAGTGAAAAAACCCAAATTTGTCTAGTTTTGTGCACGTGACCGAGGAAAATCATGAAATTATCTCAATATTTCTCACACTCTCTTGGAATTATTATTTTTTTTTTAGAATTTACTTTCATAATTTTCCATAAAAGGGTGGGGATGAGATGTGGGGCCTCCAAAAAGTGATCAAGTTCGAAATTATCAAAAGGGCTAGTGAAAGGAGTGGTTTAATATGGTCAAAATTCCAATATCAATCAATTCTGAAGTGTGAAAAGTTTTTTTGTGAGATCCATCATGTGAAAAATTGATTAAATTAACCATATCTAGATTATAAAAATATGAGAAGGAAAGAAGCTCATCTTTTGGTTTGAAAGTAGTGTATGTGTGTGAGAGAGAGTGTGTCCTTGAGTTCCAAGTGCACAACCAGTGAGTTTAGAATTTCAGAATTGCAGTGTGCGTCAAGGAATAATCTTCAATAGAATTTAAAAGTAGTGTGCAATGATTAAACATCTATTTGGGGTGTGTGTGTGTGGATATAATAATTATCTTAATTGGAGTCTAGATTTTGGATGCATGTGTGTGTGTATTTGTTGCATGGTTTTTCTATGCAACAATATTATTATTTCAAAATCATATCATTTTTGATCAAAAGTTTGCTTGGAGTGGTAGCTTCAAGCTGAGTGCATGTGTACTCTCTCACCTTGGAAAGATTATTTTTGTAGTCTCTCACATTCTATTGTAAGGCTTGCATTTCGTTTTTTCTTTTGCTCATTTTTTATGTTTTTCTATGCAGGAAAATGCACACACGCCGAAGAGTAATAAAAAAAAATAAAAAAAGGAAAAATCCCTTCCTCCTTTCAAACAATAACAAAATCCTTTTTGATGCAGGAGCATTAGGCTCAACAAAATCCTTTGTATTTTAATAGACATAGGGGTCTTGTGTTTTCAAGAGAATATTGATTTCTTATGTAATTATTAAATTTTTTTAGTAACATTTAGAATAGGAATTAAATATTGAGAGGAATTTTGTAAATGTTCCCGAATGATTGGAGAACATGAGAGAATTAGGATAGTTTGGATTCCATAGGAAATGGAAGATTTTAAATTTAATTATAATTCCTAAAGTGGAATTGGTTCCATGATTTTATGAGTTTGAAAGGAGTTTTAGGGATAAAGGATAGATTTTAGGATTTGGAGGATTTTGTTGAGATAATAGAGGATCTGAACCTAAATTGGTTCATCATCTTTTGTATAAATTGTAAAGCCTCAAGGCAAAAGAGCGGATAGTAGTAGAGTAGAAAGTAGGTTTTTGGCAAACAGGGTTTTGTTGTAAGCCTTCGGGAAAAATTGACAGAAACGCCATTAATCAAAATATTAGGCCAGAGAGGAAATATTTGTAATTGTTAGATTGCTATATATAGAGGAAATTCGATCCTAAAGTGTGTGATTGTGTGCTGAATGACTCAACTTATATCTCATGTGAAAATAGGATCTTGGCATAATAAATGTGTGCGCAAGTAATTCGAATGAAATTGAAAAAACTTGGTTTATTATAAGACTATGTATTTTAAGCAATTGAAGATTCAATTGGTGATTTAATTCAAGAGGGATTCGTATGCCAAGATTGAGCATCGATTACAAGATGAATCGATGCTTCTAAAACAAAAAGCTCGGCCTTCAATTTGTTGCCAATTTTCATTGCATAGAGGCATAGAGAATACAGAATAAAGTTCAGATTTAAATTGCCGAGAGTTGATGTGGAGCGACAAACGAAAGGAAAGAGGGTTTCCAGATCACATTGGGGTTTTTCTATAATCACAAACGATGAAGTGAAGCTATGAATCGTTGGATTGATCATTTTGGTAAGTGCGCAGAGGAGCTACATTAAAAGATTTAATGCAGAACTGTGAATCAACGGCGGGGTGGAACTTTGAAGGCGCAGAGAAAGCGTGTGTGAATGAAACAATGAAGGCAGTTTTATAAAACCACACGTGGTTTTCGCGTGGAGAATAAGAGGTAAGCGGTATTTTGTTGAGCGAGCATGATACACTCCAGCGAGTGACGCGTGGCATCACAAAACCATGAATTTTGCGTAGATTTTAAATGTTAAACATCGCGAAATTACTAGTTCGATGGCCATTGGATTATATGCATTCATGTGGAGTGTGCGAATGTCGTTTGATGGACGATGAAAAGGTATGTTAATAAAGCATTGGCTGCACATTAATATATGTTGATATTTGTTGGTTTTAAATTAAAACTAACATCATATATACCAAACTCCCATACGGTGAATAATAAGGTGGGTCCATAGGTTTGGGCTATTGAAATTTTTGAGTTTTAACCAAAGTCAAAAATGTGATTAAAAGAAAGATTTTATTTCCGCTTCAAAGGTATATAAAGGGTTTCAACCTTGATTAAGAATCGAGATTGGCATGAAATGGAATTTTAACATGGAAGAATATACATTTATGAATTGTGGGCCTGAATAACATTCAGATTGGTGCACATATACGCATTGTTTAAATGTGAGTTGGTAAGTATTGGCCCGAAGATTTATTTTGGGTTTTAACGCAAAGTTGAAATATTCATTTCAAATTCATGAATTGGGTTTTGGCCTATGGTTTATAACCATAGAGTATAAGGCAAAGAATAACTTTTGCATATGAAGTTTGTAAAGTGGGTTTATAGTATGGTTTTGACCATAGCTTTAAAAGGTGGCTTCCGCATTAAATTTTGTTGGTTTGAAAATTGTGTTGGTTGATAAATGAACCTTAAATTTTTATATGCATCATACGGGGAGAATGTGGGTTTTGTAGCTTTAGGTTGCATCACTTTTACTATGTCACTTGATGAGGAGTTAGTTTATGATAATAGAGGCCTTGGGTTCAAATCTCTTTCTCAAGCTTCTTTTTGTCAAAAGTTTTTGTTAAAGTGGTGAGATTTTTTTTTAAAAGTTGAACTTCATCACCAAAGTTCAAATTGTTTCCGTAACTTTTCAGTCTCTTCAACTCGTTTTTAAAAAAAGACATAACTTATTCATTCGGAAGTATTTTTTCGATCCTTTTTTTTTTTTTGAAACGACCTAATTTTTCGAGATCTTTCCATTGGAGCAGTTAGTTTCAGCTTTTCTCAGCTTTCATTAAAAAAAAAATGGAAAGTGCATGCCCAATTATTCTTAACCGCACCAATAATTTCCAATGGCTACCTCACATGGTATATATACTTAGAAGTAAAGGGCTTTATAGAATAGCCACAGTAGTAGAAACTAAACCTTCTGATGATGATAAAGTCGCTAAATGGGAAAATAAACAAGATCAAGCACAGGGGTTGATAGGAATGTCCATTGCTCAAGATCTTTGATTTCATATCCTTGACATTGACACCCCTCATGAAGCCTTGGACAAGCTAAATACTGTCTTTGGCATTCAAAATCAAATCAGGGCCCATCAGCTTGAAAATGAGTTGCTTACTTTGGACTTCAATAATTTCTCCTCTATTGAAGACTTTTTGTCCAAATTCAAGACCCTTAGACTTCTTTTAGAAGGTTGTAAGGTCAAAAGGTAAGATAGTAGCCTCATTTATTGCATTCTTACTAAGCTTGTACCTGCATAGTATATATTTGTTTCTGCCTTCCATTCCACTAGAGAAGCCATCATTTCTTCAGGAACCACCTTCAAGAATCCCTCTTTTGATTCCTTTTGTGATTCTTTGATAAGAGAAAAAGAAAAAATCTTACACCTTGGTCTTATCACTCCTGTAAACGCTTCTAAGAAAGTCTTAGAAGCCCAACAATAATCATATCTAAAGAATCCCAAGAAGAAGTATCCTAAAAAATATGGTCTGAAACCAAAAAAGGGTCATAAGAAATTTCAACCGTAAATTGAAAAAGAAAATCACCAAAATGATAAGGAAAATAAAAACAAAGGGAAGAAGACCGATAGACATTGCAGATTTTGTAATCGTGATGGCCATATAAAGTCCAAATGTTTTAAGAAGATGGAAGCCTTAGAAGCAGCAATGAAGAATCACAACATCAATTTGGAGCACTCTTCACCTTCATCTTCAGGAATGACACTTTCTGCTTGTGGTTTTCAAGCATCAAGATCTGGTTCTGCATTAAATGTATCTTCCTCTTCTCATTCTCATGAGGGGCTCATTGATTCTGGAGCTTCTTATCACATGGCCAAAAATAAAGCCATGTTTTCTTCTTTAAATGATTGTAACACCAAACATATTTATGTTGGTGATGATAGATCTCTTAGTGTTGTAGGATATAGAACCATTCATCTCAATAATGGTCAGTTTATTGATGTACTATGTGTTCCTACCTTGTCATGCAACCTTCTCTCTGTTTATCAGATAACTCATTTAGGTGAAGGGAAAATAGTAGAATTCTCACCTCATGATGTTGTAATCAAGGACCTCAAATATCCTAAACATATTTTAGCTACTGACATTGCTGATGATTCCACAAAGTTGTATAAGTTTGACAACTTTGGGTCATCATGTCTTCCCTCCATTTTTGTTGCTCATAAAGATGAAGTGAGCAAACTTTGGCATGAGTGATTTGGTCACTTAAACTATCGCTCTCATCAAACTCTGTGTAAGGAAAATAAGGTGATGGGTCTTCCTATGGTATCCTTCCGAGATGGTGTTTGCTCTAGATGTGTACTTGGAAAACATCATCGGGATAGTTTTGGCAAACGTGCCTCTCGTCATGCTTTAGCCCCTTTACGTCTTGTGCATAGTGATTTATGTGGTCCACTTTCTGTTGTTTCTTTCTCTAGTTTCAAGTACTTCTTAATTTTCATTGATGATTTTTCCAGGCGCACTTGGGTATACTTCTTAAAACTCAAGAGTGAAGTTTTTAACATGTTCTTGGCCTTTAAGGCTTTTTTTGAGAAACAATCTGGACACCAAAATCTTAAGTTAAGATCAGAAAATGGAGGAGAATATGTTAACAAAAAATTTATCAACTTTTGCACTGAGCATGGCATTCAATTGTAACATACTGTTCCATATACTCCACAACAAAATGGTGTAGCTGAAAGGAAGAATCACACCTTAAAAGAAATGGCTAATTGTGTGCTTCAATCTAAAGGACTTGGTCTAAATTTTTGGGCATAAGCCATTAACTGTGAAAATTACATAGTAAATTGCACTCCTACTAAGGTTTTAAAGAATATAAATCTAGAAGAATCTTGGATCTCAATCAAACTAGATGTAAGTCACTTTCGTGTTTTTGGAAGTGATGCTTGGGCCCATATTCCAGATGCGAAACATAAAGCCTTAGAACCTAAGAGTGAAAAATGCATTTTTGTTTGATATTCTGAAGATGTCAAAGGTTATATACTTCTTCAACCAAAATCCAAAAATATAATCATTAGAAGAGATGTAAAATTTGATGAAAATATATCAGCCTGCGAGCCTAGTTCGATGGGTGTGCCACCTTTGGCTTGCGAGCCTGATTCGACATATGTTCCACCTCTCTCTCTCTCTTCTATTTTTAATAGAATTCCTTCTAGTTTAGATGATGACAGCAAGGATGAAAATCATCCTCCACCTCTTGCAATTATTCCTTTTACTCCACCGCTTCCATGATGGGTCTTCTCTACTCGTGATGCAACAGGTTCTCTTGCAAGTGACCCTGCCGATCAACGACGTACACGTTATTAGTTTGAAAGAGCCTCTTCCTTATTGGCTCAAGTTCCAGAAAATCTTGATCCAAAAACCTTTGAAGAAGCCTCTAGTCATCCAGATTGGGATGAAGCTATGAATGAAGAGCATCGTTCCTTATTGGAGAATGATACTTGGGATCTTGTTCCTCTTCCAAAAGGAAGAAAACTTGTCAGATGAAGATGGGTTTACAAAACAAAGTTTGGACTAGATGGAAAAGTGGATAGACATAAAGCTCGTCTTGTCACTAAAGGATTTTCACAAGTTGAAGGCATTGACTATACTAAAACCTTCTCTACTGTTGCTAAAATTAATTCTATCTACCTTGTTCTTTCCCTTGCTGCCTCTTTTAAATGGCAAGCCAAAATGGAAAATTTTAGGGGCTAATATTCGCAGGTGGGCTAATTTTCCATGGTTTTTCCAAAAAAAAGATTCGCCAATTTCCATTTTTTTATAAAAATGATTCGCCCAAATTTTACAATATAAAATTATTTTACATTAAAAATTGCCCACATTATATAGACAATATATATAATATCATTATAAATTTGAATAATTTTACAAATACATCAATAAAATTTTTATAGTTTGCATATTATGGACTAGTGAGATTTGCCAATTTTTTAAACTTCAAGATAATTTTTCACCGTTAAAATTATCCCCGCTGTTGTAGAGGTAAATCCCCTTTGCGGACAGAGGCGATCCCTACCAGCCCAGAATGGGTCTAGCAACAATCGTAACACGCTATGGTGCAGGTCCCTAATTGCAATAAACCAACTTGCGAAGAAGGCTTACCTCGAATCCAACGTTGTTGTTTGTAGAGAAAGTAGCGCTCTCGTTCCTTTGCTCTGGCAGATAAAAATCCTCACGCTCGTCGCGATCGAACACCTGCACACGCAAGAAACACAACAAACACAAGCGTAAAATCCAAGAGATACAATTATGCATCAGTCGGAGAGGACACAACTCATGATCATAATGAACAAAACGAGTGGAACCATAACCAATAGTCGCTTATCATTAATTCATACAAAGGAAAATAAAACCTGGCTTTGACGCTGAATTCTCCTTGGACGGGTCGCCAGCGGAATATGTCTCGGTAAAGCTTGTCAGGAATGGGGACAAGCCTCTCTCTTCGATCGTCAATCTCCTTGCTATGGATTTGGAACTATGAAGACTATCAAAGCTCTTGCAGCATTCTGAAGGCTCTTGGAGATTAGCTTGCAAAGGGAAATGGCAAGCTTATATAGATGGAGGAAGGGGAGTTGGGATCCATACAATCAAGGGATTGGCCCTATCCTCAAGGAAGCTTCCATGAGAGGTGGAAAACTACTTCCTCTACATGGAAATTCGAAGCCAACCTCCCAACTCAAATTAGAGACCAGTTTAGGAATTGGTTGGGGTCATTCTTCCGCCATTTATTTTTTTAAAACACTCCTTATTAAGCCTGGCGCGGGTGCAGCTCTGAGACAGAGCGCCAATTGGCGCGCCCTCTTTGGAGGATTTTCCCTCTTGGCACGAGGGCTGAACTGTTTACCTATGCCAATGAAAAAAAGGCTATTTTTAGGGTTTTTCACAAGGAGTTGTCCTCAAGGAAATGAAATTCCATGTCTAGGGGAATGCCATTAAAGTTTTTTCAGGTTATGTCACTGCTCAAAGGTCATGGAAAAAGCCCTCCAATGTGTGGGATGGGGAATTGCAGGGATGGTGAAAAATTGCTGTGTAACAGATGCCCCCTAAAGCATGAGGCTCGAAAGAGAGAGAGGGGTGAAATGCTTTACGAGAATATGTCCAACCGAAAACACTGTCGTCGGAAAACCTGCGTAGAGAAGTACAACTGATATCTCAGATACATGATATATATGTGGTATGGGCGCAGCCATCCATAACATAGTACACAATAATCTAGATCCAAGGCATGGACGCAGCCATCCAGTAAGGATCGATAAATAGAATCAGGTATGGCCGCAGCCATCCAATCAGTGAGTCATGTAAATGATCATGATAATCCACAAAATTGTAGCCTGGATTATAGCAGACAAAATCCAGGGTCTTGCACTCCATCTCGATCTGAACAAAGTACAAGTTCAAGCATGCGAATACGTGAGCTGAAGTCGAACATGCAAGAACATTGTCTGATTACCAGCCAATGATGGAAGTTGTTAACAGACGCGGGAGGTACCACCAATAATGACAATGGCCCTCAAGGTACTATAGGTACAGTCTACGGTATGTGAATCAATGAGCTGTCATCGAACACCTGCAGAATCACTCGATCGGAGGCCAATGATGAAAACCTCATGTCAAACGTGAAGAACCTGCCATTGAGGCATGCAGGCTCCAAGGTACCAGAAGGGGGTCTCTAGATCAACTTCCTGGATAATGAGCTGAAGTCGACAGGAAGTGACCTTGATCGAAGGTGGGCCATAGTGTTTCCCACATCATCGACACGAGACAGAGGAACATAATTTCTTTGTGAATCAGGATCAGATGAGAATCAGAGGAAGGTTGATACTTGCAGAGGTCAACTTCTCTTGAACATATAGGTGGCACGACAGTGGATTTGGCAGTATTTGACATCAAAAGATCAGAGGTCATGATGACCAGGCAAAGAGCAGATGAGAGGTCAAAAGGGATCACCCAAACCCACGGAGGCAAGTAAAAAATGAGATGAGATGTCCCCAACCCGACACGAATGCAGACAAGTGCCATGTTCAAGAGCGACATACTGCCGACACGACAATGATGCTGGTTCCATTTTCCCCACCATTTCTGGCGAGTACCTCTTAATTTTTTACACAAGCTTGAAGAGGATACCATATGCTTTCTATATAAGTCCATCCTAGTACATTTAACGAGCCCTAGGAAGGAGGAACTCGAATATCATCATTACGACTGAATCCAATGTCATCAGGGTTTAACGAGTTTGACAAAGGAAGAACTCAACATATTTTCATGTTTAGAGAGTTTGAAAAGATAGCGGAAAAGTAAACTCCAATGGTCCCTTTTCGTAAATAGTTCCTCAGACCCGGAAAGGTAGAAAACAATATCTGAGAAAACCTCCTAGTTGCGATAGGCTAGGGTATTCCTTTTTTGTAAATAATCTATCCCAGCCCGAAAAAGGGGTAAACATATACTGGGTATATGTCGTTTCGTGACCACTTTAACGAGATCAAAAAGACAAGGGACTCAGCAATCTTTTCATGTTTAGAGAGTCAGAAAAGAGCTGAAATATGACTCCAAAATGACTTTTTCGTGCTTTTACCGAGTCTGAAAAAGTATAAAACACAACTCGTATCACCGTTCAAGTGGCATAAAAACTTGTCGCTGCACAGAAAGGCAAGTGTAAAATCCATTTTCGACAAAAAATATCAAAATATCGAGAAAAATGACATTTAAAACCTAATTTTTGACCTGAAAATTTATAAATAGGCTTCAAATGGTAAAACAAATTTACTTTTACTTTTTACCTTACTTGAAGAGCAACAGTGGTCCATTTGTGTGTAAACTTGCGGCGGTGATTGCGACTATTCTGGGACGTCATTTAGCTCCTCATTTGTTCCAGGTAAAAGGTGTTCCCTTAAGCTCCATTTTGATCCATTTTTTATTAGTTTCCATTGCACAGTAGATCTCTGGAGGAGACATTTTAAAATTTTAGGGCTCCGCCATTGGCGCGGGTATCGGGCACGGACCCGTGCCAGTGGGATTTTTCTCACAAAGGGGTCGCGCCAATGGCGCAACATAATCTTCTGCTTTAAATTTTTAAACAATGAGCCATCCGTATGGATTTTCAAGCATGACAAAGATCTAACAAGGGTTTTTGATCATGTTGATGTAGGTAACCAAGCACAATGGTTATTGAATGGAAGGAGAGGGAACATGGGGAGGAGGATGAAATGGCTATGGAAAACGAAGCCTGTATGAATGCACTGAAGAACTGTGGACTCAAAAAATTCTTCCTTACTCCATGTTTACGAGCTCAACCTGAGCTACTACAGTACTTGGTCAGCATATGGGATGAAAATGAGGAAGTATTTAAACTTCGGGACCAAGTTTTGGAACTTGAGGTTTCAGATGTGTATTTTATCACCTGGTTATCGCGCAGAGGCCCAGTACCCATCTTGATGGGCAGCAGACCTTTCGGGGAAAATATGGAGCAAGTAATGGCGAGGGTGTGCCTGGGGGCACGAACTGGATCAGGAAGTGGGAAGGTGGACGTCCACATTGTCTGTGATCTGGCACTCAGAGTAGTGTTACACACCATTACACGAGTTGCAGGATTGCAAGCTCCACATGAGGCGACCAAAGCCCAACTCATACTAGCCTCCGAGTGTATGAGCCCCACATTATTTGATTGGGCTACTGCAGTGACGAGCAATATCAAGAGGTAGCTGACAAGATGCAAGCAAGTCAAACTAAAGCAGTTTGGCTACAGTTCCATTTTGGTGTCGTTCATCCTGGAACGACTACCCATTTTCCAGGGCCAAGGGGCCATAGTTGCTGAGCCGGTACAAAGAGAGCCAAGGATGGCTCGCTAGGCAGCACTTATGCCCAGGTCAGGAGGAGGCAAACATATGTCTTGGAGGCCAACAGATGTCTTGGAGGCCAGAGAGGCTTGCGAGCATGTCGCCCATTGTGTAGAGAACCCATGCCGTACATGACCCTCAGGCTGACGGTGGCGAAGGTGGCGAACTGATCCAGAACTTGGAGGGCATCACCTGGGGGATCCCGAACTATGTACAGCTAGCAGATGTTCTGTTAGCATACCAGCGACACACTGTGGGGGTGCCTAGTCGCCTCCACCGACTATTGAGACGCTTAGTGTGCACGGTGGCGTGCTACCATGAGCACCATGCAGATTAGACATCTAGGGTTTTTCCTGCATATTTTTTGAGAGACATGTAGTCTCCGGTTGTATTAAGACGAACATGTATATTTTTTGATTTTTATGTGATGCACACTATGCAAACATTTCGATACACACACACACACATATATATATACCTATTTCTGGATGGATCTCTTTACATGTGATGATGTTTTTGTTTATAAATTGTGCAAATGTCTATCTAAAACCATATTAGCTACTACATTTGTTAATGTATTCATATGCTTGGGTATGTGTTGATATGTAATATAATCAAAATTCCTCTCCAGTAAATGAATATGCAGATACAGACGTAAAATGGATGGGTTTCTAACCGAATAATGACCATTAAGCTGTAATACTACAAGTTGCGAGTCTAGATACACAAGTAATTCACGAATGCCGAGGTTCACAACCTCGGTTAGTAATTCCAACACGGCACTATATTCCGCGATATTATTTGTAGTAGGACCCAGACACACACCTGCAGGTTAACCAATTCACCAGCAGGATCATAGATTACCCAGGCTGCCGAGGACATATTCCTGGTACTGCGGGAGGCACCATCTGTGAAACCCACAAACAGAGTAATAGACATCTGCACAATCAGGAAGACCCGATCAGCAGAAATATGCTTACATTGCACACCACACCACACATGCACACAAATGAATATACACACCTCTGTACACACACCACACCAAAAATAACTTCAAGCGTAGTATTTTTTAAGGTACAGCCCATTTCTAGGCTGTGCTAATGGAACTCCTTCATAATCAATGGGCTCATAAGCCCCATTTTTCAATACTCGTTTTACTATGTAGGGCCCATGCCACATCGGTTGGAACTTTACTGCTCCAAGTTTGTCGTGCGCTTGGTCGTATAGGAGGACAAGATCCCCTTCGACAAAGGAACGTGGAGAGACTGATTGATCAAACTGAGCTTTGACCCGCTTCTTTTGTGCCTCAATGACTAAAGCAGCCAAGCGGCGGGTTTCATCCAGCCGTTCCAAATACAAGAGATGTTCTTCTTCAGGAGAAGTATCGGGCAAAAGTTCCACAGCCAAATTTAAGGAAGGAATTTCGCACTCAACCGAAAGAGTTGCTTCCAGAGCATACACCAATTGGAATGGTGTGAATCCGGTCGCACTCTTTACTGATGTCCGGTAGGCCCATAGAGCTAAGAACAATTAGAGGTGCCAATTGGACTTATGCATACCAACTTTTCATTGAAGCATTGTGACCAAAAATTTGTTCACAGCCTCAACCTGGCCACTTGCCTGGGGGTAATATGGCGTTGAGCTATCGTGTCGTAAGCCCAATCTTGATGTTAGCTCGACCATCATGTAATCTCGAAAGTGAGTGCCATGATCGGTTACAATGGCCTGAGGGACCCCAAAATGTGCAATAATGTGGTTGAAAATAAACTGGGTAGCTGTGTTACTGTCGGCGGCTAGTGTAGGCATCGCTTCGGCCCACTTAGTAAAGTAGTTGACAGTGACGATTATATATGCATGCTCCCTGGCCGAATGAGGGTTACACGTCATGAAATCTACACCCCATTTTGCAAAAGGGCCGACAGTAATGACAGGATGCAGAGGAAGAGGTTGCGCGTGCATCTTGCGCTGAAAAACCTGACACGCATGACATTTTTGGACTGCAACAATACAGTCTTTGAATATCGACAGCCAGAAGTAACCTGCATGCAGAATCTTCTGGGCAGTGGCATATCCGGACATGTGACTGCCACAGGCGCCACTGTGACAGTCATTCAAGACTCTTTCAGCCTCTTCCAGGGTTAAGCACCGGCGAAGCACCGAATCTAGTCCAACCTGGCATAATGTATCTCCTACAATGCGGTAGGGTTGAGACTGATGCCGAATCCGACGTCGGGCATCTTTGGTCAACTCAGAGCGGAACGTTGACGTTTGAAGATACAAAATAATATCGCCGTACCAGGGATCACGAGTACTGATAAGGAAGAGGGTTTCGTCTGGGATATGTTCTTCGGAGTGAGACGGGGTGGAGTCTGTTGGAAGTGAGCAGATGAGATCTACAAAAACTAGTGATTTGGTCGACTTAGCAGTAGTAAACTCTAGGTCAAAATCTTGAAGGATAACGATCCATTTGGAGTATTTTCCCCCAAGTAATTGTCGAGATAGGATATATGTCATGGGGTTGCAATCCGAAACCACGGTTACTGTACGCAGCAGGATGTAGTGGCGGAAACGCTGCACAGATTGCGCTGCGGCTAATGCCAACTTCTCGACGTGAGCGTAACGTGTCTCTGTGTCAATAAGGTTCCGTGATAGATAATAGACAACATGTTCATTGCCATCATCGTCATTCTGCACCAGAACCATAACTATGGTGCTAAACGCGGCGGCAAAATATAGAGTGAAATCACGGTGATAGTTTGGAGGACGAAGTAATAGAGCATTAACAAGTAACGTCTTTAGCTTCTCAAAGGATTGTTGAGAAATCTCGTCCCAACGAAAGGGAACGTTCTGCTTTAAAATACGCGTGAAACCTTTGGAAACTTCTGCGTAGTTTGGGATGAAGCGTCGAAGGAAATTAGCTTTTCCCTGTAGACTCTGCAATTGATATAACGAGGAGGGTGATGGGAGTTTGACAATAGCCTCGAATTTTAGACGGTCAAGGCGAATCCCATCCTTGGAGACTATGAATCCAAAAAGACGGCCAGAATCCACGCAAAAGACGCATTTATGAGGGTTGAGTCGGATATTATAGCGTCGACAATGAAGGAAAATCTGGCAGAGGTGTTCGGGATGGTCCTCTCGCCAAGCTAAATGAGATGGCAGATAATCCAGATAAGGCTGAAAAATATGGCGTATGTCGTGGAATGCGTAAGACATAGCACGCTGGAAAGTAGCTCCAGCGTTCTTCAAGCCGAACAGGAGCTTTTTATAAGCAAAGGTACCCCACAGACTGATGAATGTAGTCTTGTGTTGATCGGCAGGTAAAATATTTATCTGATTATACCCATAAAAGCCGTCCATCAAGGAATAAATCTCACTCCCAGCACATTCGTCAATGATTTGATCTATGAAGGGAGTAGGGTAGTTGTCCTTAGGACAGGCGTGATTAATATCATGGTAATCAACACAGACCCTTATAGTACCCTGATTATTATCTACAGGGACAATATTCGAGACCCATTCTATGAGGGGAATTTGGTAAATGAAGCCCGTGTTTAGAATTTTTTCAACTTTTGCTTTAATGGCAGTGGCTTTGCGAGGATTCATTGGGCGTAAGCATTGGCGCACGGGTTTCGCACCGGGATAGGTAGGAATCTCGTGCACTACTATGCTAGGATCAATCCCAGGAATCTCCTCATAGGACCAAGCGAACACGTCTCTGAATTCTTGGAAAAGATTAGTATAGACTCTTATCTCATCAGGAGAAAAAGTTACTCCCACATGTATGTTTTCAACTATCCCCGGTTTAACGGAGATGTCGATCGGAGTGGTTTGAGTAATGTTGCTCAGGTTTCCCTCTGACAAGACCTCATGTGTCAATATGGGCGTATGGAGAGGTGGAGTGGGAACCTGAGATGCAAAACACTCTAGACAATCTGACATTGCCCCTAGGCTGGGCATAAAGGAGAAAAGATGATGTGTATCACTCCAAGGCAGCTCCTCAAGAGACATTGTTTCAACAATGGATTCGTCAGAAGGGAAAACATCTTCAAGAGGATCAGGCGAGTCGGCCTCTCCGAGCCAGGGGGATTAAGAATAGATATCTAAAGCCATGCTCGAGGGAGCATGTTGAGGAGGAAGAGGATCAGATGCAGCTACAATTTCACAGTAATTAATCTCTACTAGAGTTAGGGGCATCGATTCTCCAAGATCAGTCACCTTTTCAAGCGAAGGGATGATCCATGGGTCGTCAGACCTAGAGATCATATTAACTTGAACGGTGTGCGGTGGTGGCACGGGAAAAATACCCATGAGGACAGGGTCCTTGAAGAGACCGGGTCCTACATTGTCAGGGGGATTGGGGATCTTATCCACGTAAGGAACATTGTTCTCAGAGGTGGAGGTGAAGAAAGAAAACTGATCCATAGTAACAATTTTTCCCTCATGAGGGTACTTAAGAAGTCGAAAGAGGGTGGACGTCACACATAGCATAGCGTGAGTCCAAATGCGGCCGAGAAGCAGGTTGTATTTAAGATTGGCGTCAAGTACTTCTACTTCTACGTTTACTATCTTCCCCTGTGACGTAATTGGTAAACTATCGAGAACACCCAGGGGTTTAGATTCCCAACCATCGAATGCCTCTAGGGCATTGGGAGATGATGAAAGAGCCGGAGAGCCAATGGCTTTCCACCAGGTGGACGACATGACACAGGTAGAAGCACCCTCATCCACAATGGCCCTATGGATATTAAGACCATTGATCCCGACTTGAATAATGAGAGAGATTTGATGTGGA
This sequence comes from Pinus albicaulis, assembly GCA_034641835.2. Classification (NCBI taxonomy): domain Eukaryota; kingdom Viridiplantae; phylum Streptophyta; class Pinopsida; order Pinales; family Pinaceae; genus Pinus; species Pinus albicaulis. The sequence goes on from CM076584.1 coordinate 347,924,258, forward strand.
AGGTGGGGGGTAAAATTTTCTAAGTCGAAGGTGAGACGATTAGAATCAGTGCGATCAATTCCACCGATTGCAGACAACAAAGCTTTCCCTTGCGAAGGGAAAGTTTGAAGGACTTCCAATGCGAACATAGCAGAAGGCGCCTGTGCCAAATCCTCAACAATACTGTAATGCTAAGAGGCAAGGGCATTTTGATTGTAGGAAGACCTTCGTAGAACACCTTTAGAAGGTGGCCTCACAACAGGTTCAGAAGTAGGCTTCTCAATTTCCAAAGAATCGGAGACAGGTGGAGGAGGTGGGCCATCCACAACTTCCTTTCCAGTTGCTTGACGTGATCCAGCGTAATCCTTCGAACGCGTAGTAATTGAGACAGGTGCATCACCATTCATCATAAATACCTAGGACCCAAATGGTGCAGATGGTGAAGGCTCCTCAACCATCTGGGTTTGCCGAGATGGGAACGGTTCTTTAAGAATAGCCAGAGTCCCTTTGGAGCCTTTGAGAAGTTGACTAATTTCAGATCATCGTGGACAATCCTTGGTGTAATGATCTCCTTCACAAATAAGGCAGGGGTACTTCGGTTTACGTTGAGAACCGTCCTCAGTACGAGGTTTAGAAGAGTCTGGCTTTGGGGCGTCGGGTTTGGATTTTCCTTTGCCCTTCTTTTTCCCTTTGGAGGTTTTTTCTGTAGGATTAGCCTGAACGGCGTTGACCTCCGCAGTTTTTCCAGAATCTGGGGGGGCGGGAAGAGCAGAATTATTGGAAGAATTAGACTTCTGCTTCCCATTTGAAGATTTTCGAGAATTTTGAGATACGGAACCAATAACACCATCCACCGCTGGGGTAGGTGGAGCTTTAGAGGTTCCCAGGCATGGAGCATCAATCAAAATATCATAAAGCGTGCCAGACTGAGAGTATACCAGATCAAGATACTGGGCACGCGCTATGGCTTGTTCTTTAGTCACACATGCCCCCATAGCAATATCTTGAGTGATTTTGTTAACGAAGGACATGGTGAACCAATGAGTTAGTAGCTGATCAGGTATATCAAACTTGATCAGTCTACGACGACGTCGCCACTCATGAATGTGATCAAATATGTGGGTGGCTTTATCCTGATTCAACGAAGTCAGGGGATGCGTCCCGGCTTCATAGCAAACCGGTAACTGAAAGTGAGTCAGAAAAGCCATTGCTAAAGTATTGAAATCCTGAAAGATGCCACGGGGTAGTTCAATATACCACTTAGCGGCAGCACTAGTAAGAGTGCACTGGAAGAGACGTAGACGAATTGAATCATCGACCCAAGAATTAGATGAACACCACAAATGGTGGGTCATTACATGAGCTTGGGGGTCTTCCCCAGCTTTACCTTCAAACTTTGGGCAGTCGTCGGGTACCTTGGTCGGAACCAGAGGCCAATAAGGATTATGAAGAATCGGATCATTGGTTAGTTTAGAAACGTCCGGTAATTCCAAGGTAGCCAAGAACGGAAATTGCGGATTGAACAGCATGCCATGCCCTCGATAAGGACCGGCACCTGTACTCCATGCTGGTTGAGAATCTCCTTGCCCCCATGGGTTTTTTTCGATAGGATTTTGACCATAGTGGGTAGAGGGTGTATAACCAGTCTGATTCGGTTGCTAGTAACCAGTGTATGGGGCTTGATAACCAGAGTATGGAGCCTGATTGTATGTCGGCCCCGTTTGGGCAGCCTGTGGATTTGGCTGCTGAGTATAGGTGTAGCCGGGTTGTTGAGTGTAATAATGGGAACCTTCGGGTGGATTATAAGTCAGTCGAGATTGACCGTGAGGGTAATAACCGCCTTGAGGTTGAGTGGGCTGCTGATAGGTGGGACCCTGCTGGGCCTGATAATTAGGGTGCACCGGTTGATTTGGTTGCGGCATCGAGTAAATCGGCTATTGGGCAGGGTTAACAGAGTGTGCAGGCTGGCCTGGTTGGACAAGCTGACCTGGCTGAATGGGCTGCCCTGGTTAAATAGGTTGACCCGGATAAACAGGTTGTGCCGGTTGGACAGGTTGAACTAGCTGTTGAGGAGCACCATGTTGTACTGGATGGGCTGGTTGGCCTGATGGTGGAACACCGGGTTGTGCCGGGTGGACTGGTTGGCCTGGTGGAGGAATGGAGCCAGGTGGCGGCTGGTAACCGGTTTGACCTGCAGCAGGACCATAAGATGGTCCTAACTGATGTGGAACATTTGGAGCAATAGGATACTAAGGTTGCATGGGTTGGGAAGGTTGGAATTGCCCCCCAAGATTGTATACCGGCCCGGGTTGGTACCTCGGTTGACCTGTGAGTCCTTGAGGTTGCCCTGGTTGGACTCCAGGAAGAGGCTGCATGAGTTGACCTGAAGGGTTGTAATACTATCCTTGCGGACCATATAATGGCCCTTGCTAGCCTGCACGGTAACCTTGTGGGTCATAAGGATAGCTAGGCTGGCCCGAAGGTTGGCCTTGAAAAGGTTGTCCTTGTGGGTTATAAGGCTGCCTCGCTTGGTTATACGGTAAACCATGAGCATGAAGTTGAGCCTCAGGAGCAGGTAAACGTAGAGGATTCCCATTGCTCATCGTACTGATATCGAAAAACATACACGGGTGTACCATCCTGTGCATAATGCGAAAAATACGAGTGGATGGGATCTTGATAGGATTGTCTGACCTCGGGGTTCGATTGTTGTAGGGACGATCGATACTCTTTAGGAGAGATGTTCTCCGCCATAGCAGAAGCTATGTAGATGTCTTCAGGAAGCGATGTGGTCCTTACGGACTGAGTAGTAACAGCAGGTGTAGATGTAGCCACACAAACTGTGGACATGACGGGTACAGAAGTGACCTGAGGGGATTTCGTGATGGGTGTCCTAGGAGACATCCCCAATGAAGGAAAAACCGGCCTCGTAGAAGGAGCTAATACCCCCATGGAAGCAGCGGCGGCGATAATCTGACCTAAGGATCTATACCCTGCTGGTAATGAGGGACCGGGCGAAGACATAACAGATGATTCGATGTTGTCTTCTGGGAATAACTTCCAGGTTACTTCTGGGAATAGATGGTAATCTTCACCAGACGTGGGAATTTCCTCGTTAGCAGAATGACTAGATTCACTCATATTTGAACCTGCTTCTAGATCTTGTAACAGACAGCGAGGACTAGGAGGAATAATAGCAGCTAAAAAAAGTGAACCCGATGTAAGAGGGGGGAAATGTTCCCCTAATCCAAATCCAGACCAAGGGTCGGATAAGGGCCAATTGAACTCAACTGGTCCTCGAAAGGGAAGCTCAAACATAACCGGTCCCCCATCGGGAAACTCAAAAACGATGGGCTGCTGAGGTTCAGCAGAGGATTGAGAAACCTCTGATGAATCGTCTGTATATGGACTACCAGTAGACGAAACTAAGGTTTCCGCCACTGTGGTAGTAATGACAAGAGAAAAATATCAAACACACACACGGGCTGAAAAAGAACCAAGGCACGCAATCAAACGGCCAACAAGCAAAATCTAATAGGGAGTGTGATCGCGGGTGATTTATTTTATGACATTGAAACTTAGAAACTTCACCGTTTCATGTTTTAAGAGTTGAGAAACGGATGAAAGGTGACTCTATCTCTTTCAGTTTTGAAGCAAGCGTGAAAGGACAAGCGCTTGGTGATCTTTTCAAATTTAAAGAGTCAGATAAGATCAAAATGACTGCTCAGGAATACTAGGCAAAGGGTGTACCAAATAACCGTGAACTACAATATACACTTTGGTTTCAAAATGAAAGAGAAATCAACCAAGGACTTAACGTACGTGCAGGCAATCTCCCTGAATGTTGTGTCTGGTGTATCACGTGTATAGGGCGACAGACTCAGCTTCCTATGGATAAAGGATAGAAACCTAGTGGGGTCTCCCTTTATATACGCGACGGTACGGGGAGCACAAGTCTGTACTAGTGCTGTCTAAAGCCAAGAAGCGAACGATAACTACTAGGTTTAAAGACGCCGGAACACGTCTCTAGCCTAGACCTCTAAATATCTCGTTAATGTTTCAATGTTGCCTTAGTGTAAATTGAATGTATTTTAATGTTTATCTTCAATTATGTTTTAGTTTTCAGGCCTTAGTGAATGTAATGTCTCAAAATCTCCTAAATGCACGCTACAAACACGGTTACCGATCAAATAGGTAACCTGACCTCAAAACGGGAACTCTAGCCCAAAAAGACTCAAAAAACATGAAAAAACACCCCGAAAACAAAAAGTGTGTATTCCAGAATGCACTTTGCTTTTTTTGAAGGTCAAATTTCAACATTTTATAAAATTATGGTAAAAAAAAAATGTTTCTTGAAAAAGGGATTGAAAAAACACCCCAAAAACAAAAAGTGTGTATTCCAGAACGCACTTCGTTTTTTTTGAAGGTCAAATTTCAGCATTTTATAAAATTATGGTAAAAACAAAATTGTTTCTTGAAAAAAGGATTGAAAAAACACCCTCAAAACAAAACCAGTTGATGCTGGAATAATAATAAAAAAAAATTGTGTCATACTGTTGGCATTTTTAAAAATAAAAGTAACATTTTTTAATTTTTAAAATTCAAACATTAAAAAAAACCTAAAATTTAAGAAAAAAATAAATTTAAAAAACAAAAACATTTAAAAGCTTAAAATTTAAAAATATATGAAGATAAAAAAATAAAAATAAAAACAAAATAAAAATTTTAATTCAAACTTAAAAAAAAAACCTAAAATTTAAGGAAAAAAAAAAAACAATAAACAAAAAAAATTTAAGATTAAAATTTAAAAAAATATAGAAATTAAAAAAAAAAAATATTAAATTAAAAAAAAAAACAAGTTAAAAAATAGAAGGAAATTATAAAAAATAAAATATAGAAATTAAATTTAAAAAAAAAAGAAATGCTTATTAAATTAAAAAAAAATTAAATTTAAGGAAATATATTAAATTTTAATAAATTTAAAAATTTAAAATAAAAATATTAAAAAAAAAAACATTATTTAAATTAAAAGTAAAAAAATGAAAAATTAATTAAAAATAAAATACAATGAAAATATTAAATTTAAAACAATATATATTAAAAAAACAAATAAACTATAAAAAATAAATTAAATTTAAATTATAAAAAATAAAATATTTATATGAACTTAAATTAAAATATGTATATATATCAGATTTTATTAAATTAAAAAAAAAAAATTAATATTAAAAAAACAAATTAAATTTAAAAACAAAAATATTAAATTTTAATAAATAAACAAATAAACAAATAAATTTTGAAAGAAAAAAAAAAAACCATTGTTAAAATAAAAACTTTAAAAATCAATTAAAAATGGAAAATTGAAAAAAAAAAATATATATATATATAATAAAAAAAAATTAAAAAACAAATTAATTTAAAAAAATTAAGTTTAATTAAAAAAAATCTAATTTTAAATACACAATTTTAATTGAAATATAAAAATATAAAAATTTTAGGTTATTAACAAAAAAAAATAATAATAAAAAAGTAAAACATTTAAAAAACAATATTAAATTCAAATAAATTTAAAAAAAATACAAAATTTATTAAATTCTATAAAATAATAAAGGAAATTTATGAAATTAAAAAAAAAATCAATTAAATAAAAAAGAAGCAAAAATTACTAACAAAATAAATAAAAAAATATTTAAAACAAAAAAATAATAAAATTTACAAAAAATAAAAACAAAATTAAAAGAAAAAAACAAAACAAATTATATTTTATATAAAAAAATTAAATTAACAAAAAATTTAAATTTTTTGAAAAAAAAAAGAAAAAAAGTAAAAAAAATTAAAAAAAAAATCAATTAAAAAAAAAAAAAAAAAATGTTGGCGCCGCCCCCACCACCACCACCGTCGCCTTTTTTTTATTTTTTATTTTTTTTTTTTCAAAAATTTATTTTTATTTATTTTTTTTAAATTTTTTTTTTTTTTATTATTTAAAATATAATTTGTTTTGTTTTGTTTTTATTTTTATTTTTAAATTTTATTATTATTATTATTATTATTATTATTATTATTTTAATATATATGTATATTTTTTATTTGATTTTATTTTTATTTTTTATTTTAATTTTTAATATTTTTATTTTAATTTGATTTTTAAAATTTTTTTTTTTAATTCAAATTTTTTTTTTTTAATCTTAAATTCAATTTGTTTAATTTTTTTTAGTTTTCTTTTATTTTTATATTTAATATTATAGATTACTTATTTTTTAAAATTTAAAATTTAAAATTTATTTATTAAAATTTTAAAATTTGAATTTAATTTAATTGTTTTTTTAAATTTTTTAGTTTTTTTTTTTCATTTTTAAAATCTATAAATTGTTTCATTAAAAAAAAAAGAAAAAAAACATTAAATTCATGTTTATTTGTTTTTTAATTATTTGCATGTGGTTTTTTTCATTTTTTTTGTTTTTTAATGATAGTTTTTTTTATTTTTATTTTTATTTTTATTTTATTTTTATTTTTTATTTTATTTTTTGTTAATTTTAAAATTTGTATTTTTTTCTTATTATTATTATTTTTTTAAATTTAAATTTAAATTTTTTATTTTTTTTTAATCTAAATTTTAATTTTGTAATTTTAATTATTTTAAATTTTTTTTTTTTAAATTTTTAATATGGTTTTTTTTAATAAGTTAGAAAAAAATGTTTTTGATGTTTTTTTTTTTTTTTTTTAATTTTTTTGGTCAATTTTAGTTTTTTTTCTTTAAATTATGTGTTTTTTTTTTCAAATTTTTTCATTTCCTTTGATATAATTTTCAAATATTTTTTTTTTTTTTAATTTATTTTTGTTTAAATTTTTTATTTTTACGAACTATTTTTGTTTTTTTTTTACATTTTTATTGGGTTTTTTTTTATTGTTTATATATATATTTGTTATCTAAGTTTTGTGTTTTATTACCAACATGAAAATCACCACTCTAAAAAAAAAAAGGTTGATGCAACATCAATACGTTTCAAAATTAGCATGAAAATCACCGCTCTAAAAAAAAAAAGTTGATGCAGCATCAATACGTTTCAAAATTAGCATGAAAATCACCACTCTTAAAAAAAAAAGTTGATGCTACATCAATACATTTCAAAATTAACATGAAATTCACTAACATTTTAAAACAAATATTCATACTTCATAAATAAAAATATTAGAGTGTCAAAAATGTGCACAAAAAAAAAATGGTGATTCTGCATCACCACTTTTCAAAATCGGGTGCTTTTTATGCTACGAAAAAAAAGTAGGTAACATTGTGGTTACCTTTTTCATCGGTAACATTGTTTACATGCCACAGTATATCATTTCATTCGATGAAAGCTAATTATGAGAGAGTTAAGAGCTTTTCACACCAGAACAAAATGACCAGACAACAACCAATGATATCTCTAATGCAGCTAATGGAAACTAATAGCTTTTCTTTCAAAGTTACTAATCACTAACAACACCGAAAAGGTTTTAATTCACACTAACTAATCCAAAGCAAAATAGATTTTTTGTATTTTCAATGTTTAAAGGCAAAAATCTACTAAACAAAATGAAAACTAATGAGACAAGCAATTTGAGAAGCAAAAGCAAAAGAGAAAAACAATCAAATTTCACTCAATGCAAGCACACAATCAGATCTTAAATCGACAAAAATTCCCTCAAATCAAAAGACGCCCAAAGACTTAAATGAACCATGTAATCTAGGCCCAAAGCGAGACAAAGCGGAACTCAAGTGAAGAAGAAACCAATCACTCAAACAATGCAAATAAAACTATCCACGACCACCAAATGAATGCAAAGAAGCAATCACAAAGTTGATTAAACAGACAGAAACCAAAAAACTCCCAAGGGAGGCTCGACGCACAATAGCACCTAGATGCCCTAGGGCTAGAATGCAAAATAGACAGAAAAGGGAAAACAACCAAGGGGAGAAGATTGCAGTCAGTCAAACAAGGCTCCATAACACTCAAGCAGTCGAAAAAACAAGACCAAACACCCAGATTAGTCTCAGAAGGCTCAAAACACAGTAAATCCTAGCACCTTACAGTATTGGCGTGAATGTAAGGCTGAAACTAGCACCAGAATAGAATTGGCGCTAGTAATACACTGACAACATGCGCCAGTGGGTGCGACTGTCACACTGAAAAGCGCACCAGCCAAGTTTACTTAGGAAAAATAAAAAATAAGCAATCTAAGAAGTAGACCAGTGATGCTAGAGCTTAAACCAAAAGCCAAAGACACAAAAAGAGCCAGCCAAAAGAGTTGATCAAGCGAGCAAAGTCAAGAATTGACCGAAAGACAAGACAATACTCCAAGTGTTCAGTTCATAAACTAGACCGGAGATTGACTGAAGTAGCATTCATCTACTTTCACTAATGCAAAGCAAGAGTGTTTTGAAGGCTATCTGGCTAGCTTCAGGCTCTGTCTGTAGTTTATAAAGCAAACAACAAGCTAAACGATCCCCAGTGGAGTCGCCAATTTTTTGTAGAGGTAAATCCCCTCTACAGATAGAGGTGATCCCTACTAGCCCAGAACGGGTCTAGCAACAATCGTAACACGCTATGGTGCAGGTCCCTAATTGCAATAAACCAACTTGTGAAGAAGGCTTACCTCGAATCCAATGTTGTTGTTTGTAGAGAAGGTAGTGCTCCCGTTCCTTTGCTCCGGCAGATCACAATCCTCACGCTCATCGCGATCGAACACCTACACACGCAAGAAACACAACAAAAACAAGCGTAAAATCCAATATATACAATTATGCATTAGTCAGAGAGGACACAACTCATGATCATAATGAACAAAACAAGTGGAACCATAACCAATAGTCGCTTATCATTAATTCATACAAAAGAAAATACAACCTGGCTCTGATGCTGAATTCTCCTTCGACGGGTCGCCAGCGGAATACGTCTCGGTAAAGCTTATCAGGAATGGGGACAAGCCTCTCTCTTCGATCGTCAATCTCCTTGCTATGGATTTGGCACTATGAAGACTATCAAAGCTCTTGTAGCATTCTGAAGGCTCTTGGAGATTAGCTTGCAAAGGGAAATGGCTAGCTTATATAGATGGAGGAAGGGGAGTTGGGATCCCTACAATCAAGGGATTGGCCCTATCCTCGAGGAAGCTTCCATGAGAGGTGGAAAACTACTTCCTCTACATGGAAATTCGAAGCCAACCTCCCAACTCAAATTAGAGACCAGTTTAGGAATTGGTTGGGGTCAATCTTCCGTCATTTATTTTTAAAAAACACTCCTTATTAAGCCTGGCGCGGGTGCGGCTCTGAGACAGAGCACCAATTGGCACGCCCTCTTTGGAGGATTTTCCCTCTGGGCATGAGGGCTGAACTATGTACACGCGCCAATGCAAAAAATGCTATTTTTAGGGTTTTTCACAAGGAGTTGTCTTTAGGGAAATGAAATTCCATGTCTAGGGGAATGCCATTAAAGTGTTTTCAGGTTATGTCACTGCTCACAGGTCACGGAAAAAGCCCTCCAATGTGTGGGATGGGGAATTGCAGGGACGGTGACAAATTTTTGTGTAACACCCGCAAGCCCATTAGATGGATGTTAAATCTGCCTTCTTACATGGAGAAATATACATGGAAAAACCTATTGGCTTTATCCAAAATGACTCTATCCTTTTTTATCGCCTCAGGAATTCTCTCTATGGTCTCAAACAAGCTCCTCGGGCTTAGTATGCGAAAATGGATAGATTTCTTTTAAATAATGGTTTTTCTAGGTGTCATTCTGACAACACTATCTACACCAAGAAAGTGGGTAAGTCCTTCACCATCCTTTTTCTTTATGTTGATGATCTTATCCTTACTCGTAGTGATCCAAACCATTTAAACCATGTGAAGTCTAGCCTCAAAAATCATCTTGAAATGAAAAACTTAGGAAACTTTCATTATTTCCTTGGTCTTCAAGTCTTGCAATCCAAGGAAGGCATTACCCTCTCTCATTCCAAGTATGCCTGTGATCTTCTACACCAATTTCACATGGAATACTGTAAGCCAGCCCCTTCTCCCTTTCAATCTGGAGTCAAGCTTTCAGTCACTTGTACTACCCCTGAAGTTGATTCTACCTTATACCATCAACTTGCTGGTAAACTTATGTATGTAACCTATACCCGTCTTGACCTTTCCTTTGTCATTGGTATTGTCGCTCGGTTTATGCACCAACCTCATGAAAGTCACTGGAAAGAAGCTAAAATAATACTTCGATATATTCGAGGTATAGTTCATTTTGGGATTCATTACAGTGCAAGAGCATCTACATTGTTGATTGGTTTCACTGATTCTGATTGGGCTGGTGACCCTGATGATTGAAAGTCTACCGCAAGATATGCATTCACTCTTGGTTCAGGACCTATTACTTGGTCTTGTAAGAAACAAAGTTCCATCTCTCTTTCTTTAGCAGAAGCAGAGTATCATGATGCAGTTCAAGCCAGTAAGGATGCCATGTGGCTTTGTCAGATCCTGTCTGAATTTGGTCTTCATCAACATCATCCACCTACACTTTGGTGTGATAATCAGAGTGCCATTCAACTATGTAAAGATCCAGTTTAGCATCGGCGTATGAAACACATTGAACTCCACATACACTTCATTAGAAAGCTCATTCATGATCGTGTTCTTGAAGTGCAGTACTGTCCAACCAATGATCAAGTAGCCGATATATTTACAAAGGATCTCACAGAAGCGAAGTTTACTAAACTTCGATCCATGCTTGGAGTTTAGGAAAGTTTTCATTAAGGGGGGATTGACTCTAATGCCTCCTTCCTTCTCCTATTGTGTCACCTTTGGAAATCCTTCAATCCTATCCCAATTTGTTCTTAAGGGGGCATGTTAGGATATTTTGACACATAGGAAATAGGCTCCTTTTTTGTCACCTCTGTAAATCCTTCAATCCTATCCCAAGTTGTTCTTAAGGGGGGATGTTGGGATATTCCGACACATAGGAAATAGTTAAGAATAACTTAGTCTAGTGTAGAGTTAGGTAAAGTGTGTTTCTTTACAATGTACATTTGTAACTTATAATCCGACGGCCATGATTTGTAGTGATTCGACGTTTATCTCTCTCCTTGGTATTAACAACACTTAATCCATGGCTTAACACCCAATTGGTCCATGATATCTATTTAAAGAGCATGGAGGGTCATTTGTCTGGTAACTATTTATGAGAGAAACATATGTAACTTTCTTTTTATATTAATAAATTTCCTGAAGTGGCCGCGTTGGATGAGGCCGTGGACTATTTTCCTATTTTAGGGTTTTAACCACGTGATTATACTGGTGTATTGATTTGTGATCTGTTTGTGAGCGGTGACCTTTGGTTCTTGAGTTATGGAAGTTACCCTATAAATTCCTACAGTTTTGATTGACAATATTCATAATATAATTTGAAATTACTCAAATACTAGGCTGTGGTGGCCTTCCTAATATACAAGAGGCTTAAATGACTTGTTCATGAATGGTTGTGGAATTAATTTTAAGGAATACCTGAAGGTTATGCTTTCTTTAAGTTATTAGTGGGTGTGGAATCCATATTCTAGCATATATATATGAGATAATGTATGGGTGTGGAATCCATACTAGCATATATCTATGAGGTTAGGTATGGATGTGGATTCCATACTAACATATATCTACGATCTAACTAATTCTTATGGTTAGAATTAAAAAAATATTTTGATGAAATCTCATAGACATGATTAAGGAGGATTGATTATGTGTAATTAAAGTTAAATGGATAGAGGTTTGTAACATGAATTTTCTTGAGATTTAAATCCATTATTTTATTTTTATTACAAATGAAGATACCAAGATTGGTATAGTGAACACTATTAGGTGGTTTAGAATGTTTGGAGTAAATTATTTTGATATATAGAGTCAAGTGTGAACTATGTATCTATCCTCTAGTATTGTTATTTTTTTGTATGTGTTCGATTTAAGTAGAATTAAATTTATTTTCAAATTCTTGAAATGTAGAAAAAGATTATTGTGATAAGTTGATGAACTATTTTTTCTATTGGCTTGAGATAAATTAGGTGTAGGAAAGCCATAATAGTATCCTTAATAATTTTATCAATTGCATATTGGTTGAATTATATTTAAACTAAATTAATTAGAGAAATTATGAATATTGAACTAATGAAATTCTCGAAACTATTGTTAGTTAGGCGTTCGAGTAAAAATTCACATTGTTTATGAACTTGATGAATTGCTTCCTTGAAATTCGATTAAATTGTACATTGTTAAGAGAATGAAATGTTTATAAGATAAACATGTTTTGTGGTGAGAACTTTGTTTTATTTTGAACCTAAAGGAAAAATGTATGTGATTAATGAAAATATTATTTGTGTTCTTATCTAGAAGAATATGTGCTTGTGACATTTTTTGAGGGAAAAAATGAAGGAGAGTGAGATCACATTTTGATGAATTGGAAATTTTGCATGATTTATAAACCTAAGAAGATTTTATTGTATGTGAATGGAAGATATTGTTGGATTTAGTAATTTTCATTTGGATGCATAGTTGTATGAGTAGTTATTAGTCCTATGAAAGGTTGTAATATTTTGAGAGGGTGGTAATTCTCCTTAAGAAAGGGAGGGGGGATTAGATTTATGCTACAAATTCCTTTGTTATAGTATAAATATTATTTAAATTCAACAAGATTATTCATATTTGGATAAATTTATGGTTTTCATAGCTTGTTTTTGTGTATGTATTAATAGTAAGTGATAAGACCTGAATGCAAATGGATTGATTAATTAATAATTAGAAATCATGGGCGATGTTGTAGTTGGAAAACATATTGACTTACTTATCAAGGTATAATCAATAATATAGATATCGTATTTGCATAATTATGAGAGTTTCTTTTTATTACAAGACGGTTTGGAAAGGATATCATTAATTTTTTTTTTGGAATGATCTTCTAGCAAAGTCATTCAAAATTGATTCTATAGTAAGAGAAGTGAAAAATAATGAATATTATGGGAACTAAAATGAATGGTCTATAATACAAAATTGGGTCAATGAAGACTGTATGGAACCTTAGTTTGTTAGTTAAAAAGAAAAATGATGTAGATTGTGATTTTTCGTAAAGAGTAAACATTTAGTAAAAATTATATATATAGATAATAAAGATTTTTATTGTAGGAATGTCTTATGAAATGAAAATGGGGAAACTTGGATGAGAAGAAATAAATCAAGTGGGATGTAAGAGTGGGTTATATATATGACATGTTTTGTTGTGTAGTTGAAATGGAAATTGTATGTAGGTGATTTTATGCTTATTGTATGCAAACTTGATTGTGAGATGGGATGGACCATAATTGTTCTTTATACAAATAATGTGGGAGATTTTTGTGAGTTGCAAAGATCACTTTTTCTATAGAAACTTAGCATAATGACACAAGAAATATTATTAAATTGTTAATGCATTAGATAGTGAAAATAAAATCATGTGTAATGTGAGATCATTGTCATTTATATGAATATATGTTTTATATGTTATATCATTGATTAGATGATTGTTTTGATATAGTATGTATGGTGGTGTATGTCAAAATATATCTAGTACGAAATAACTATACATGGTACTTGATTAATAATGGAAGGTTTGTCTTCATGGAAAACCTGATTGGATTTTGGATGGATATATATATATATATATAAGGTTTTTATTATAAGAAAACTATGGGCCAAGTTTAATTCAAGAGGGGGAGTTAGCAGTGTCCCACCTTGGCAAGCTTAGTTTTTTGACACTTGGAGAGCATCATTTTGATGTAATGATATAATATTATGCATGTTAGAATTATGTATATGATTGTGTGCTATATAAATAGTTTGGTTTACCTATTTTCTGAATGCTTATAATAATATCTGTGGTTGTGTGTATAAGAATGTTGTTGGTTAAGTGCATATCATCATTTTTTTCTCTTTTGGTATCCTAGACATAGGTGTATGACATGAATGGTTATCTAGGATTAAGACACATAGATCCGTGGATGATCATGGTTATGTAGAACATATGGTTAATTATGATTTATGGATGATACATGATTTGTATGATTATATATTCTTAATATTGTACTAAGCAGGATGTGGCATGGCGCCTGGTTATTTGAAAATATAGATCCTAAAATTATAAATGATAGTGGAAGTCATGATACATGATTTACATGATTATATATGTTTTATCTTGTACTGAGCAAGCTGTGGCAGTCCATGTGGGTATTTGTGGAAAAATATGTTCAAATTATAGATGACTGCGAAAGTTATTTCTCTCAAACTAAAATGATTGTGGAAGTTGTGCACAATCGTTAGTAAACTATGAATAAATTCATTATGAAATTCATTTGATTCCTTTGTCTATGATATTTTGATGTGTGCGGGTCTTGGCAGAAGACCTTATCAACAAAACATTATATGGGTATGAGCTCACAATCAATACCTTAAGGAAGCACATAGTTTCAAAGGAGATTAGATGAGAAGATAGGAAAATTAGGGCACGGTGTCCCAAAGCCATAAAATATAAATACGTGGAGTCTTGGATATATAATAAAATGATTAGGGAATGAATTCCTAAATCCATGAAATATAAGTACATGGATTCTTGGATATATAATAAAATCATTATGACTTAGAGTCCTAAATATATAAAAGATGAAGGTGTGGAATCTTGGATACTTAGAGTAGATCAGGGTGTGTAGTCCTCAATGATCTACTAAGGCACGAAGATGCATGAAATATGGATGTGGAATACCTATTCTCTAGAAGAAAAATACCACTGATGGGTAGCTCAGTGTAGAATTTCATTAATAAAACATAATTTCTGACAAATATAGAGTGAATTTCTGACAATAGAAATTCATGTATAGAATCTCAGGTATGACTCTCCAAAGATATTAAATCATCTTTCATAAATCTGTATTCAAGCATAGTTAAAAGAAAATCACTTAACTTATCATTAATAAATCCTAATAGATCAATACCTACTTAATCATCAATATTATTAAAGTTATTAATATTATTATTATATTTTATGAGACTATGATATTAGTACTAAAAGGGAATTATATCTCCTCAATCACTACACACCTCTGTCCTTGATGATTCTCATGGATGTATGTAACTCTCTATCTCTTTTAATTACACATTACACTCTCTTTTATGCACTCATTAAAGAGATTTAATTTTCCTCTTACACTCACTAAAATCATGTCATAAAATATTCCTCTTATGCTCTATTTAATGCATATGTTAAACTCACCTTAACTAAGGCATGCATACCTATCCTTAAGAGTTACACTTCTCTAAATGGAATATGTTACTTTTCCTCAAGGCATGAATATTACTCCTCCTTTATGACAAGAATTTGTTACTTCTCCTATATATGTGTCTCATGTATTCTCACTTGAGGGGAGTTGCATGGAAATGCTAAGAGTTTGAGAGATTTGAAGAAGATTTTGACAGGGAGAAATTTGGAGAGTAGCCAAATTATAATTTAAATTACTAAGTAGATCTACCTAGTGGAGTTGAACATGATTAGTATTGAGAGGAATTAAAACTCATCTTTCTTAGATTTCCTTTTATATTTCTCTACTGTTATATTTTGGTACTTCTTGTGACCTCTTACAGCTCGGGGGTTCTAGGGGGAGAATTTATCCCTGGATATGGTTGGGTGGAAAACCAGATGGTTCAAATAAGTTGGTTAAGGGATCAAATATGGATCATATTCTCAATGATTGGAGTTGAATATCTCTTAAGGTATAATTTTCATTGCCCTAAAAGTATAGTATAGATTTAACATAAAATAAAATTAGAAATTTAAATTGTTGTAAGCATCTAATTTTGGTTTAAGCTTATGTCATCTAGAATATTATTGTCTAGTTGAAAATTAAGACTAAGAGTAGCCTATATGTATGGATTTTTATACCTCAGGATGTTATGTAATTATTATCTGTATAGTTTCTTGTACTACCTTGGTTTTGTAGCATTCGAGAAAGGAAAGAGAAATTTTGTTGAAGGTAATTGAAATAAATAAATTCCAAAGGACTTGGGTAAGAGCTTCATGAGTTATGGTTTTGTTTCAGGTAATTAGATTCATGTTTTAGAAATGGTTTCAGGATATTTTAGAAATTTTTGACAAAATACCTAAATGGGAAATGATATTATATTTTTAATGATTACGCATGAATAAGTGATAATGTGCAGCCTACCAGAGTTGGAAAAGGATGCATATATGAAATATACATGGAGGATTCATTAGATCAACCCTTGAAATAAAAATGCAAAAAACAAAATGATGGCATCCAACAGTTTCAAAGAGAATCATTCAAGTAATTTTCAATCAATATGTATTGAAATAGTTCACGGTTCTTTCCATGTGTTCATAGGAATGACTGAATGAAAATAAAGCTCGATTAATCTCAAATACCTTAAATTCACTTACACTCGATGAAATGATTTCGAAAATAATTTAGACAATACATAAGTAATTATAATTTAATTCAATGTTGTTATTTGTTTTGCATAGTTTTAGATTCAATATTTCATGCCATTTGTTTGATAGCATTTGTAAATGAAATTAGTAGACTCGACATATTTTCTAGTTTAAAAAATGTATCTATTTGTGGCTTCATAATTATTCAGGACAATGTCACAGGGTATTCATGTCTTATGGATCTGTAGCCCCCAATTTCATTAAAAAAAAAACACTTTTCAGAACCCCGATCATAAATCTGGGCGATTTTGCATATTGATGTTGTAGGTTATGTGTGCATGTTGTCGAGTTTTTTACGAAATATTAATATTATTTAGTCCATGTTTTAACATACCATCATTTGAAGTTTCAATTTATGAATTTTATGAGAGAAATAGGTTGAAGAAGAATCTTAAATTTATTTTTTCCAAGTGTTTGACAAAATGGCTCAATGGATTTTGAATGCATACTTGCAAAATGTTTTTCAAAAGACCTCAATGGTTTTAGATTTTATATTTTCAAGCATCTGTCAAATGGTTGTAGATTTTGTGCATATAAATTGTTATAGTAAAAGTATTACTTACTATAGTTTTTTATGTACCAAAAATTTAGGAATAGACTACTTAATGGATGTAGAATCCTATGTCGGAAATTTTTTGGTATGAATGTGGAAATGAATTCAATAATTCGTTGAAGTGTGAATATAAAATGGGTCAATTGTTACTTTTATTATCTAAATCTTTCCTTGAAAAAAGGGGATGTTTCTGGAAACAATTTTACGGTGAATAATCCTGTAGGATTTTGTGCAAGTGATCATAATAAGTCTTGAATTACCTGCATGTATTCATGGGTGCATTCTTGAGCTTCAATGACTGTTGAAAAAAACTACGTGTGTCCAATTTATGTAGGTCCATTATTATTATTATTTTTTTTAATGAATAATACTAATTCTATTAAGAACGCATATAGTACAATATGAGTTTACAATCATGAGTAGCTAAATATGAGGGAGCTGGAAATGATAAACTATCAACCTCGATCCCGAAGAGAAACCATGGACTAAGCAAAAATATCACAAAAAATATCACAGAGGATAACAAGAAACAGTGGGCTAGACAAAGGAGTCTACCCAGAATGGGTCGAAACTTCTAAACGACATTTTTCCCTTTTTTCTTACTGATTTTGACCCAGCCATTGTGGGGTGGATGGGCAGGAACCACTTGCAGACTATTTTTCATTGAAGGTGGAGTCTCCATGTCTGAATCAGATGAGGAAGACTCATGAGTGCGTTTCTACGAAATCAAAGGTTTAGAGGGCTCCTCAGGACTAGTTTAAGGCGTGTCCTTTGTGTGCTCAAGATCCTTCCCTTCCACTTCAATCTCCTCTTCATCTGAGCTGAAGGGCTCTATATCATCCATGGGGGGTGGATCACATGGTTTCTAGCCTTTGGACTTTGACTTGCGAATGGTGTTCTTCTTTTTAGCAATGAACGTGGTGCATGTGTTCTGAAGGTGCCCTATCTGATGGTAGTGGTGACATCGAAATGTGGTGTTCTCAAAGTCCAGGGTCTGTGTCCAATGAAAATCCCAAATTTTGAGGCTTACTTGATCTGGAAAACCTTTTCTAATGTATATTTCCATGCAGATTCTATCAAAGGTGTATATGCCTTTCTCCCCTCTAGAGGTATCTATTGCCAGGAAGCGGCCCAAAGTGTTTCCAATCCCTTGGAAGACAAATAAGTGCCATAAATGTGCCAGGAGGTTCAGAATTTGGACCCAAATGGGAAGCTTGGTGATGAATATTGTAGTGGGATCGAAGCCTGGGAACCAAGGGGTGAGAAATAGCCTTGTCGTTTCCCAAAACCAAGGGCCTCCTGTTAAGGCTTTCTGATAATATTTGTTGAAAGGGAACGCCACAATGAAGAAACCCTTTGAGCAAAGGAAAACTTTGCTATTGTTGGTCCAATTGGTGTGGATCCATTGATATAGATCTACTGTATGAGGCCATAGCCAATTAAATATGCTAATGATAGCGATTTCTGGAAGCATTTGGTATTGATCATCAAGCGATCGATGGGAGATTTTGATTAAGGGGACTTCCTCCATTTTATCCACAAAGAAAGGCTTGGGATCATCAGTTGGTTGAGTGGATTTCTTGGGTGGCTGTGCATGGACTGCATCTTTGTAGGAGAAAGCAGGAGTAGAGGATGGTTGCCCAGATGCTTGCCCTCTCAGACGTAAGGTAAGAACAACTGAATCATCTCTATTAATACTATAAAAAGAGAGGGGGAGAGGGTCCTCTAGTTGTTTACCTTCATAGAGCAGTCTCTGAAGAGTTGAGGGAATCCCCAACATGAGTTCAATATTGTGTGAGAGGTCCTGCACCATATCCATTGCGCGCACCCAAAGAAACAAGGTTTTACCTGGGAGAAGCTAGATTTGGATCTGATATGAAGGGGGGGAATAACTTGAAAGCCCTTGCCTGTTGTTTCTCATTTGTGTTTGTATCGTGCTTGATCTTTTTATTCCCTGATCTGTTAGGCCAATCTTGGTTTTGATTGAGGTATGTTCAGTTGGCAGTGGTACCCCATGACCCTGCGCTTACAAATCCGAGAAGCTGAGCAGCTTGAGGGCCTTTGCTGTGGTAGATTCAATGTGACGTCCTGTGCAGGCTTCCTCATTCTTGTGCATGATTTTTCCATGTAGGAGGGTCGTGCCTCCTATCCGGATCTAGTTCACATCTTTGATACAAATGGGGGCCAAAGCTTGTGCCACAGCTGTGGAGTTATTGGAATCTGCAGCGATATCAATGGTTGCCTCCATGTCTTCTCCCTTAACACTCTCGGTGTCTGCAACTCATATTGGAGCTTAGAGCCAGAGCGAGGAGCTGAGGGAAGAAGTAGCTGGAGCAACCTCTGGAACATCTTGATCTGCTATGGTGGCGACGGCCTCTGAGGCATCATGATCGATAATGGAGGCAGCGGCCGAGCTGAGAGAGGCAGTCTCTAGAGCTGCAACTGTGAAGTCAGCGTTGGCAGCAAGGCACAACGAAACTCTAACAAAGGCCATTTTCCAATATCCCAGAAATTTTTGTGGCATAGGTCCATTTTTTTACTTAGCTATTTCAAAATAATAATATGCTTTGTTATTGATAAAAGTAGTTGGTCTTACTAAAACATTCCTTATACAATTCTCATGTTTGAAGCATTGCCTTAATAATTGAGATTGAGAATTTTTAAATGATGAATTTGGAAATTTTGTTGGGTTAATATATTTTGTGATTCCATTTCATAAACATATCGTATTTATTATATTTATTGATGAAGAGAGACATATTATTCCGTTAGTTACCTTTCTATAGGTAGGTTAATACTCATACACTTAAATGTGATTTTCATAATAGAAGCATGATATTTTTATAGTTATGATATAATGAGCAATAGGTGGGTCTTATTTTTCATAATCTATGAAATCAAATAGGTTTATCTAGCTTAATGTTCACACATGGGATTATCATGGAATTCATTTCCAGCCTTACGTAGATCTCATGTATAAGTATGAAAAAAGCACATGCTAACATCTTTTAAACGTGATTGTAAATGTGTTTTGGAATTGGTTTTAAGGTAATGTTATCTATGACTTCTTATGTGATATTCTTATATTGAAATAGATGAAGCGACATGATTACATGATAACTAAGTTACAAATGCTTAAAAAAATGAGTATTAATGATTAATGTGACCTCTACATAAATATATTATTGATGGTTGGTAAGGTGGGATCTTATGTCATGTTATTTGTCTATTGTAGGAGTGGGTGCTCCAAGTTCTATGTTGCAAACACTTCTTATTCATTCAAGGGGTGGGTGCTCTGTTGCTAGTGGGTTCTAGCTGATGTAATGTAATGCGAAAATTTTGAAGCAATAGATAATGAGAAAAAGTAGCAAATAATTCAGCAGTTTTTTTCCCTAGAGGGGGGTTTTCCACCCAAAATCTATGTCTATATGTGATAGCTATTCTTTTTTTTCATGCCATTGGTCATGTTATAACATAGTTACCGATCAAATGAGAAAATAATCTAGTACTTTTTTTTTTAGGTTGCAAAAAAAGGCACCCGATTTTGAAAAGTGGTGATGTAGAATCACCCATTTTTTTAGCATAGTTTTGGCACATTAAATTTTCTTATTCTTTTTTTTTTTTTAATGTGATGATTTTCATGTAGATTTTGAAAATGGTGATGTAGAATAAGATGTTTTTTTTTTTTAAGCATATTTTTGGAACTTTAGAATTTTTTTAATTTATTTTTAAAATGTCATGTCAATTTAGAAAAATGGTCATTTTTTTAGCACTTTAATTTTTTTTATTTATCAACTATAAACATTTGTTTAAAAATGTTAATGATTTTCATGCTAATTTTGAAAAGTGTTTATGCAACATCAATCCTTTTTGTTTAGAGGGGTGATTTTCATCTAGGTAGTAAGACATAAAAATAAAATAAAAAAACACGACAAAGAAAATCAAATATGAAAAATAAAAATAAAAAATATGAAAAAAAAAACAAAAAAAATATAAAAAAAGAAAAAATAACTTGTAAAAATAAAAAACATAAAAAAATTCAGAAAATAAATAAAAAAGGAAAAAATTCAAAAATACACATAGTTTAAAGACAAAAAATAAAAAAAAAACAAAAAAACAACTCTTTTTTGAAGTTAAGAAAAAGAAACAGCATAATTAAAGAAAATTATCAAATAAAATAAAAATAAAGAAATTTAAAAATAATTAAAAAAATATCAAATAATCTAAACACTAAAATTAAAAATAATTAAAATTTAATATATATATGAAAAATAAATTTAAAAAAAAAAAAAAAAACCAATTCATTTTTTTTTAAATTAAAAAATTTGAAATTGTGTATAAGAATTTGAAATTTGGAATTCAAAAATTTCAAAAAAATATAATTAAAAAAAATAAATAAATAAAAAAATTATAATTATAATAAAAAAAATAATAAATAAATTCAAAAATAATAAATTTAAAAAACAAAAATAAAAAAGAAAATTAAATTTAAAAATATAAATTAAATTTAAAATAAATAAATAAAAAATTTGAAAAATAAAAATAAAAAGATGAATTAAAAAAATTAACAATAATAAAAAATTATTAAAACAAAAAAATTTAAAAAAATTAAGTAAAAACAAAAAACAAAAAAAATAATAATAATAAAAAAAACAAACAGAAAAATAATCAAATAATAATAATAATAATAATAATAACAATAATAACAAAATTAATAAAAAAATAAAATAAAACTTATTGTCAACCGCACTGTCACCTTGGGGGTCGTGGGGCTCGGCTGATGGGCGGTGGGGGAGCTGCCAACTCTCCCGTCACCTCTAGGTCAAGCAGTGTGGCCCCCAAGGTAGTGGTGCGGTTGACAATAAGTTTTAATTTATATTTTTATTAATTCATTCATTATTATTTTATTTTTTTTAATTAATTTTTTAATTTTAATTTTAATTTATTTATTTTAAATATATTTTGTATTTTATAATTATTTTTTAAATTTTAATTTGAATTTTTTTTAATTTTAAAAAATAGAATTTTATGAATTTCTTTTATTTAAAAATGTATTTTTCATATATTTATATGCATTTTTTTAATTTAAATTATTATTTAAATTTTCTTTTAAGATTTTTTCTTTTAAATTTGACTTCATATCGCTTTAAAATTTTCATTTTCATTTTTATTTGCTTTTTAATTTTTTTTTAAAATTTAAATTTCTAAATTTAAATTATTTTTTATTTTAATATTTTATTCTATTATTATTATTATTATTTTAATTTTCACTAATTTCAAATTTTTTATTTTAATTATTTTATTTTATCATTGTTTTTAATTATGTGCAGCTTCTTCTTATTCTTATTATTACTATTATCATTTGTTTGATAACTTAAAAAAAAATGTTTTTGGTTTTTTTTTTGGTTAATTTTTAATTTTTTCCTATCAATTGTTTTTTTTTTAAATTTTCTTTTGAAATTTTTGTGTTTTTATTTTTTATTTAATTTTATTATTTTTACAAGTGATATTTTATCTTTAATACCATGCCTAAAAATTGTTGGAATTTTATTTTCATAAAGGTGATATTTTATCTTGAATGTCATCCTTGGCTTTTCAAGGCTTTTGAGAGACACAATGATAGATTATCTTTAATACCATGCACAAAAATTGTTGCAATTGTAAGAATTTTGATATTTCATCTTTAAAGTCATGTTTAGCGTTCAAATTTTAAGGTTCTCAGAGTCATGATATTTTACCTTTAATGTCATTATTAAAAACTATTGAAAATTTACCACCAAAAGAAAAATTTATTTTTCGAACATTAACACTTTTCGTTTTCAAGGGGTTTTTTGCACAAAAAAATTGATGACGTTATTCCAACAACAACACATTTCATTTTCATGTTGTCTTTTGCACACACAAAATTAGCGACGTTATTCCAGCATCGACACTTTTCGTTTTCAAGTTGTTTTTTGCACACAAAAAAATGGCGACATTATTCCACCATCAACACTTTTTATTTCGAGGGTGTTTTTCCAATCCTTTTCTGAAGAAAAAAATTGGTTTTTAGATTTGAAAGAATGTTGAAATTTTACCCTAAAAAAGCAATGCGTTCTTGAAGACACACTTTTCATTTTTGGGTTGTTTTTTCATGGTTTTTGAGTTTTTTTGGGCTAGAGCTCTTATTTTGAGGGGATAGTTCTCGTTTCATTGGTAACTAAGTTTCATACATATATTTTTGAAATGTTTTTTTGAAGAAGTTTTGTTTTCATATATTATTTTTATATTTCCGTAATACTAATTCACCCCCCACCCCCCCACACCCCCCGCACACACCCCCCCTCACCACCCCCCTCACTATTACTTTTGTCTAACATTATAAGGTTTGGAGAAACGTTTGGTGTAGTAGACTCAAAAAATAATGAAGGAAGATGAAATGAGTGAGTGTTGGGTGCAACCCAACCAGGTCTATTTTTATGAAAAACACTTCACAACTCAAGGAGAGCAGTGCGTGGTACCATGAACATAAATATATCTTGCAGTGCTTAGGGGCTTCAGGGTTGGTCGAAGCCCCTAATTTTGTAATGCATTTTGGGCTTTTGCTAGTTATTTTGTCTACCCATAGTATGTGGACCATGGTTTTATATGATGTAAAGTGATATAAAGTAATGTAAGGCTTTGTCTAAATGATATATAGAGATAGATGATGTAATAGTTGATGACCAACATCACTTGATGAACTGCATGTGTGGAAGCCTTGAAGAATTTGCAACTTTGTGCGAAGACCACCTGCAGCTGTGTGTGCAGGTCAGAGAAGTAAATGTATTGAAGAGACTTATTATAATAAAGAAGAAGAAGTTTTGGAAACCAGATTTTGTGTCTTCATGTGTTGTTTTTGATTTCTATCTATTTATGAGAAGTTATGGTTATAGCACAATTTATCTTATATTGTAATGTGTTTATGTTTATCTGAATGATGTGAAGTGATTCATTAAGCTATAACCATGAGCTAGTTTCTTGTATGATAAAATATTGGTTAAGCATATAAGAGCAAAGTAAATCCACATCAGGTAGTCCCTCAAGGCTGTAGAAACCTAGTTCTCCAACCACCCATGCCACCTTGGGTGAGACTTTGATTCAACCATGGCTGCAAATTAACTTATAATCGTGGACCTGTGGGTTAGGACCCACATAATTTCTTTTATATGCAGAGGGGGAAAATATCAGAATAAAATACATACATATGCGAAAACGATCAACAACGTTCTTAACCATATAATGCTCATAACCCAAAACACATTCAAATTCCACGGACCTCTTTACTGGAGGGTCCCACACTCGCCCAACCAATCGCAGCACATCACAATCGTTACCCACAACTTCCAACTCTTTACAAATACGCTAAGCCATAAACTTGCGACGTACACATTTGCGCCAAGCTGACACATGGTTGTTCCTTTTCGCATCACATCCTTCCTCCTCATCGCATCCCATTTAACATTTCATGTGAACACTTAAACATTATCCTCTATATCTTGTGAAGTGTGAAGTCATGATCCCTCGTCCGTTTATGATCTGTTGTGTGATTCAACGACCCGCACAAATTCCCTTTCATGCCACTTTGCACTGCAAGTTAAAATATTTTACTTGCCAAAATCCTTAACTTTTAAGTATTTCAATCGCCGATCCAAAATTTCGCCTTGCTGACATGTGTTCGTTTTGCTCTTCCTTAATCATTCATCTTTTGTCTTTGGATCTATGATTTAATCAGAGTCGTCTGCTCAACAGCCTTGGCTCTTCTTCGCCTCTTTTTCCCACTCTAATCTCTGCCGTCAATCCTTAAACCTTTGACTCGAAGCTTCAAACCTCACCATTGATTTCTCCTTTGGAATTATGATACCTATTATGCTCTTTATTCAATCTTCTCTTCTTACCAATGTTTCTACTCTACAATATGGCTCCCTCCATGCTACTCTCTGTTATTTTTCCAAGTTTATTCAGAATTATTCAGCACTGTCTCTCCTGAGCTTTGTGCAGTCTGAAAAAGCGCGGATTCCCTCCTCAACTTGTTCTTCATCTCTCATCCCTTAGTTTTTGCCCCAACTTTTCCTCTGCAAAGTTCACAGGAACTCCATCCTCACACTCAATCTGTCTAATTATTAACAGAAGTACAATACGCATATATCATAGCACATAAATTAAATATTTAACTTTGACATGGAAATAAAACCAACAGGTTGAAACAAAGAGCCCAAGAACAATCCAAAACACTTGGAATTTATTGATAGAGAAAAATACAGAGAACCGAGCCCTGGGATGGATGGTTTTTATATTTTTTCCTACTCTCTATTCAACCCTCTCTCACACCTATTTCCCTCTCATTCTCACTTTCTCTCTATGGAAGGCAGAACCCCAAAATTGTGGATTTGGTTTTTTTTATGCCTTTCCCCAAAATCCCCATATGGTTGAGAAAATATTATTCAGTTTTAGAACGGTTTATTCAACTAAATGCCTAACTAATCCTAATCTAACTATTATTTTAACCTACAGAATACAATGCATATTTTAGCCCAAAATAACTTTTAAACAAAATACTTTAAAATAAAGTCTTCAATTTATTAGGACTGCTAGTCCTCTTCCCAAGCCACAACATGTGACCAACTTTCCACGTCGCTGACTCTACCTTAATGCTCCTACAACAGACTCCCGAGGTAGGAGAATTCATGACCTCTTGGTCATGTGTCTTCAATGCTTTAATCTTCCATGATTCCAAACTATGTTTTGCTGTTCTCCATAAGCTACATTGTCTTCACCATTCTATAGCTGCAATATTCCAAGCTTCCATACTTTGTATTGTACTGCTCCATTGCTTCTACCTTCACTATTCTTCACTTTCCAAACAGTTCCATAGTGGACTGATTTCTTCACTTTGATGTAACTCTCTTAGGTAGTTGCATTAACTCCCATAGTTCATCTACGGTTTCTTGCAATTTAATACTATGTTGTAACCTAATATTTTTTCTAGTCCTCTGCCAACACATCTACTACACTTTGTCCCAGAAATTTCCGCAAATATTATTCCACACAATGTTGCCACCCAAAATTTCTAAATATCTCTGAAGATATCTCCCTCTGCAACATCCCTCTTCTTTTCCTTGTTTGCAAATTTACTTTCAAAAGGTAAATTTCCTTCTAATTCTCTGACTGCAGTAATATATTTATTCAATATTTCCTGTATACTAGTTAACATAATTAATTTTTGAAAACTAGTATCTATCTCTGTTTCAACTATCGTTTGAAATAGTTCCATATTTCTTTTTGCAATCTCTTTCTCTTTCTAAAATGCTTTCAACAAGAAACTCAACCATTCACTAATTACTTGATTCCCTTCAAGTACCTCTTTAGTATGTTGTATTATATTTTCAACATAACTCTCTTCCTCTTCCTTCCCAACATTCCATTGTTTTCCTTCTGATTCTTGACTAGTCCTAATAGTCAATTCAATCTTTTCCACTTCTAGGAATGACTTTCCTTTAGCCTGAGACATAACTGCCTCACTTTCATCTTTATGGATTTCTTCTTCCTTGTTACTAATCAAACTTCTTTGTGACACTGCTTCTTCACCTTTAACCAGAATAAAATTTTTATTCTCTATTTCTATGACAGCCCTAAATGTCCATCCAACAATCTTCCTTTGGAAATTTAATCAAGCCAATTCCTCTTTTTCCTTATCAAGAACAAGTTTCATTTCATGAGGAATTACTACTTCATCTCCATTAAAGTTTCCCCCTTCATTAAATAAGGAACTTATGAAATCCTTATGCTGCAACAACTCAACTTGGTCTTCATCAGAAAGACACTCTTCATCATACCTTGCTTAACAATTTTCTTCCTCATTATACTTTGCTAGATAAACTTCAACTTTACTTGAGATAATTCCAAAGGATGAATTGTCTTCTACACAACCTGCAAACACATTCAAATTTTCAGCATTAAAGTCACGAGACCCAGTGGTCTTATTTTATGACTCAATCACCAAATATTTCTTTTTCTATTCTAGGTCTCTTTTAGGACTCAGAAAGTCTTCACTAGTCTTCTTTTCAACTTTCTCAAGCATAACATATGAATGATTGATATCATCTCTTGCTTCTTTCTATTCTAGGCCATTATCATAAGCCAAGTCCTCCTTGTTTTTAGCTTTCATAGTAGGCTGGAAATCATTGCTTTCACTTAACTTTACATGTGCATGTACATGAGACTCAGCTGTCTCATTTTCTTCTTGAAAAAAAATCAGATTTTGTCCTCATCCTTCATCTTTTATGACAACATCAATTTTTTTTCCTTATTTACCTATTTGACTTGCATACATACAATAATCATTTGTTTCAAAACCATAAGGATCCATAACCTCTTTTCTTGTCTGAAACATCAACTCTTTCTACTAGTTCTCATCCTTCCAAGGATCCATGAAACCATCAACTAGTCTCATACCTTCATCCTTATTACTACTATCACCAAGAATATACCCTTGCTCAGGTTCACATAAGTAAACCTTTTCCCCAGTATACATCCTATGCTACAACTCAGCTCTTTTGAGTTCTTCTTCTAGCTAAATTCTTGTATTAGATCTCAGCCTACTTTGTAACAGACTCCACTTGATTCTTTTCTTCCGAAGAATCCAACCATACCTTTGGTGTTCCAAATTCCATTGTATGAATTCTCTCAAAAATTCTAGTTGCACTTTTATCTCAACTAATTCTCTATCAAGTTTATTCTTTCTTGATCTTTCATAATTATCTCCCTTAGAACCTTTACTATGATCATCAGTAGCCATAGTCGTATTTCCTTTATGAACTCCTCTTTGTTTACCATGGAATATCAACAATTCATCTCTACAAGTTGACTCCATAAACTTGTCTGTAGATACCACACCAAGCTTTTCCATGCTTAGTATTTTACTGGAATCTCCACTGATTTCATTCTTTTGATTGTGGCTCCTCCTTGAGCCTTTCAGATAACCATCAATGGTAATCTCTTCTTCTTCCCTATGTGGAATCATTCTAATCCACCTTGTGAGTTGCAACAAACCTCTTTCATATTTGAAACAAGTGTGGTACTTGTCTTCAGTTCATATGCAAGAACTTTCTTTTCATACACTACTGCTATGAGTAATGATTCTTCTTCTTGAGAATTCAACCTATGCTCCCTCTTTATTTTTAGCGCATGAAATTACAATTTCTTCCTCAAAAATCATCCACACCTCTAGTCTTCTTCACTCCTCTGTAGAAAATTCATCAATAGATCAAGATGGCTTCTCATCTCCGCTATTTCTCATTATATTATTCATCAGTCATCTGCTTCCATATGCCATTTGTCTTGGCCTCTTCCTTCTTCACTTTGTGGTTTCCTCATGAACCTCTTCTATGACTTTCAATTGTCATCTTCTTGAGTTCTTTCACCCTCTATGAGCTGCACTATCCTATGCAGTAAAAATCCCTCTTGCTACAACTTACCTCACCAAACTTCCTCTGTGCTTGGTCATTTGGCAAGCACTGGTTCTTAATCTAGAACCCTTCTTGAGCACTCCTCTATGCTCCTTCTAGGCTTACCCTCACAACTCATCTGCACTTGAGAACACTATTGTCCTCTTATATATCAACCTCAGCTGAAATACTAGGTTCGGACCAAACTTTTTCTTTCGCCCAGAAAAACATTGCTAGCTTCCTTCATCACTGCCTTAAAGGCTATAATCTTCTTGCTAAGATGTTTTCACTCCTGCTAATACTTATATTAAAATCTTATGCTCTTCTTCTAAGTGTGAGAATTTACATTTCAGTTCCATAATCCAAAATAAAACTGAAACAAAACATTCTTACCTTATTTTCTGTGCTACTACTCCATTCATGTTGTTATAGCTCTTATGCTTTTTCATAAGCCTTCAGTCCAGAGTCTTACCTCTTAAGGTTCACTCGATTATAATCAATGAGAAATCTTTCTCAACTTTGCTTATTTCAAAATCCTTCACAATTCCTCTCAGATCTTGTTGCTCTCATACCAATTGATGTATCCATAGCTGCAAATTAACTTATAATTGTGGACCTGTGGGTTAGGACTCGCATAATTTCCTTTATACATAGCGGGGGAAAATATCAAAATAAAATACATACATACATGAAAACGATCAACAAATTTCTTAACCATATAATGCTCATAACCCAAAACACATTAAAACACATGGGACCTCCTTACCGGAGGGTCCCACACTCTCTCGACCAATCACAACACATCGCAATTGTTGCCTGGAGCTTCCAACTCTTTACAAATATTCTAAGCCATAAAACTTACGACGTGAAAATTTGCATCAAGCTAACATGTGGCTATTCCTTATTGCATCACATAGTTCCTCCTGTTCGCATCGCATCGCATCCCATTTAACATTTCATGCGAACACTTAAACGATATCCTCTATATCTTGCAAAGTGCGAAGTCACGATTCCTCGTCTGCAGTTGATTAGCTATGTGATCTAATGACTTGCACAACTTCCCTTCCATGCCACTTCGCATCACATGTTAAAATTCTTAACTTGAGAAAATCCTTGACTCTTAAGTATTTCAATCGCCGATGTGAAATTTCGCCCTGTCGACATGTGTTCATTTCACTCTTCCTTAACCGTTCATATATTGTCTTTGGATCTGCAATTTAATCACATTTGTCCTCTCAATAGTCTTGGCTCATCTTCAGCTCTTTTGCTTGCTCTAATCTCCAGTGTCAATCCTTAAACCTTTGAATTGGCGCTTCAAACCTCACCATCAATTTCTCCTTAGGAATTCTGCTACGTATTCTGTTCTTTATTCAATCTGCTCTTCTTTCCAATGTCGCTTCTCTACAATATGGATCCCTCCATGCTACTCTCTACTACCTTTCTGATTTTGTTCGGAATTATTCAACACTGTCTCTTCTGAGCTTTGTGCGGTCTACAAATGCACGAATTCCCTCATGAGCTTTTTATTCTTCTCTTATCCCTCGGTTTCTGCCCCAAATTTTCCTGTGTGAAGTTCACATGAACTACATCCTTGCACTTAATTTGTCTAAGAATTAACATATATACAATATGCATATATCATAGCACATAAATGAAATATTTAACTTCAACAGGGAGAGCCCAATCACAAGCCAAAACTCTTGGAATTTATTTATAAAGAGAATTATAGAGAACTGAGCTGTGGGATGGCTGGTTTTCAATTTTTGTTCCTACTCTTTGTTCAACCCTCTTGCACACATATTTCCCTCTCGTTCTCTCTTTATCTCTATGGAAGGTAGGACCCAAAATGGTGGATTTGGTTTTGTTTAATGCCTTTCCCCAAAATCCCTATATGGTTAAGAAACTATTATTCAGTTTCAGAACATCTTATTAAACTAAATTTCTAACTAATCCTAATCTAGTTATTCTTTTAACTTGCAGATTACAATGGTTATGTTAGCCCAAACTAACTTTTAAACAAAATACTTTAAAATAAAGTCTTCAATTTATTAGGACTGCTAGTCCTCTTACCAAGCCACAACATGTGACCAACTTGTCACATTTCTCACTCTGCCTTAATGCTCCTGCATTAGACTTCTATCTATTTGTAAATTGTTTCCAAAAGGGCCAATGTATAGGGTTTTTTTGGTGTGAAGTATAAGTCAAACATCGGTCAAGCCCAATCGAGCCAAAAAATGGTCTCGTTTATAAAGGCGTATGCATAGATAACTGTGCTAATGGAGAATCTATTAAAGAAAGATGTTGCTTTTCACTCGGATGAACAATCCCAAAAGAGCCTTGACATACTAAAGGTGAATATGGTGACGACACCTATCTTATATTTCCTAGACTGTAATAAAATATTTCATGTACATAATGAATCTTTCATAGCATTGGGAAAATTACTAGCACAACCAGGAGTGGGAGAAATTGATCACCCCATAGTTTTTGCAAGTAGAAAATTGTCCAAGGTAGAGAAGAACTATTATACAACAGAAATATAAGGGTTAGATATGGTCTATGAATTACATAAGTTTAGGAACTATTTGTTTGGATTGCACTTCAATATGTTCACTAATCACTCTGCATTGAAGTATTTGGTGAATAAGCCTATTTTAGGAGGGAAAATATGTCGATGGTTGTTGTTGTTCTAGGAGTATGATTTCGAAGTTGTATTCAAACAAGGAAGATTAAACTTTGGGCCTAATCATATATCAAGGATAGAAATAGGAGAAGAACCCACAATTATTGAGGATAACCTGTGAGATGTTTAGTTGTTCACAATCAAGATCACAGATGATCACTTCACAAAAATTATTCAGTTTTTGGCTATAGGAATGGCACTCACATAGTACATTACGCAGCAGAAGAAGGATATGGTAGTCAAAGAAACTATTTTTTCATTGATTTCATAACATTTGTACAAAATGGTAGCAGATGAAATATTGCGCAAATACGGCTCAGAGCATGGAAGGCAGAATATTTTGGCAGAAGCTCGTGGAGGGGTTGTTGGAGGAAATTATGTCGGAAAGGCCACTATGCAGAAGATTTTGAGAGTTGGATTATGGTGGCCCACAATGTATTAGGATGCAAAGGAATTTTGTCAAGCTTGTGATGGATTTCAAAGAACAGGAAGGCCATCTAGAAGGGATGAAATTCCATTGAATCTGTAGGTAACGTTGTACGAATTTGATAAGTGGTTTATTGAATTTTTCGGACCTATTAACCCATCACAAAAGAAGAATGACGTGAGATACATAATCATTGTAATTGATTATTTAACAAGGTGGGTCAAAGCATAGCTAGAGAAGGATTTCAGCACTGATACTAAGTTCATGTTTGAGTATATTATGTCCAAATTTGGGTGTCCAAAGATTTTGATGAGTGACTACGGTTCACATTTCTTGCACAAGACTATAGAGGAGTTGACT
Source organism: Pinus albicaulis (assembly GCA_034641835.2). Classification (NCBI taxonomy): domain Eukaryota; kingdom Viridiplantae; phylum Streptophyta; class Pinopsida; order Pinales; family Pinaceae; genus Pinus; species Pinus albicaulis. The sequence goes on from CM076584.1 coordinate 347,956,260, forward strand.
AAAGAATTTCAAGTATATCATCATAAAAGTACACCATATCATCCTCAGGTGAATGGGGCAATCAAAGATTTCAATAAGATTATGGAAAATGCGCTCACAAAAGTGTGCAATGTCAACAGAAATGATTGGGATCTGAGAATTCCAATATTTTTATTGGAATACATGATAACGTGTAAGAAATTGATAGGAAAAACACCCTTTTTTTTTATCTATGGGCAAAAACTAGTCATTCCTATGGAGTACGTTCTGTCGAGTTTAAGAATTGCAACATTCATAGATCTGGCAGACTGAGATACAATGGAAGAAAGGATGGAGCGATTGCTTTCTTTGTAAGAAGACTAGTTTATAACATGTTTTCATCAGCACGTACAAAATGAAAGGAAGAAATCTTGGTGTGACACAAACATCAAGCAGAAGACATTCAAGGAAGGAGATCTTGTCCAATTATATGATAGAAAATTTGTGAATTTCCCCTTAAATTTTAAAACACATTGGTTGGGACCATATATCATAAGGAACATCTCTGATGGAGGCACAGTTCAGCTCATGAATTTGGATGGTCATCTAATGCCAGGATGAGTAAATGGTAGTCAATTGATAAATACAAGGACCTCTCTCTCCTTGGAATTTCACCTTGAAAAACATAATGGGAAATTCTTAGTGCTACCTATAGTTGAAAGTGGTCACTAGACTATAAACTAGTTTGCAGAAAGGGGCTTCGCTGAAGGAAGGTTAATGCACGATCATTAGGAGTATGCTGAAGTCAGAAAGAACTGTGTGAAACAAAGATCATTGTGCGATATTTAGGAGTATGCTGAAGTCCAAAGAAACTATGACAAGGGACAAATTATTGTGCCCTAAGGGAAGGATCATTGAATTTAGCCAGAAATATGATTGTTGGAAGGAAAATGTTGACGTGAAAGGAAAGTTTCTATTAAAAGGAGCAGGGAAATACATTTATTAGGAACAATTGGTTGAATCTAGCACCATATATACACTAAATGGGCCAAATATAGAGATTATCATGAGATATGAAATTCAAATTTGTTATAAAAGCAAGATCCTGCTCCACATTTTGACATTTTCCTTCCCGAGAATTCAAATTGAGAATTTGCGCCTAAATGAAAACAAAGAAATTTGATGTATGTCTTAGCCAATATTTGAAGATATTTCCTAGGAATTTGTAATGAAGGGAATAGCAGGAATCATTACAGCTACAACACCAAGTGTAATAGGCAAAAGGTCGCCATGAAATCCCACAACCACAGAAGAAGCACAAACAAATAAAAAATAGGTAAAGAGGGTAGTTGCATCCCCTATATTTAGACAATCTCCAAGAAAGAAAATATCCATGGAGCATCACACAAAGCAATGATAGGAAAAGAAGCAGAAGAAACCAATGGAGATCCATAATAGTGAAGAATAAACTAAAGTCTGAGAGGCGGAGATACCGAAAATTGAGGTAGAAGGTGAGGAAGAACTTTCTATATTATCGCCATATGTACCATAGAGGAAGTCAGATGCTAAGCCAGTCAACAACCTTGATAATGAGAATTTTGGTGTCTTCACATCGCTTTTTCCCGAGAAAGTACCATTTGAAGGTGAACCATTGGAGAAAATTCCATAGTTGAAGATGGATGATTGGGATTTCAATGACATAATTAAGTACCCAAAATTTGAACCAAGAAGGTACCTACACCAAGTGTATTATCTAGAGGCTAAAGTCACTAGTTTGGAGCCACACTAGTGAGAAGAAGATTTTTTGCGTAGAGGATTGTTGAATATGTTCAACATATCACACTTCGATTGAAGTGCTATAAAAACAATATATGTTTGAAAATTTTTAGATTTATTTCATGACCGATACCTCTGGATCAGAGAGAGGATCCCAATAGATGAAATTTTGATTAGAAGAATCACCGTGTTGCCATACCAGGGAAACAACCACACCGAAGAGTTCGTGGGCAAGAATCAGGATAAAGTTGTCGTTGACGAAATGAAGAATAAGTATGAGTTGGTAAATAATTCAAGGGGCTATGACATCAAATCTATCAATGAACAAGCAGTGTGCTTCACCACACAAATTATTGCATGAAAAATCATGAGAAATTGTCGAGCGAATGAAGTCCCAATAGCCATGGTCTCTTTGGCAGCACAGTGCAACAAGGGGGTCTATTTTAACTGGGTCAGTTACTTATGCAAGGAATTTTTGGAAGACTGTTAAGAAGCGCAGGAGGAAGGCAAGACATTCCACTATGCATGGTTTTTGTTGATCATAGCATTATTGGTATGGAAGGAGCCAGAGGAGTCACATTTTCTCACAGTTGACTAAGATGTGTGTGAAGTCATGAGGTACACCTCACTCTGGCTTTCCAAGGAGCCGAAGCGTGAAATGGAAAACAAGGCTTTTTGGGTAGTGGTGGAGATGGATTTATGCATAATGGTGAATCAACACCCTAGGTTTTCACCCACTTTGTTTAAATAATATCGAAATATTCCATAGTTTAAGGATAATTTCCACATAGCTTACATAAAGGCATGGAAGCACCTGACAGAGACATGGCATCTTTTGCCATATTTAGTCACACATATTGACCTTTTGGACATCCAAAATAAGTGGACGACCGATTGGATGACTCCTCTCGTTTGAGGCACTTAGACAGAGGCGAAAATTTCATAGCATGTGGGAACTAATGAAAAATCCATAGCAATAGAGAAATATATAGAGGAGGAAACAATGAATTATGGGGAAGAAACCGAAGGAACATATTTAGATGAGGGTGGATAGGACCCTCCCAGTGATGTAGAGCTAGAATATTCCACAATCATCATCTGAAAGGGAGTACCTACAGTAACTACGATGAGCCCAAGCAAGAAGTAGAAACCAACCAAGTCTTGAGGAGCCATACCGCTTTCCCTCACTGAGGAGGACATCAACAAGATTGGGGATAAAGTCCTAGAAGTCATAGAAGAAACATGGAATAGAATCAAGGATCAATACTGTTGCATCTTTAGTTAAACTGAGAGGGGGGGGGGGGGGGGGGTGAATCAATTTAACACATTCCTGAACCTTTTAAAAATTTTCATTAAACTTATATATACCTTCATTCATATCCAATTTAATATGAGTAATCATATAATGTAGCAAACGTATGCCATCCTGTAATGAAACATAAGAGAAGAAGATATTAAGCAGATGATATAATTCAGATCAACACATAAATATCATGCACAGAGACACCAGCTATGAGTGGAAACCCATAAAGGAAGAAAACCACATCTTATTATTGTTGTGATGCAAAGGCAAGCTCCAACTCCCTCTCAGCACTATTTTTCTGCAGGCACCAACCTACAGGAGGCTCCAAACTCAATTCTGCAAGCTACAACTTGCAAGGAAGCACCAACTCCCTTCAATTTTTTGCAGGCACCAACCTACAGGAGGCTCCAACCTCAGTCAGCTACAACTAACAACTATCAAGCTGCAACTTGATAGGGAAGCTCCAACTTCCTCAATTTATCAAACTGAATGTTTGTTGATTTACTCCAGATATCATCTCTGTTCTGTATCTGCTCTTCTTCCCTTAATATTCTCTGCTTTTTTCTTCTATATTCTGCATTCTCTATATTTTCTCTCTCTCCCATTTTTGAGCTTATTAAATTGAAATTATATATAGAAATTCTCACATGACTGTTTGTATTTCACAAGGAATTTGGAGTGAACATTCATGACTCTTTGGCTTTTGTCTTCTTATTCCTTTTTTCCAACTCATTTTTAGAAATACTACAATATGTACAAATTTCCATGCTACAGTGGGATTTTGTCTTTTCCTTAGAATACTTGCCTTTGCATCAAAAACAATAAAAATAATTACAACATTTACATTCACATTTTTCAGTTATATATCTCAATTTCACTCAGCTCCTTTTCTGGATTTGTCTTTTCCTGCTGCTGTCAAGAAATTGTTTTATATACTTTGGTTCACTGTTATAGTGTGCATCTGAGTATGTATATCTGTCAAACCTATAATCTCTGTGTATCTCTGTCAGACCCATACCTTTTGTAAAGCTGTGCGCCATCCTGACAATCTCACAATGCCTAGTTCCTGTCTGTTTCTTCAATTAGAGTCTTCTTAACCCTTTATTTAATCCATTTATCGAATTCCTAGGATTTGATTGATGAATACCTTGATAATTTTCATAGGCCTAAAGGAAATCCTTATATCTCCCAATATAACAAGTCCTTTGTAAAAAATGGAACCAACGCACTCAGCCATCCACAATTCATATGACACCCACATCGTATGTTCAAACATCATACGCATATAATATCTCAAGATATATGTATCGCCTCCATTCATTTTACTGGAGTTTAGAATGAATTACCAACGTTAATATGGACCTGTCTAGCCTTAAGGTAGGAGCAGTGTTTATAACGTTGACGTTTTGTCAACATACCACCATGTTCCATATTATAAAATGAGCCATATAACGCATAAATGTCATACCTTGTTTAACCCTCGGCGAACACATATGTTAAACTATATTGTATTTGATCAATGTTAAGACCCTTGGTGATATGTAATATGTTACGAACTTCAACTTTATCGTCGACCCTTATTTTAATAACTGACGCATTAACATCAAATGTTATAATAGTCCTTAGGCCCTGGGCCCACAAAACAATCGCGGAATGCATACACCGTACCTTTAATTAAACTTCGTGCAAATACTGCGAGCGATCACCGTTAGATATCGAGCCTCCAGATCAATGGCTTGTATCGATTTCGCACGGGGTCTTTCGTCGATGATTAACGCGCGATGGCGCACAGTGAAAGTGGATTTCCCCGAGCCTTTGGAGCCACGCGTCGGACCTTCTATGGAATCGCTCCGAAATTTTCAATACCACTTTCTGTATAAGAGTGGTGCGAAAAATACCAGAAACCACCGTTACTGTTCCCCGTTCCTCCTCGTGGTTCCTTTGCTTTACTCCAGGTTCCATCCAGCTTTGCGTTCCGTCGTCATTCGTGCATTCACCATTTCCTCAGCCCAGTTGGTTCAGTCAGTTTCGAACCAGTGTTGCACCAAGTTATAGTCTCGCTTCTCCTCCCATACTCGGTCGAGTAATAGGACCATTTTACTGTATTCCTATATTATAAACACAGTGCCTGAACATGAATTCAACCTTACTCCATCTATACAGAGAGTCTCCCCAATTATGCACAGTACATCATTAAACCAATTACAGGGTATACGCGTTTCAATTTCCATACAGAAGCCAAATTCCAACTCTCATATGATTGTTCAAAGACGCAAGGCATTCTCCATAATTAAATAACAATTGCTCACGAGTCTTGAATTATGAACATGTACTCCCACAGAGAGTGTTCAAACGGACTATATACATAATCCAACCATGGATTTTTATTCAGTGTGAGCAGGTCTGTACAAGTCTGTCCTCGATTCCTCTGCTGCCTCTCTGCTTCAAAGTTTGCTGGTTCAGGTACTCCTCCTTTACCATCCCTTTTGCCATCAATGACAACATTTCCAATAGTCTCCCCCTTTGGCATTGATGGCAACACATCCACCAATAATCCAATGCTTCCTCTAAGCCTTCCTCTGTCTAGCTTCTTTTAGAAGACCCTGTCTTCTATTACCTGCTTTTCCTCCCCCTTTGACATCAATGGAAAAGGGTTGCATGTTTCTTAGTGTAGATTCTGTCTTAGCATTTCTTCTCTCTGGTGTAAAAGAGTTGTTGAGAGAACACTTTTGAGAATGTTTGAACTTGTATTCTTTCCATAATCCTTTGATCCTGAGGACCTGTTTTAAGTTTTTCTTGCTTGGTTGATCTCACCCTGGAATGATATTTTCATTTCTGTTCTCCCCCTGAAATTGTGTTTTCCCTTTATATCAGAGAGTAGCATATACATATACTACCCCTAGTTTATTTCTCAAATATTGAAATGGTTCTCTGGCAAGAGGTTTGGTAAATATATCAGATGTCTGTTCTTTTGTTGGTACATATTCCAGCCTTACTGTCTTCTGAGCCACTTGTTCTTGGAGAAAATGATACTTGATTGGAATATGTTTGGTTTTTGAGTGAAGCACGGGATTTTTAGATATACTTATAGCACTTGTATTATCACATTTAATTGAGATAGGTTCATCAATTCTTACCTTCATGTCTTGAAGAGTTTGCTTCATCCACATGACTTGTGTACAGCATGCTGCTGCTGCTATATATTATGCTTCAGCTGTAGACAGAGAGATAGATGTTTGTTTCTTGCTTAACCATGCCACTAGACTTTCTCCTAGATAGAAAGAACCTCCACTTGCGTTTTTCCTGTCATCTACATAGCTGGCCCAATCTGCATCTGTAAATGCTGTTAAAGTGAAATTCTTTCCTTTAGGATACCAAAGTCCGTACTGTGTTGTTCCTTGTAGATATCTGAATATTCTTTTGACTGCAAGAAGATGATTTTGTTTAGGTGCTGCTTGATATCCAACCACTAGTCCTACTGCTAGCATGATGTCTGGTCTTGATGCTGTCAAATACAGTAGGCTACCTATCATGGATCTGTAGAGTTTTTGATCTATATTAGTAGATCCATCATCAGCACACAATTTGCATCCCGTGATCATGGGAGTTGACACAGGCTTGCAGTCCTCCATTTTGAACTTTTTCAATATTTCTTTTAAGTACTTTTCTTGTGAAATGAATGTTCCTGTGTTCTTTTGCTGAATTTACAGTCCCAAGTAGAAGTTGAGCTCTCTAATCATAGACATTTAAAACTCTGTTTTCATTTCATCAGCAAACCCTTTTGCTATTTCTTCTCTGTTGCTTCCAAACATAATGTCATCAACATATACTACAACAATCAAGAGTTTATTTTCATGGGCTTTTATATATAGATTGTTGTCTACTCCACCTCTCTTAAATCCTTGATTTTGTAGATATTTATCCAGTCTTGAGTACCAAGCACGAGGAGCCTATTTCAGTCCATATAGGGCCTTTTTCAGTCTTCACACATAATCTTCTTTGTATGTTAAAGAGAAACCTTCTGGTTGTTCCATGTAGACTTCTTCTTCTAGATCTCCATTCAGAAATGCAGATTCCACATCCATTCAATATACCTTGAAGTCTTGATAGCATGCAAAGGCTAGAAACATTCTAATGGCTTCCATTCTGGCTACAGGAGCAAATGTTTCATCATAATCAAGTCCTTCGATTTGTGAATATCCTTTGCAAACTAGTCTGGCTTTGTTCCTAATCACCTGTCCTTCCTCATTCATTTTATTTTTGAATACCCATTTTGAGCCTATGACATTCTTCTCAGTGGGTCTAGGAACTAATTCCCAGGTATTTTTTTTCTCAATTTGGTCCAATTCTTCATTCATAGCATTTACCCAAGACTTGTCCTTGCTGGCTTCTTCAAATCTCTTTGGCTCAATTTGTGACAACATGGCTATGTATACTTCTTCAGTTTGTCCTGTTAGCTGCCTTGTTGTTTGGACCCCTACTCTCTTGTCTCCGATGATCTGATCTTCAGGATGGTTCTTCTGAGTATATCTTGAGGGAGCTTTAGAACTTAGCTCTGTATCTTCTATTTTCTTTCTTGTTTCCTCATCATCTTGGTTTTCTTCTTCATGGTTGTCTGATGGATTGCAGCAGTCAGTATATCTTGTATTGTCTGGAAGTTCTTCATCAAATCTCACATCAATGCTTTCTACTATTTTCCGAAGAGTCTTGTTGTAGCACCTGTACCCTTTAATTTTGGAGGCATATCCTAGAAAGATCCCTTCATCTACTCTTGCATCAAATTTTCCAAGATTTTCATCATTATTCTTTATGTAACACTTTCTTCCAAAGATTCTGAAATGTTTGATTGAAGTTGGCTTTCCATGCCACAGTTCATAAGGAGTCTTGTCACTGCTTGGCCTTAAGTGAGCTTTATTAAGGATATGTACTGTTGTGTGCACTGCTTCCGCCCAGAAGGTTTGAGCAATATTATTCTCTTGCATCATGGCTTTGGCAATTTGTTGAACAGATCTGTTTCATCTTTCAGCTACTCCATTCTGCCGAGGTGTCCCTGCAATAGTAAATTGTTGTTTTATGCCATGTTCATTGAATAGGTCTGCAAAGTCATAATCAGTGAATTCACCTCCTCTGTCTGATCTGATGCATTTCAGCTTGCATCCTGTCTAATTTTCTGCTAATGCTTTAAATATTTTGAATTTGTCCAGAGCTTCCGATTTATTCTTGAGAAAAGCAACCCATGTCATTCTGGAGAAATCATCTATTATCAGCATGAAGTAGGATTCTCCACTTGGTGTTTTAGTTCTTGCAGGTCCACACAAATCCATGTGCACAAGCTGGAGTGGTCTTCTTGTTGATGACTCCTCTTTGGCCTTAAAGGATGTGCGGGTCTGTTTACCCAATTGACAAGATTTGCATATGGTATTAGAAGGCTTCTTTATTTCTGGCATGTTTCTGACAGCTTTCTTCTTGCTTAGTTTGATGATGTGATCGAAGCTGAGATGTCCCAATATTTTATGCCATAACCATGACTCCTCAAGTTTGCTAAGATGACATGCTTCATCTTCCTCTTTCACAATGTAAACATTGCTCTCTGTTCGAACTCCTTTGAGAAGAGTCTTACCTGTGGTGCTTGATCTGACTTCACAATCTTGTGCTCTAAAAAGAACTTCACAGCCTTTGTCACACATCTGACTGACACTTAGTAAATTTTCTTTCAGCCCATCTACAAATAGTACATCTTGGGCCTTTCCTCTGCCATTGTCTATGTTGACTGAGCCTTTTCCCTTGATCTTACCTGATTTATCATTGCCAAAAGTAACATTGCCAGATTTCTTTTCATCAAGAGTTATAAACTTGCTTTTGTCTCCAGTCATATGTTTTGAGCAGCCACTATCCAGGTACCACTGGCTTTTCAGGTCTTGAGTAGTTAGGGCCAGGTCACATTTATTCTCCTTCTTTATCCACAGGAGGCATCCTTTTGTTTGGTATCTTTTGTGAGTTGATGAATCACATCCTTTCAGAGGACATTTGGAAGGAATATGTCCAGCTTGATTGCATATAAAGCATTTGATCATAGTTTTTGCAGTATTGTGAGTATGAACAGAATTTCTTTGATTCATAAACCTCCTTGAGGTGTTGAACATCAATATTTGTCCATACTTTCTACATTCAATAATTTTATGACCAAATTCCTTATAATAGAAACAATAACCATAGAAACTATTTGCATACCTGATGTAAGTTTTTCTTTTCCATTTGTTTGCTTGAGGTAGTCTTTTCAATGTTTGCATCTTTTGCTGGTTTGAATTACTCCTCCTTGCATGGCAATATGCAACAATGTGTCCCAGCTTGCAGCAGATATAACAGGTGGCATTCTTCATAGGAGGGAAGAATCTCCTTTGGTGGCTTCCGAATTTGACATATTTAGAGGCATATGATTCTTTTTCTGTTGTCTTAATATTTATTGCATTCTTTCTTACTAGAGGTTTCTTTTGATCTCTGTCTTTCTCCTTACAGGTTTCTTCTTTTGTAGGAATTGCTTGAGCTGCTTCATCATTCTTCTTGGCTTTTACAAAAATAATCTCTCTGTCAACCTTTTCTTTTCCTTTACTTGATTCTCCTTCATAGCCTATTCCAGTTTTTATCATGGGAGATCTTTGAGCACCCAGAATTTCATTCAACTTACTCGAGCTTGTTGTTTGAGAAGAATTTATGACCACTTTCCTTTGAGCATTTTCTAATTTCTTCCTAAGACATACTACTTATTCTTCCAACTTTTCTTGTTCTTGAGATTTCTCCTTGATTTTCTTAAGTAACATGTCCTCTATCTTTTTGGCTTCTTCAAGCTTTATCTTTAGCTTCTTTAAGACTTCTGAATTCTGTTCTTCTCGTACATACTTGAGGAGAATGTCCTTTTGTTTTCTGCATTTCAGTTTGAGTCTGTCAATCTCTTCCGGAGCACTTCTTAGCTCCTCCTCAAGGTCGACTTTCCCTTCTTCTTCTTCATCTTCTAGCAGGAGTCCTTCAAGTTCTTCTATGGCCATCAACAAGAATTCGTAGGTTCCTTCTTCACTTGAGGGTTCATCTGAATCTTCAGATGTATTTCTCTCTTGTTGAGCGTAGAAGGATTTTCTGCTGAACTTCTTTCCTTTCTGCCAGTTCTTTGATTTATTTCTCTGTGACTCTTGAGGTTGATTCCTTACTTTCTTGTGAGGACACTTAGCAGCATAGTGTCCAAATTTTCCACTGTTGAAGCATTTAAAAGGAATTTTACCTTTGTATTTACCTGATCCTCTATCCAATTTCTTGACAAATTTTGCCTCTTCTTCATCTGAGCAAGAGAATACGTCTCCTTCTTCTTCTTTCTTCTTTTCTGATTTAAAAGCTGCCTCCCTCGTACTTGTCTTCTTCTGTGGGAGCCTCATTTCATAGGCTATTAGATTTCCAAGTAGCTGGTTCATGGTCAAGGTCTCCTAATCAGCTGTTTCTTCTATTGCAGACACCTTTGGATTAAACCTGGATGGAAGAGATCTTAGAATCTTTTGCACAATTATACTTTCTGGCATTTTTTTCTCCAAGAGCTTTCATATTGTTAATAATTTTTGCGGCTTTTAGAAAGAAACTATCAATGTCTTCATCATCATTCATTTTTAAGTTCTCAAACTGGGCTCTATAGACTTGAAGTTTGGCAGTCTTTAATTTCTTGTCTCCCTCATGTATGTTCTCAAGAGTATCCCATATATCTTTGGCAGTGTATTTGTGCATTACTTTAATAAATTCTGCTTCACATAATCCATTTAGGATGGAATTCATGGCTTTTGCATTAGCCACAAAATCTTGTTTTGTTTCTTTTTTTGTGTCAGTTGCCTTTGGGGCATATCCTAATTCTACAGCATCCCAGACTTCTATTCCTAGAGACATTATGTATGTCCTCATTCTGATTTTCCAGAAAGCATAAGTTTCACAAGTGAAGAAAGGGGCTTTATTGGTTGAGCATCCTTCTTTACTAGCCATCTTGGGAACCTAGGATCTCCTTTCAGTTGTTAGACTTGAATAAAGGAACTTGGCTCTGATACCAATTGTTGCACCTTTAGTTAAACTGAGAGGGGGGGTGAATCAGTTTAACACATTCCTGAGCCTTTTAAAACTTTTCATTAAACTTATTTATACCTTCATTTCATATTCAATTAAATATATGAGTAATCTTAGAATGTAAGCAGCAAGCATTAATATAATATAACAGTAGACTTAATATGAGAGCAGCAGGTATTAAGCAGATGATATAATTCAGATCAACACATAAATATCATGCACAGAGACACCAGCTATGAGTGGAAACCCATAAAGGAAGAAAACCACATCTTATTATTGTTGTGATGCAAAGGAAAGCTCCAACTCCCTCTCAGCACTGTTTTTCTGCAGGCACCAACCTACAGGAGGCTCCAACCTCAATTCTGCAAGCTACAACTTGCAAGGAAGCACCAAATGCCTTCAATTTTTTGCAGGCACCAACCTACAGAAGGCTCCAACCTCAGTCAGCTACAACTGACAGCTATCAAGCTGCAACTTGATAGGGAAGCTCCAACTTCCTCAATTTATCAAACTGAATGTTTGCTGATTTACTCCAGATATCAGCTCTGTTCTGTATCTGCTCTTCTTCCCTTAATCTTCTCTGCTTTTTTCTTCTATATTCTGCATTCTCTATATTTGCTCTCTCTCCCATTTTTGAGCTTATTAAATTGAAATTATATATAGAAATTATCACATGATTGTTTGTATTTCACAAGGAATTTGGAGTGAACAGTCATGATTCTTTGGCTTCTGTCTTCTTATTCCTTTTTTCCAACTCATTTTTAGAATTACTACAATATGTACAAATTTCCATGCTACAGTGGGATTTTGTCTTTTCCTTAGAATACTTGCCTTTGCATCACAAACAATAAAAATAATTACAACATTTACATTCACATTTTTCAGTTATATATCTCAATTTCACTCAGCTCCTTTTTTGGATTTGTCTTTTCCTGATGCTGTCAAGAAATTGTTTTATATACTTTGGTTCACTGTTATAGTGTGCATCTGAGTATGTATATCTGTCAAACCTGTAATCTCTACGTATCTATGTTAGACCCATACCTTTTGTAAAGCTGTGCGCCATCCTGACAATCTCGCAATGCCCAGTTCCTGTTTGTTTCTTCAATTAGAGTCTTCTTAACCCTTTCTTTAATCCATTTATCGAATTCCTAGGATTTGATTGATGAATACCTTGATAATTTTCATCGGCCTAAAGGCAATCCTTATATCTCCCAATATAACAAGTCCTTTGTCAAAAATGGAACCAACGCACTCAGCCATCCACAATTCATATGACACCCACGTCGTATATTCAAACATCATACACATATAATATCTCAAGATATATGTACCGCCTCCGTTCATTTTACTGGAGTTTAGAATGAATTACCAACGTTAATACGGACCTATCCAGCCTTAAGGTAGGAGCAGCGTTTATAACGTTGACGTTTTGTCAACATACCACCATGTTCCATATTATAAAATGACCCATATAATGCATAAATGTCATACCTTGTTTAACCCTCGGCGGACACATATGTTAAACTATATTGTATTCGATCAATGTTAAGACCCTTGGTGATATGTAATATGTTACGAACTTCAACTTTATCGTCGACCCTTATTTTAATAACTGACGCATTAACATCAAATTTTTATAATAGTCCTTAGGCCCTGGGCCCACAAAAAAATTGCGGAATGCATACACCGTACCTTTAATTAAACTTCGTGCAAATCCTGCGAGCGATCACCGTTAGATATCGAGCCTCCAGATCAACGGCTTGTATCGATTTTGCACGGGGTCTTTGGTTGATGATTAACGTGCGAAGGCGCATAGTGAAAGTGGTTTTCCCTGAGCCTTTGGAGCCACGTGTCGGCCCTTCTATGGAATCGCTCCGAAATTTTCAATACCACTTTCCGTATAAGAGTGGTGCGAAAAATACCAGAAACCGCCGTTACTGTTCCCCGTTCCTCTTCGTGGTTCTGTTGCTTTAATCCAGGTTCCATCCAGCTTCGCGTTCCGTCGTCATTCGTGCATTCACCATTTCCTCAGCCCAGTTGGTTCAGTGAGTTTTGAACCAGTGCTGCACCAAGTTATAGTCTCGCTTCTCCTCCCATACTCGGTCGAGTAATAGGACCATTTTACTGTATTCCTATATTATAAACATAGTGCCCGAACATGAATTCAACCTTACTCCGTCTATACAGAGAGTCTCCCCAATTATGCACAGTACATCATTAAACCAATTACAGGGTATACGCATTTCAATTTCCATACAGAAGCCAAATTCCAACTCTCATATGATTGTTCAAAGACGCAAGGCATTCTCCACAATTAAATAACAATTGCTCACGAGTCCTGAATTATGAACCCGTACTCCCACAGAGAGTGTTCAAACGAACTATATACATAATCCAACCATGGATTTTTATTCAGTCTGAGCAGGTCTATACAGGTTTGTCCTCGATTCCTCTGCTACCTCTCTGCTTCAAAGTTTGCTGGTTCAGGTACTCCTCCTTTGCCATCCCTTTTGCCATCAATGACAACATTTCCAACAAATACAAATTTTTATTGATAGAAGTGCAAGAAGGCATGAAGGAACTCAAGGTGCTAGCATAAAAAATGAGACAATAGGAGCAACCAGCTAGCTAGATAGTGCAGAAAAATCAATCAGTGTAGCCAAAGCACTGATTAGAGACACAATTTGCGTTAAGAATTTTGCAGGTAATTGGAGGAGCACTGAATTTTGAAGATGCAGAAGATAGAGAGTGCACTAAAGGATTTGAAAGCATGAGCATGAACCTCGCCGCGCTCAACACTCCAACATTGCATGAGCTCCACCAGCGAATCGTAGAATAATTTAAGGGGCGCAAAAAAAATCTCTTACAGTAAAAAATATAGGTGCTTTGGAAAGAACCGCTATGAAGAAACATCTTGATCAGGTACTCAAGGAATGAGAAGAGGTGCGCCAACATAAACAACAGTTGGAAGAAGTTATCAATACAACTTGCAGTTAAGTTTCAGATGTTTAGGTCCTTGAAGAGGACCCAACAATAACAAAGGTTCTAAATCTCACTCTCACAATAAAGGAATCAAAGGAAAAAAATGAGAAGCTGAAATTCGAATATATAGTCCACATTATTGAGCTGAAAATGAGGTTGCAGTGAGCCACGCCACCTGAAGTCAGAGAGAAGAGGGAAGTGGACCTCAAAACCACACTAGATGGTATCTCCACCATATTAAAGGACTTTGGTAAAATTTTAGAAGATACAATGGATATTTGGAACTTGCTACAGGAGGATCCAAACATTCAGTATATTAAGGAAGAGATATAGGCAACGCAGAAGTAGTTGGAAGATATCTAGGCAACTGCAAGGACCTTAGCACTTGCACATTGGCTCGCTCAGATCACAGAATGAGGCTATTCCACTCTCATAGATAGTCAATGGCAAGCTTAAGGATTTGTGCAAGCGGTAGAAAGATATCTTGCATAAGATATTCGCGCTGACCAGAGAGAATTTGCTTGAGGAAGTGCACCACGAAGAAAATAATATTGCAGATATGCTTCAGCCCTAAAATAATGCCTATGACAACATAGCAATGAATATTCTTGGCGTAACAGCTGAGGGAGTTGGGATGAGTCACATTTAAGTGTTGGGGGCCTATTGGGTGTAGCCCAACTTGGTCTATGTTTCGGAAAAATACTCCACAGATGAAGGAGCAGAGTGTACGATACCATGAAGATAAATCTACCACACGGTGTTTAGGGGCTTTGGGGTGGGTCAAACCCCCTCATTTTTTAACATTTTTCAGTTTTTAGCTAGTTATTTTTTCTACCCATGGTATGTGGACCATGGTTTTGTATGATGTAAAGCTATATAAAGCAATTAAGGATTTTTCGAAGTGATATATAGAGATAGATGATGTAATAGTGATGAGCACAAGAACTTGGTATATACCTTTTAGTTTGTTATAGGTCTTAGGAAGGCACTGCAACTGTGTGCATGGAAGCCTTGAAGAGTCTGCACCACCTGCAGTTGTGTGTGCAGGTCGAAGAAGTAAATGTACTGAAGAGACTTATCATAATAAAGAAGAAGAATTTTTGGAAAGAATATTTTGTGTCTTTATGTGTTGCGTTTTCTTTTTATCTATTTATGTGAAGCTATGGTTATGACGTCATTTATCCTATACTGTAATGTGTTTACGTTTATCTAAATGATGCGAAGTGATTAAGTAAGCAATTACCGCACAGTAGTTTCTTGTATGATATAATATTGGTTAAGTATAGAAGAGAAAATTAAATCCACCTCACGTAGTCCCTCAAGGCTTCAAAAACCTGGTTCTCGAACCACCCATTGCCACCCTAGGTGAGACTTTGATCTACTTGCAGTTTGTTGCCGAAAGAGCCGGTGTCTAGGCTTTTGTTGGTGGGTAGTACAAGTTGAACTTGGAGCAAGCCCAATCAAGCCAAAAGTGAGGTGAAGAAACACCAATTACAACTAAATCAAATCCAAAACTAAGATATTTTACATTAGTATCATCCTTAGGGATCAAGGGATCGACATGCATGTTATGCTCTGTGGGGTTTATTTTAAAATTAGTGTTAGTCAAGAGAGGGCCTTAGCCATTTCAAGTAGGTGAAGGTGGGATAATACTATGAGGATATTCATGAATAGAGACTAGGATATTTTCAACGAAATTAATTCTAATCTCATCAAGAGGAAGAGGCATTATAAAATCTTGATTTTTAGGTTGTCCTATTTCAACAGGATTTATGGGAACTTCGGAAGAAAGGAAACATGGTTCCTTTTCTTGCAATCTCTCTTCATTACCTAAATTATTAATGATATAACTTTCATTAGTTAATGAAGATTAAGAAGGATGTGGAATTTCACAAGATGTAATTTCTTCCTAATAGTCTTGATAATTTTCTCAACTAACATTAGTTGGAAAGAAAAAATTAGGGATAAGGTATGGCTTATTTCAAACTTGCATGCTACTGGAAATATCACCAAATCATGATTCATTTCATATTCAAATTGTTGCAGAGAAAGGCATACCAATCACTAGATTTTTTCACCCAAATACATCAAATCCATGTACCTCTTAAGAAATTGATAATAAATATGGACAAATATATCAACAAAATATTCCAATAATTTATGTGGTTTCCATATAATATTATTGATATTTTTAAACAAACTTTGACAACCATACTTTTCAAAAGCATGATGAATTTACTTACACTGCTCAAAAGAATCTATAAACACAACTGGAAATGTTTTGCAGCACTCCTTCATGTGAACTCCAAGCTAAGGTGTGAAAAGTCGACAAGTAGCATCTCCGCAATGTACTTCGTTATAAACACAAAGCTTAACAAATTGACGTGTATTTTCAAAAACAAATATTCCACCTATTGGGTGTGGAGCCTTTATATCATCTTCATCCAAAGGTCTTGTTTCAGCCACATTTAGATCCCAGTCGGTGACACGGGGGCTTTTCCCTAGTAGTGTGAGGGTTTTTGGGTAGCAACCCCAAAGAGAAAATTAGAAAAAAACTTCCTTTGCAAAATATTGTAATTTCTTAGTCAATCTTAGTCATTCATTAGGTGAAAGATTTAACGATAGAATTTATGTTAATTTAGGGATTGTTTTCCTACAAGGAAACCCTAAATTTTATATGAGCTAATTGTATTATGGGTATGCATTATTTTGTGTGAGAAAAATAGACGAGACTATGTTAGAGTGAATAGGAAGTTACAATGTATTTCTTGTAGATAATATACCTTCATTTTGTGGATAATATAAAAGGAAGGATTAGTTGTTTCTATGTGACCTAAGCCAAATTGGGTAAACCGCATATATCTATTTCTCTTGTTTTATATTTTTCTGGTTGTTTTTGCAATATTTTATGTGTTCTCCTCCTTTGTTATTTCATTTCTAACATAACCCTCACCATCAAACTTATTTTGGGACAGGTGATGAAATATTCCCCTAGGGAGTAAAAAATTAGTACTTTTAGAAAAAAAATCCACAATGAAGATTTTGGAAGGAGCCATTTGAAGAGACCATGTTTTGATATAGGGGCTCCCTAGTATCATCTTCCCATTTTCTCCTCCTTCTAGTGCCAAAATCTGTTGACAGAAAAATTTGTCTCACCAAAAATTAGAGGGTCTCCTAGTTGTAAAGTCCAAATTAGACCTCATGTTGTTTGGGATAGAAGACCCATCTTGTATGTGGGACTAGCTTCCACCAGGAAATTTTTTCTCCTAGCAATGAAATGTGGAGATGTTAGCATGAAGACAAAAAAAAAGCTGTGAAAATGGGAACTAAATCTACCTAGAATTGAGAACGTGCAAAACATGATACAAGAAATTAACAACAAAACAACAACAAGAAGAATGCCACAAGAAGGATCAGTAAGCTAAAACCATCTAAAACATACATGAAAAAAATAGTTCCATAAATTAATTGCAAATCAATTGATAAGAAGTTATTGACATAACTCGAATTGCAAATCAATTCACAACAAGTTATTAACATAGCTTGAATGACCAACACCCGCAATTATTTCCACAAATTAGCAATATATGTCATCACGCTGCAAGTAAATTTGCAGTTTAGAGATCATGTCCGAGTCACTTGAAGTGCAACCTACGATTTGATAAAAAATGCAGAATTGGGGGCAAATTGTCTTCAAGGTGTCGGTAAAAAATCCTATTCATAATATTGGTCAAAAGTTCCTTCCACAATGCAAGTTGCATCCTCTCTCCATAATGCAAGTCGGATCTTCCAGCTCTGGTTTGGGTTCATATTTTGGTTGGAGACTGCAATCAAAATCTGCCGCCCAACTTTGCCTTGTCGCATGCAACTTAATCAAGAGCACAATTTAAAATACAACTTCACTTCGCCCCTCTCCTCTTTCACAAATATGATGTCTTTCAATGTCCTTGCATCATTTCTCCTCAGCGTACTGGCTACTACGCATGAATGATTTGAAATGTCTCCTTTGATAGCTCTTCAGCATTCAAACAAGCCAGGGTCCACAGCTTATATTCATTAATCCACTGTCCCTTTATGTTTATCTTTCACCTTGGTTCATTTTTTCATTTTTTCACCCTGCCTCAGGAGAATACATTGCTCCTTCTGGTGGAAACATAGAGAATTGATCCTCAAAAATAAACTGTGGAGGAGCGCACCATGCACCCTAGTGTAGAGCATTGATGCAACTTGCACTTCTTATTAGTGTACCATAGATAATGGGTTACATATAAGGGCTATGTATTCCTTCCATAACTTGATGCGATAATCGTTATTTATTTTTGTATATATTAGAGTTTTAACTAAACCTCCTTTCATTTGTGAAGGTATCACTTAACCTCCTCATCATCAATCTCAGATAATGTCTCTATTTCCTCATCCATCTCATCTCTAACTTCATTTCTTGCTTGGGAATGAGATCGAGTCAAATCATGTATCTCAACTCGACATTCAATGATATCCTCTGATCAAGAACTCCCGAGTTTGTCTATCACCATTTGGACTGTCTGCATTTCCACCTTTAGAAGTTGTAAAGAATTTAATACTTTCATAACGAATTGAACCGTCTGCATTCTCATGTTCTTGTGCATTCTGATTCATTAGTTTTTCTTCATTTGTTTACATTGTAGCATTGTCGCAAAATCATTTCTAAGTGTTTAATTAACACTGATCCTCTTCATCTTCTTCATTAAAAAAAATATACTTTCTCTTTTGTTTTACTTAAGGCATCCTCCCTCCTTTGTTTTTAAACATGTTGGAATGCAGGTGTGTATATCCATTGTATAAAACATTTATAATATAATCATGACCTGTGTGTTAATCTCCACCATAGCACTACGCGATGCCTATTTCATTGATGTCAAGTTACAATTTCATTAGTCACAATGCTGGGAAATCGCATTTTTAGATAGTAGTGGGATTTGTGATCTAAGCCCAGTCTTAATTTAAGCGCAAGTCGGAGAACACATAAGTCACATTTCTGAGTCACACTTCCACTAGGGAGTATAACTGTGACTTGTGACCTGAGGAGGGGAAGATTACATATCTAGTGCCAATAGCATTTTGACAGTTAGTGTTGATGAGGGCTAATATTGTGACTTGCAACCTAAGCTCGCCACAATTTAAAACTTTAGCACAAGTCGCATTTTCAGTCATCCTTGTCAATCTTATGACTAATATCTCTGCTACATCAATGTGCCCGTGTCTCCTGGTATCTTTTATTAATGAAGCGTCAATGATATAATACTAATATCCTTGAAGAGGATTGTGGTCGTGTGTGAAATTATTTAATTGCTATCAACACAACTTCTGGAGGCTCCTTATCACGTTCTCAGCTTATATGTTTTGAATGCTGCTTTTAAATATTCTCTTTATGATTATCATCGCTACCTTTCATCGTGTTTTAACGTATGGTTTAGATTGTCTTCAACGTATATACAAAGCTATCTATTGTGATGCAAGGAATTTCGTATCTCATCGCATCCTTTAAATGAATTTGGCGCTTTCCTCAGTTAGTTTCTAACATTTCCTTTCCATTTCTTTCATTATATTTCTCCAATATTGCTTCCATGTTCGTCCATCACATCACTTCAATGGAATCTCTTTCTTGCAACGTTTGGGCATATATTCCTATGTTTGGAGTTTCAACGCATTGCACTATGTCTTGCTACTTCTTTGATAAGCCGTGGACACGAGTCATTCAATGCAACTTCTCCATGGCTTTCAACAAAGTTTTTGTATCGGTATTAACATAATGTTTTAGAAAGATATTTTTTATATCTTATGCATATTTAATATATTCCTCGCTCATTTTGTATAACCTTTCCATATGTAGGTAGGACTTTGTAGACAATTATGAAACTTTTATATCAATTTAATTGCACCCTTCTAGAAGCTTCCAGCACGTGGCTCATCACTAAATTATTTAACACCTTTTCCCTTGTGTTTCTCCTTATTTCATTAGTGTATTATTGAGCTCCTTATGGCATTACTCAATATATTCTTGATTGCTTACACTACGTGTCATAATTCAATATAAGTTTGGAAGATTATGGGAGATAAAATAAGTTTACATGAGATTTAGTGATAAAGCTTTAAATGATAGTAGATAAGGTTATTAGAAGCATAGTTTAATTGTATTTTGTCAATACAAATGCTTAGGATGTTCCAAATGCCTTTTTCTTGAAACGAAGGTATGTGACACTATAAGGGTCAAACTTGCGTGTATCATTGAAATATGTCCACTAATTCAACTACCAAGCACATGAATAAGTGACATTGATGTATAACGAAATCATGATAGTATAGGGGTTCAAAGGTGGTTGAGTGAAACACTAGTTACCGAACCTTAATGTACTAGATATAATGGGAATCATGGAAAATTTTAGGGGTTAATATTGGTAGGTAAGCTAATTTTCCATGATTTTTCTAAAAAAAAGATTCGTCAATTTTCATTTTTTGTAAAAGTGTTTCGTCCATATTTTACAATATAAAATTATTTTACTTTAAAAATCGTCAACATTATATAGACAATATATATAATATCATTATAAATTTGAATAATTTTACAAATACATCAATAAAGATTTTATATTTTTCACATTAGGTACTAGTCAAATTCGCCAATTTTTTAAACTTCAAAATAATTTTCCATCCTTAAAATTTTACCTGATGGGAATCAAGATAAATCAAAGGGAATGAGTTTAATATACTTGATAAAGGCATGAGCCTAAGAAAAATTTTTCTACGGTGATTAAAAGATCTCAGAAATTCAAAGACATAAACATCACACTCAAGATGTGTACCAGTACAAGGGGAATCAAAATTTGATTGTTAGGAAAATTATTTTTGGTTTTGTTGTAACTGCTACAACAATTGGAAAACCACTTGTAGAATCCAACATTTCTTCAAATGTCCCTATAACACATCAAGTCTTTTTAATAGTGGAAGGGAGTATTAAACTAGATATTATGGGTATCACTGAGGTTACTTGACCTTCTATAGATATGCCCTTCATATGTCTCATTAGCTAGGTCCTATTATTCTTTACACAATGAAATAAGAGCTGACATGTGTCAACCTTCAATAATAATGTAGATAACATGATAGAGGATTTATTGTATTCATAAATTTAAAGTGAGTTTGTAGTGTTCCTCCACTGCAAGTAGGCCTATTTAGTACCTTGAGAGAGTCACTTAAGAAATCAAAAGAATTACTTCATTCCCAATAGGCTTCAGCTCACAAGTGGACATTGAAAACATACATTGAAATATTCAATACCACACGGTTAAAGTTATATATATATATATATATATATATATAGGTTATATTAATGGATTTCGGTTCCCCACATGAATCTATTTGTAGTTTCCTCATTCATGAGTGAGACGCAAAGAAATTATGTTGGGGATATTGTTTTCATGACTAGATCTATGATAGGGTATCACTTGGAGTAGCCATTACAACCACATGCAACCATTGGATTAGGGTTTCAACATTGAGCTAAAGTGACAAAAGAATCTCTTCTAGGATTTCAACATGTAGAAAGAGGCATAAGGGAAGCTCATCATGGCATACAAGGTTTTTAGGGAAAATGCATTGAACAAGGCTTATGTGAAAGTGTGAAAGGTCATGCACTGCCATGCAACATAGAGAAAAAATGCAATATTAGGTAAACAACCAGTGTATTCTATGCACAAAGGAGATAATATTGCGTGCATGGTGCAATGCAGTAAAAAAGACTCTAGTACACACACGAAAGGAAAACATTGTGGTGCAATGCAAGAAAAAACAACTACCTATAACCAAAAGGGCCATGCAATGCTTATGCAACTAATTTTTGTATGTGATACATTCAAGAGTACTATGGGAAGATGAGTACCATATATGTGCATAATTTTATGAAATGAA
The DNA here is from genome assembly GCA_034641835.2 of Pinus albicaulis. Classification (NCBI taxonomy): domain Eukaryota; kingdom Viridiplantae; phylum Streptophyta; class Pinopsida; order Pinales; family Pinaceae; genus Pinus; species Pinus albicaulis. Next base: position 347,978,320 of record CM076584.1, read on the forward strand.
AAAAAAATACTTGTAGTAAATAAAATACAATAAAATCATGTCTAAAACATAACTGGTCTAAACATAAACCCCTAATTTAACTAGAGAGGAGACTGGGTCGTGTGAAGTCAAATTTCCAATGCAACCATTGCACTAGTTCCAAACCTACTAAAACAAAGATGCCAATGATTAAACCCAGTATGAAGTATTGTGAAAAAAAAAATATACTACCTCTAAATCATGAACAAGAGCAATAAGATCACCCTTCTTGACAGGAAAACATGTTAGACAAGACTGTTCTAAACAAACCCAAATTCTATCTTGATAAAAAAATATAAACTTGAAAACCCTAAACATTTCTCCATGGTATGCATTCATTTATTCTTAACCTTAAATAAAGCACACAAGAGATGAGATGTTGCCTCCTTGTAGAGGAATTAGTTATATAGGACTCTTCTAGCTAGTCAACAATCGTATCATATTCAACAATTTTCCAAAGATTGGAATCCATCTGGTCTAACTTTGTTATGGGAAGAATATAGCATGGCAACCCCAATATGAGCCTATTCATGGGTTTTTTCCACAATGTGACAACCAAACATAACCATCAATGATAGATGAACTGCCCCAGCATATTGACAAACCTATGAACCTTTAAATGGTAGATCATCAAATGTCACTGGCTTTGAAAGATCAGCAAATGAATGCATATGGTCATCATGAGTTGTGACAAAAAAATCATTTTTGACTATATTTTTGGTTTGAAAATATGTTCTGGTATTGAAATATTGGTTACCCAAAACCTAATATCCTTCTGGTCTTAGTAATACATATGAATCAACAGGATTGGTTTTATGAAAGACACGATTGGTTTTATGAAAGAGTGAATCATGTGAATTTTTCCATGACATAGAGTTGATTTCCAATTGGATGAAAGATGGGAAATATTCTGGTTTTTTCCCTCTTCAGAACGTAATATAGCACCAACATGTACCTGATCAAAATCTGCACCAGCTAAGTGAGAATCTAAATTACTTGAAACAAATGATGGTGTAATCTTTTAAGCAAAAAAATCAAAGTACAAGGAGTGATGCATAGTGGTTGAGAGAAGATGAAAATATTATCTCAAATAAACATCAACTAGATAAAAATCTTTCAAAAAGAAGTTTTCATCTGGTGAGATGGTGGTGAAAGGATAATCATGTGAGGAAACCCTAATCTAACCTAGTTCAGGGATCTCATGAGGATTGTGAGAACTTCACATAACCATCATCAGCATATTAAGTGCCTCAACTTCTTAACAAGTCCCTAAACTTTCAAAATGTGGCTCATCAAATTTCAATGGCTTAGTGGGGTCAACATTGAATATGAACAACTACCCATGGGGGCTTCACTGGGGTAGCAATAGCATACCATGTTTTTTCACATTGGGGGATATATATTTAGGAAAAAAAAAGATATAATATATTGATCATTTAATTGGGAGTAAAGGGTTTTCCTATTGGCTAGAATAGAAAATGGAGCTCAAATATAATGAACAAATATAAATGGGGTAGAAAAAATGTTAATGAAAAAAAAGTTACCTACAATATCTAGTGAAAGTAGGGGTTTTTTTAATTAGGAAGGTGTATTGGTTTCAAATTAGTACAGGGTTAAATAATGTGATTTTTAGAGGTATTTTCCAATATGTAGTCAAATTAGGGGTATTGTTTAGTATTCAGAAAACACAATTGATATTTCAAAGACTCATCGAGTGAAGTCCCCATGCAACTATCGTTATATCAGTGAATATTTTTTCAATAAGATGTAAATCGTCAAAGACACTAATTTGATTATATTTGGTACGGCCAACGCATGATATTCTTAGAAGGATTTAGAATGAGGATGAATCTAACAGAGGACTTTATCAAACCTTTCAAGATGTATAATATTCCTCTTCACTTGTTAAAGATTTTAAATTAAAAAGATCATGAAAAAGGTATTTAATAGTTTCATCTTTTGGTTGTGAGACAACACCATTATGTACTTGATTGCAATCAAAACCACCAGGATAAATATTTAAAGGGTTTGAAGAAATCGTTGGCGTATTGGACTCATTAATTAACTCAAGGTACCATGTGTAATGTGTTAAGGATGAGGGAAGATGAAATGAGTGAGGTGAAGAAACATCAATTCGAAGTAAATCTGATCCAAAACTCAAATCTTGCACATTATTATGAGCCTAAGGGATTATGGGATCAAAATGCATGGTATGCTCTGTTGAGTTGATTATCGCTTCAATATTATTCAAGAGAGGGATGTGTTCATTGCAAGTAGGTGAAGGTGGGAGAATACTATGAGGATATTCATAAATATATCATGGAAGATGTTCAACGTGATTAAGTCGAATCTCATCAACAAGAAGAGGCATTATAACAACTTTATTTTCAGGTTTTCCTATTTCAGAAATATTTGTTTTCAGGTTTTCCTATTTCAGAAATATTTATGGGGATTTGTAAAGAAATAATATATGGTTCCTTTTCCTGCAAGCTCTCTTCATTGCCTCAATTATTAATGAAAAAAAAATTATTAGGTAATGAATATTGATGAGGATGTGGAATTTCACAGGAACTATTTTTTCCTTACAGGATTGAGAATTTTCCCAACTCACAGTAGTTGGAAAGTCAAAATTATAGACAATATCTAGCTGATTTATAACTTGTAGATTACCAGAATTATCACCAAAATCATGATTCATTTCATCTTAAAATTGTTGCAGAGAAAGGAAAATCCCTCACTATAATTTTTCACTCAAATACATTCAATCCATATCTCTCTCAAGAAATTGATAACAATGATGGAAAAACCTATCAGCAAAATATTGCAATAATTCATGTGTTTCCATCTAAGCTCATTCATATTTTTAAATAGACTTTGAAAATCATACCTCTGAAAAGCATGATGAAGTACCTTGACAAATTGCTTCAAAGAATGGATAGACATAACTAGGAATGTTTTGCACCATTCCTTAATGCAACCTCCAACCCTAAGAGTAAAAAGTATGAAAGAAACATATTTGCAATTTAATTCATTAGGAACACAAAATTGAATAAATTGAAGTGTATGTTTAAAGGTAGATATTCCACCCTGGTAGTCAATTTTATTATGAGACTACTGATGAACTATTTCTGTACAGACTCGAAGATTAAGAAATTTAGAAAAATAACCCAGAAAAAATATTTGGGAAGGAGCTATTTCAAGATATGATGTTTAGATATAGGGGCTCCATAGGCTCAACTTGTCTTCTAACCCTCCTTCTAGCACCTAAATATGTTGATGGCCCAACAATTAGGGGATCTCCCTGGTGTTAATTCCCAATTAAACCTCACACCATGTGGGATAGGAGCCACATCTGATATGTGGGCCCAACTTCCACCATGTAGGTTTTCACTCTTGACTACCAAAATGTATAGATGTTAGCTTGAGGACAAGAATGAAATTACTAGAAAATTGGAACGAGGTCAACCCATGATTGATAACATGAAGAACAAGATACAAGAATGTAACAACAATAAAAAAATCAGAAGCATGCGTAAAGAAGGGTTAGCGAGCTAAAACCATCTCATATATGAATGAATAGGAAGGTGCCTGAATTTAATTTCAAACTAGTCCTCAACAAACTACTAGAATTAGCATGGAATAAAAGAGCAGAGATTCAAAAGAAAACTCACATGAAACAGCAATGATTTAGTTCATAGACGTATCATCCACATGAAAGCACACATACATACATCATGGAAATACTGGATAGCCATTAAAACCACCATGGAAGTGCATGGGAATAAATATCAAAAGGGGAGAAATTCTTAGTAATGTTTTGGCAAATACAAGTACATGTCCTACAAACTATCAAATCCCAATAGTGGAACATGGGTTACTCATACCATATACGTAAAATCCCCTTATCAACTCCCCTAGCCACTAATAAACTTGGCTTAAAATCCTACTCCAAACACATATTCTTCAATCTCTAGTTGATATGCTTATAAAGTGTCCATTGCGATGAGCATAAAATTATTTGAGATATCTTAAGCTATATCCTCATTAAGAAGAATTTTTTCTTCATCTGATAAGAGCCTTATATCTTTGGTATAAAAACTTTTCTTCTTAATTTTTTTTTCCTTTTGAATTTTTCTATACTTTCCCCTAGGTTCATGCTCATTATTTTTCTTATCAAGCCACTTAGAAGCATAGTGACCTGTATTACCACAATTAAAACACTTGATGGTAAAATAACCTTTATATTTACATGAGGTATCTTTAGCCTCCTCAAAAACTTGGCCTCCTATTCATCCAATTCACAACATGAGTCTTCACTATCTTTCTTAGGAATTTTATCTATTTTAAAGGTTTCCTCCCTTGCTATAGATTTATTTTTCCAAAATCCTCATCTCATAGGAAGTGAGTATACCATGAAACTGATCCATCATAAGAATATTGAGATATGTCATTTCTTCTAGAGCTAATATCTTGGGAATGAATCTTTTTGTAAGTGATCTCACCGCATTTTCGAGTACAACTAACACCTACAATTCTTCATCAATCCCGCTTATGGTGTTGACCACTTCATCCACCGTAAAAGGTAAATTAATATTTCCTCATCATCATGCATTTTCAAATATTCAAATTGCACTCTAAAGGATTTTATTTCACCTTTCTTTACCTTTCTATGGCCTTCATAGTAGCTACTCATTCTCTCCCAAATTTTCTTGATAGAGGTGAAATCCATGACTTTAACTAATTCAAATTCAGGTAGTCAAGCTAAAAGTGCATTCGTTTAAATAGAATTTTATGTGAACTTGAGCTTATCATCTCTAATAATCACAATTAGAGGATTTTCATAGCCATATTGCATACAATAACGGACATCTACATGAATATCTTGTAAATAAGCCCTTATTCTTACCTTTCAGAATGTATAGTTCTCATTCTTACCTTCCAGAATGTATAGTTTGTCCTAGGGAACCTAAGAGCCATGTTAGCGTGATCTCCTTTTTGGTTAGCCACTATCTCTAATCTTGCTTCTAGCTATTACACTAATCCTAAAGGAACTTAGATATGATACCAATTGTTAGAAACATAGATAATACTAAGAGGATGGTGAATCAGTATTATGAAAATTTAAAAAATATTTCTTTCACAAAGTAACGAATACCTTTAACACTAGAAAAAATAAACAATAACACATCAAATTCATAAATTAGTACACAAGATATAATGTGGAAACCCAAATGGAAAAAATACAAGTTATTTTTCTTATTATGATGCAATCAAAGCTTCAACTTCAATTACAACAAATTTTAGGCTAGAACTGACTTAAAGGCTTGAAACCTCTTTCTTGCTGCAAACAACAAATTGCTATTTTCTTACGCTCTAACCTAAAGAAAACTCCAACTCCCTAATTTATCATTACCCACTTAAAGGAAGCTTCAACTGCCATTTATGCAAGAACCAACTTGCACAACCCTCTTGATCCTTCTTTCATATAATTTTTATTCTCAAACCATGAAGGATTTCCTTCTTCAAAAATAATTCTTTTTCCTTGTCATTGAAATCACCTTTGTCAATAAACCTTTGATTCCAATTAGATCCAATTTTTCCCATTCTTTGTTGCTTATAAATAATTAGGGATGTTAATTTTAGAATTAATCATTAGGTTAACTTCATCTCAATGGATTTTTTAATTTATTTGTTATCTTATTTTTCACGTGCTATTTAACTATAGATCCACCTTTGTTCCACTTGTAAATAATCCAACTCTAAAACCTACATTTAATACTAGAGTGAGCTCTATAATTATCTATTGATTTAAACCAATTATGGTGTTTACACAATGTTTAGCAGGACTTCCAACTTTTGTTGGCTTCCAAATTTGGAATAACTACCAAATAAAGTGTAGCGCTACCAATCATGTTGAGTGATTGATTCACGAAAAAGCCAATAATATAGAGAAACTTTATTTCATCTACATGAAGGCCTATCATCTGCCCCAAGCCTTTCATTTTTACCATAGGTTAGTTCATGCATAGATTCTAGAACAAGAGCCAATCAAGAAGATAATATGGATTATGTAATGCCCTTTATGCCTTAAGTCGTAGCTTTTATGGACGACATGCTTAACATATCAATCAAGATTGTAGAACATTCGTAGTTCCAGTGCTCTCAAACATATCACCACATTACTTATAAATCCCAAAGGTCCAAACCGCTAAACAAACTGCAAAGGTTTGTTCACATGCTCCACACAAAAACCATTGGAAAGAAAGCCTTTGGCACTCCTTATGAAGATTTACATAATTTTGATTGATGGGAAAGTTATTGTTCCTTAGTTTATCAACCTCCACATGTTTCATTGTTATGAATTCCTCTCTACCACCAACATGAGACTTGAATCTTCTTATCAACTGATGGGGACATTCTTTTCCCTCCATATACCAATCTCAACCCTTTCACATATGTGCCTACCATTGGACCTTCGAGGTGAGATGTGAAACTTTACCTTTGTTGATGGATATGTCTCTTGGTCTTAGAATATTTTATAATTTTCCATTATCATGACCTTTGATGGCATAAATGACATCACCCCTGCATCACCTCACAAGAGGAAACCCAATTTTTGTTAAGTGTCAAACCACACCCCATGGGATTCGATGTCATAACCTCCAACGTAACAGCACCAGACATTACCATTGCACCACCATTGCTCCTTATTAAATTTTATGACATAATTTATATTTAAATTATTGTGGGAGGAGATATGGGGGAAGGGGCTAGGGCTTAACCCTAGCCACTTCGCTACCCCCCCTCTCCCCCAAAAAACAATGTGCATATGACCTTACCACCAAAATCGGGGTGCGGGGCACAATCCATCATCTAAACCGTTGCGGTCATTGTGCCATGTGACATTGCCTCCTTATTCGTTGATGTTGCCATGACCATAGTGAAGTCATTGACGTAACTTCATCATTGACCATAGGCATAATCTTCCATGTGGCCTCACTAGAGTTAAACCGTCAACGGTTATCAAACCGCCCTACGAATTTCTATATTAAAAAAGGTATTCGACGCCATAATGTATTGTTTTAAATTCGTATTTCAGGCACCATTGTGCATTTTAACGAGCTGACAATTTCACCCAGAATTCTAGTTAATTGTCCCCTAGTTAGCTGAATTAAGGGAGAAATTGTAGGACCGGTTCAGATTTTGGGGAAATTGTGGAATAGTTAGCATGAAAACTAGGGAGGCTCGTAACTTCTCCAGTTTTACCAATTTCGTAGTAGAAAGAGGGTATACAGGCATTTTTTGGCATTCTAGAGCTGATGGAATAGGTTTTCAAGCCATTTGAACACTGTAAATATGCGTAATCACCATTTTAAGCATAATGAAAGAGGTCCAAGCCATTGGAAGCTGGACCAAGGAGATGTAGCCCAGGAGAGATGAACTCCTTCATCATCTGTTGTTTTTTGGTTATTATTATGGTGCATTTATCTGTTTTTTGTGCATTTATCCAATTTGGTATCAAAGCTTATGTTTTCTTTGTTGTTGTGAGGATTTAATTTTTTGCAAGTGTATGTGATTCTTAAAAGGTTGAAGCTCAAGAGAGGAGAAGGACTACTTATGGTTGTAATTCCTCATGTTAGGTCAAGAATAAGGAGAGAAAATTTGCCTCAAGTTCCACCACCAATTCTTCCTCAAATTGCAATTGAAGCATCAACAAGCATGTCTCCGTAAGGAGGAACCGATAACATGTCAGATGATGAAAATAATTTTAGAAAATATTTCTTTGACATGACTAAAATGGTTAAGGTTCTCTATGAAGAAAGGAATTCAAGATTGCAGAGTGAAAGTTCGAAGCCCTCAAAAGGAGAGGATTCTTCTGGAGTTAAATGAGGAGATAATGACAAGCCTTCAAATGGAAATGGTGAAAAACCACTCTCTTGTCCACCATCATCTTCACCTTCATCCTCACCCTCATCTTCTTCCTCTTCCACAACCACTATTACTCAAACACATACACATACCCCAAGGGTGCATGGTAAAACCCCTTATTAAAACTTGATATAAAATTCAAGCTTCATATGTATAATGGTGAAGTAAATGTTGAAAGACTTGACAATTGGGTTCGTCAAATTCAAGTTTATTGCAGGATCCAAAACATCAAAGATGATGAACAAAGATTCAATTGGCTTCATTGAGGTTGGAAAGTCATGCCTTGATTTGGTCGGAAGCAAAAACACATGAGGATATGAAAAAGTATGGTAATGTCTCCACCTCTTGGATAGATTTTATTGATGCTCTTAGAAGACAATTTTATCCATTAACTTGTATGCAAAAGGCTATTATAGATTGGCAGAATTTTAGAAAACTAAAGGGTCAAAGTGCGCAAAGCTACACTCAAGAATTTAGAAGAATATGCTTGATATTAGGTGTATATTTGAATTCATAAGACACTGTTGAAATATATTGGGGTTTACATAGTTATTTACAACACATTATCCTTATGTTTAATCCTACAGGTTTAGATGAAGTTTGTGTCAAGGAAACCCATCTTAAAGCGAGAGGGAAAAACATTCCACAAGAGGGTAGCAAGAAGCCATTCACAAGTGGAGACAAGAGTAAGAAAAATTTCAAAGGGAAGGGAAAGAAGAATGCATCTATCAAAATAGAAGGAGAAAAAATATCATGCAAAAATTGTTCCAAAGAGGGTCATGATGAAGCTCATTATTGGAAGCTTTATCTTGAGATGAAACCGAAGAAGTTTAAGAACCAATGGAAGCAAAAGACAGCTAAGACTGCACAACATGACTTAGGCTCCGATTCGGGACATGAAGCAAAGATCACAAAAATGGGAATGAAAGGTAAGGAAATAGCAATAACCAGCTCTTCAAGTTGTCCTAGTGATAATCAAGATGATAAAAATAGAATTGAACTTTTCCATATTCGGGTTATTTCAAAGCACACCAAAATTTATACACTTTTTGATAGTGGTTCACAAGAAAATTTGATCTCTGAAGAGTTATTCAAGAAACAAAACTTAGATAATGTTCATCATTCAAGAAATTATCCTTTAGGTTGGATATGAAAGAATGAAAACTTACAAGTTATGAGGAAATGTATCTTTCAATTTTAAATTATATCAAACTTTCTTGATGAAGTTGAACTTGATGTAGTACCACTTGATATTTCTAGAATTGTGTTGGGAAGCCCATATTTGTATGATAGAAAAGTTATTTTCCATCACCATGAAAACAAATGTCACTAGTTCAAATATGGCATAGAGTACATGGTTAGAGCACATAGACAAAAAATAAATCTTTCACTTGTAAATGTTGGACAAATGAAGAGACTCTTTAACTCTAGTAAGAATTTTGTGCTTCTAATGGTCAAGAAAAAGAATGATGTTGAAAACGAAGCTTTTCAAACTTGTGATTCAAGATTAAAATCTGATCTGGTTGAGGTTGTTAACCAATATGATGAGATATTTCAGGAGCCAAAGGATTCCCTCCCAAGAGGGGAGTCCCACATGAAATAAAATTGCAACAATATTGTCCTCTTCTTAACATTGGCATGTTCAGGATGTCAGTGATGGATAATGTAGAAATTAAAAACCAAATTCAAGAGTTGTTGTACAAAGGGATCATCAAGCCAAGTACTTCGCCATGCGGGTCACCTACTGTTTTGGTGCCAAACAAGGATGGAACATGGCACATGTATGTGGACTTCCGTAAATTGAAAATAATTACGATAATGAGTCACTACCCACTTCCTAGAATTGGTGATTTACTTGATCAATTGAAAGATGCAAAGTATTTTACTAAGTTTCACTTAAGGAGTGGCTATCATCATATTAGAATTGTTGAAGGTGACACATGTAAGACAACATTCAAAATAAAGAAAGTTTTGTTTTAATGGCTTGTTATGCCTTTTGGTTTTTGTCATGCTTCAGCTACCTTTATGCATGTGATGAATGATGTATTGAGGCCATTTTTGGACAAGTGTGATATTATACTTAGATGACATCTTGATTTTTCGTAAATCTCATGAAGAACATGTCATGCATGTCAAAAAAAATACTCGATGTATTGAAGAAAGAAAAAATGTTTTTAAATATGTCAAAGTGTGAGTTTTGAAAATTTCCTTTAGTGTATTTGGGTCATATTGTTGGACGAGGTGAATTGAAAATAGACACCTCTAAGGTTAATGTCATTTTGAATTGGCCAAATCGTAAAACATCTATGAAGGTAAGAATTTCTTTGGGAGAAGCCCAATATTGGAGGAATTTTATTGCTAACTTCTCTTCTATAGTAGCTCCATTTCATGAATTGACAAGTGTGAGGTAGGGATTCTAATGGGGAGGTAAACAAAAAAAATCATTTGATTCATTGAAAGAAAAGATTAGTTTAGCACCAGTACTTTCACTTTGAGACTTGAGACAGTCATTTGAAATTCATACTGATGCTAGTGATTATGCCATGGGTTTAGTCATCATGCAACATAGTAATCCTATCTATTTTCATTCGAAAAATTTTAATGGTGTAGTGATTAATTATCCTACATATGAAAAGTATTTGTATGCATTGGTGCAAAGTGTGAAAAATTGGAAAAACTAATTAATGGGTAAGGTAACAAGTTGCATCGGATTCAGAACAAGGAGATCTATGTGGTCGTTAAGGTTCCACACCATTCCAACCACTTTCATTTTTTACCATAATTTTCAGCACTTTATCACTCCTCCCCACTAGAAGCTTTTGGACCCCAAAATATCACTTTTAGTTGTTTAAAAAATTAGGGTACAGTTCCCTCACCTTTCCAATCTCTATCTTTTTGGCCTTGCATGTCACACCTCCAAATTTCACACCCAACAAAAAAAAATTTCTTCATGAACTCAGACTTGTAAGTATAGATTTATTATGACATTTCACCTTTTTATCATGATGCTTTTCATCATCATATACTGTCGCAATTAAATCCTCTACTCCTACTTCTTACCTTATGCTAATTGCATCTCAAGGGTGAACATATTTTTCATGTCTTTGACCTTTACACATACTCGCATACCCTTGCAAATTCACCTTTGTCTTAAGGGTCATCTATGTCATTTATCGAATTGTTGAATATAATAGTAATTTCTATGGCACGTATAATCAAACATAAATTAAATGATCCTTGGATCAAACGCAAGTTTGACCTTTCGACACCATAGTGACGATTTCTCCGCTATGTGTTTTGGTATAGCCTTGAGGAAAATGATTTCGTTTTTTTTTTTATGTTTATATGATTCGACATAGTATTGGGATTTGATTATTTTCCATACGTTTGGCGTTAACCCCCATATATGCTGGTGGACATGACATATATCACGTTACATAAGATTTCCAGTCGACTTTAGATATTGTACTGTGAATTGAAATCAATATACACGTAAGGCGTATGGTCAAAATAGATTTTAGTTGTTATGTGTATCACAACGTGGTCACTTGTGTCCACGTCAGGCGTCATAATGAATAACTGAGAGTGGGATAGTTGCGTGGTTTGCCATACCCCTCCACTCGCTTGTCTGGTGAGTCCACGTCGATGTGCTAGCTCGACACGCGGGATGTACAACAACCATACCAACACAGGTACCAGACATATCGACTTGAATTTGGATTTATACTCCATTAATGCGATACGCTAATCTTAACTCACCCCTGCTACTCTCGATCCGTGGCTTGGCTTCCACGATTATGCCAAGTGGACGATGGTGATTGTGTTTGGTTAGGGTTAAGGCGGTTATCGATGAGTTATATAAGTCTTTTGGATAGAGCTGAGTCGGGTTTCTGCATTCTTCAACTCGTTGTGCACCTCTGCGTTTGCCAATTTCTACATTTGGCCGAGGGTTTGTGAATTCTCTGTGGCAGAGAAAACCATGGCGCTTCAGTTTTATCCACCAGATCTCAGGTAATTACCTCAGCGTTCAGTTTAACTTTATTGTATGCTTAAATGATTTCAGGACGTTGTTCAACTTTGGTCATGCGCTGGTTCTGAGTATGCACTCAATCTTTGGTAATGGATATGCCTCTTGTTTCAGGCTACACGACTCATACTCTCAGCGCCAATTGTGATTGAGTTTCGCTTTCAGGGTTACCGTCAACCCTACTCTTGCGAGTTCATAGGATGATATTCCTTCGTGTTATGCCTCTGGTGTAGTGGGCTTCGCATCCCATCAAACAGACGTCTACCATTTCGTGGATTTTCATGAGGTAATTTCTTGTGCTTCTCGCCTCTGTTTTAAATTGCAACTTCCTCCTTATTCTGAAGATATGGCGTGTTAATCCCTCTCTGCATACAAATTTGTTTTCAGGAATCTACGTACCTGGACCTTACGTTCCACAGGTATGGTTTTAACCGCTTTAGTATTTTCGTTCATCACTTATTTCCCTACGCTATTACAAGTTGACTAATTCCCTTTGGTTTGGTTTGCATTTGTCGTTTACAAGTAAAAAAATGGTTATGGCATGTTCATAACCACAACACTTAATATTTTCAATCGTTAGGGTTGCTAACGTGGACCTCTTGGCCCCTCCAGGTCGGTATTCTTGTGGGATTTATTGCTCTTCTCCTGTTGCGTCGTTCTCACGGGCATCGAAATATGATATCGACCTCCTGTACTGTTGCGCAGAAGGGCGCTTGTTTAGATTTGTTCTGTTGAAGGGGTTGCACATTTAATACTCCAGCCTGATAGGCTCCTTATGTATTTTGACATTTTGGGACATACATATAATTTCTATGCTGCTAGATGGAATTTCGATATACTAAGCCACAGTATAATTTTACCGGGACTGTATAAATCGTGTGAAATTATTTTTCTATATATATATATATATATACAATGAACTTTGACTTTGTTTAGTGTGCTCATCAGCACAGAAAAAAAAGGATTTTGTTAACTCTATTATGGTTCCAGATCATCAGAATTTTTCGGGAGAATTTTATATAATTTCTATCTCTTCTTCTGATGTATATTAATCTGATTGTGTCAAAATGACAGTTTCTCTGCTCATAATTATATTGAACCTGTCTAGACAGATGAATGGCATGCTGGAATTTATGAGTCCATTTGTTTTTTTTCTGCTCCTAAACATAGGTTAATATTTATGGAAGTCTAGAATTTATATTCTCCTGCTTTCCAGAATTGTCTGCATAACTTTCTATTCTTCAGTTTCTTCTTGTTTTATTATATCTAGTTACCCAGCTTTTGTCTACCTGTGTACATGGTAATAAATGTTTTTAAAGGCTGGTTATGGGATTAGAACCCATTCCATCTCTTCTCTTGATAAATGGAAATAGTGATTATATAAAGGTATTGTACATACGGATTGAAATAGTTTAGTTTTTTACTACTGTAGTTCTCAACTGCTTACTCATAATTATGACCTTATATGGAATAAATCTCTGTGAGATGATATTAGAGTAGTTTTCAGGAGACCATAGTTTCTACTACATGTTGTTTATAAATAGGTACTCCTTTCCTCCCCTAGGCAAACTAACTCATGCACAACCTAGTTGATTTGAACTATTAAATTTTCTGGAATTATAACAGAATTTCTTGGCTGAACTTGAGATCAGTTTATTGATTCTCTCCCTCTCTGTCTTTCATAAATAGTATAAGTCTTAATTTATATCATGCTGTAGTTCTGGTATACTATAGTGAATTTCATTTCTCTCTAGGGTAGCTGTAAATAAAATTATTCTAGGAAACAGAAGCAGATTAAAAACAAATTCACAATGCTTCCTGAAAGAACAAGGTTTCCTCAGATTTAACCCAACCCTAGGTTTAAACATTCTGTGGAATTCCACTTTACAAGATTTTCCTCTACAACTATACAGGATGACCAGGTTACTGCCTGGTGACTACATTCTGTTAAATGTAGACTAATAATATGAACTAACTTAGAAATAAATTTTGTTTTTATATGTAGCCAATTCATACTATAACAAACAATAAGACAAATTTTCTCAGAGACATACCACTTGTGCAGTAGACCAACCTCCCAACCTTAGAGTTCTTCTGTCTCCCAGAACTCACCCCCGAACTGAGATCACCTCCTATAGCAGATTAACCTCTAATATGTACAAGAGCAGCTTATTTAAGCTATTGTTCCCCAAAGCATGTTTCTAATTCTGCGTCCAGAATCTCAGGATGCTTTTCTTCCTGTTTGCCTAGGCTTCCCACTTAGGGATTCTTTAAAGCTGTTTTATGCTTTTCCTCAGCTTTCCAGCTTTTTACCTCCCAACTACTTTCCTCCTCATTGGGGAAATTCATATTTTTCCTCAAAAATCTAAATTTAAAACTTACTATCTTCCAAGGATTTTTTTTTGAAAGATTGTGGGGAATATTTGCCTCATCCATCCTCACAGATTTAGCAAGTGATCTAATCATCTCATTTTTGGTCAATTTGCACCACAAAAATTCATTCATTTCCTCAATTAAATGTTTAATTACATTCACAAAATAATTATCCTTTGGGGTCCACTCCCCTCAGGATGTAAAGTTCAAGTATCTAACTTTAAAATGCAATCACATGAATTGGGGGTGTTACATATTCCCCCTCTGAAAATAAACACCGTCCTCGGTGTTGTTATTCAACTACTAGAGTTTATTTTGCAAATAAAAATGGATATTTTTCCATTATTTCAGTCTCTCGTTCCCAGGTAGCTTCTTCAGCAGTAAAGTGCTTCCACTGCACTTTTACTCTTGCTACCGTTCTGCTTCTCAATTCAATTTCTTCCCGCTCCAATATTTGAAGCGGTTATGGCAAAAACTCCCCTTCTGATTCCACCTATACAACATTCCAATCAACTATATGGGAAGCATCATGCACATATCTTTTTAACAATGAAACATGAAAGACATCATGAACTCTAACATTGGGGGTAAGGCCAGCTTGTAAGCCACTGGTCCCACCCTTTCTAGTATTTCAAAGGGACCACAGTATTTGGGTGCCAATTTTGCACAACTACCAGCATAGAGGGTGCTCTTTTTGGGTTCAATACGCAAATATACATGCTCCCCAACTTTAAATTCTCTATGCACTCTTTTCTGATCTGCATAACTCTTCTAGCGATCTTGTGTTGTCTTGATGTTCTTTTGTATCTGTTTGACAATTCCTTCCATTTCTTGTAAAGAATCTGGTCCCAACATTAGTTTTTCTTTTGGCTGAATCTAGTTCAAAGGAGTACGACACTCCCTTCCATACAGTGCCTCAAACGGACTCATTTTGATGGAGGATTGATAGATGTTATTATAGGCAAATTCAGCTATCCATCACATACATTCTCAGCATGTCCTCCAAAATTTGATTAGTTCTTTCCGTTTGACCATCATTCTAAGGGTGGTAGGCAGTGTTAAAATTCAATTTAGTACCCATTCCTGCAAACAATACCCTCCAAAAGGCTGCTGTAAACTTAGCATCCCTATCTGACACAATCACCTTAGGAACTCCATGGAGTCTTACGATCTCCTTTACGAACACATTCGAACACATTCGCCACTTGAGCTGTTCCAAAGGTGGATTTCACTGGTATAAAGTGAGCAGCTTTGGTTAAAGTGTCTACCACTACCATTACAGAATCATGCTGGTATTTGGTTTTGGGTAATCCTGTAATGAAGTCCATGGAAACGGTGTCCCACTTCCATTCTGCAATGGGCAAAGGGTTTAGAAAGCCGGCAGGACGCTGATGTTCCACCTTAACTAATTGACATTCCATGCATCTAATTAAATATTCTGCTACCTCTCTCTTCATTCCTGGCCAGAACGGCTTCTTTTTCAGGGCAGTTAACATTTTCTGATACCCTGGATGGCCTGCATAGGGTTGTTTGTGGTACTCATCCAGAATTTATCTTTTTAAAGACTCTACATTGGGAATATACAATCTGTTTTTATAACAAATCAGCCCTTTTTGGTTTTGGAAAAAGTCAGTTTTCTCCTTTTTCTATAATTTCATCAAAAGTGTTTCATAGTTTGGGTCTTGGTTGGCAGCCTTTATCACCAACTCTTCTACATCTATCGGAGCACTACTTCCAATATTATTGATATGCTGACAAGCGTTTCTGCTCAATGCATCGGTAACTTTATTCTCCTTCCCTCTAATATGTTTTATATCCATGTCAAACTCACTTAAAAAGGACAGCCATCTGGCTTGTCTTGCATTCAATTCAGTTTGAGAAAAGAAATATTTGAGACTAATATGATTAGTCATCAATGTAAATTTTTTTCCAAGAAGATAGTGCCGCCACATTTTCAAAGCATGAATAACAGCTGCTAACTCTAAATCATAAGCACTATAATTTTGTTTATGTATCTTCAGTTTCCTAGATTAATAGGAAATCACTGAATTTTCCTGCAACAGAACTCCTCCCAATCCTTCTCTACATGCATCCGTACATACCACAAATTCCTTATCAGGATCTGCAATCTTCGCTCAGGGGGTACGTAGTCGTTTAACTTTAATTGGTCCATTGTTTGGCATTTTTCCGTCCATTCAAACTTGACACCTTTCCTCTGTAAGGAAGTGATGGGATGGGCTATGGCAGAAAATTTCTCCACAAATCTGCAATAATAGACGGCAATCCCCATGAATGATGTAACTGCTAAAACATCAGAGGGTACTAGCCATTCTTTTATAGCCTTTATCTTCTCCGGATCAGCAGCAAGGCCTTGTTCAGAAATAATATGACCCAAGTATTGGATCTTGTCCTTATAGAACTCACATTTGTTAAATTTAGCGTATAGCTGATTTTCCTTTAGAGTTTGCAGCACTATCCTCAGGTGTTCTTTGTCTTCCTCTTCACTGTTTGAGTAAACTAAAATATCATCTATAGACACAAAGAAAAATTTATCCAAATACTTGTTCAATGTTGTTCATTAGGCACATGAACGTGGCATGGGTGTTTGTCAAACCAAAGGTAGAACTACGATACAAAATAATTGCATACCTAGTTCTAAGTACATTTTCTTTGATGTCTTCTTCTTTAGTCTGGTAGGTGGTAACGGATCTTAAGAATCAATTTTTGAGAACCTTTGAAGCTCCTCTCACCTGATCAAAAAGATCATCAATTCTAGGCAGAGGATATCTATTTTTAATGGTCAACTTATTCAATTGCCTATAATCAATGCACATCCTGAAAGTTCCATCTTTATTTTTCACGAACAGCATAGGTGCTCCCCAAGGAGAGACACTTGGTCTGATATACCCTTTGTCTAGCAGTTCTTGCAATTGCATTTTCAATTCTATAAGTTCAGGAGGACTCATTCGATATGGTGCTTGTGAAACAGGTGTTGCTCCCGGCACCAGATCGAATGAGAAGTCAATCTCTCGTTTGGGAGGAAGATGAGGGATTTCCTTTGGAAAAACTTCCTTGAATTCTCTTATTACTGGTACAGTATCCAGTAATTCTTCTTCAGTTTTCTGTTTTATGTCTTCCACATGCACTGCATAAACCTGATAACCTTTTCTAGATGTTCTTTTCAATTGTAAAGCTGAAATTTGTCTAACAGAAATTGGTTTTGGTTTCCCTTTAAGAGTAAAGATTTTCCCTTCCTCATCTACGCAATGCAAGGTCTTATCCCAGCAATTCATCAAAGCTTTCTTCTTTTCCAGCCAGTCCATTCCTATCAATAGATCATATGACCCTAAAGGAAGAATGTTTAAATTCAATTCTGTTCGAAACTCATTTAATTGGATCTCTGTTCTGGGCAGTTTATGGGTTACCTTTCTTTTTGTTCTAGTGGCCAGCTGTACCAACCATGACTGTGGAAATTTTTCAGTTTTTAAGTTACATTTTTCTACAATATTTGGACTAATGTAACTCAAAGAAGCACCTGGATCAATCAGAATAGAAACAGGTAGGTCAGATATCTTACCCTCCATTTCCACCATGGTTGCTTGATGTTCTGCTTGCCGACTTTCTACGGCTGCACTGATAGTTGGTATGTTTCTGGCTATATCATTCAATGTTGTCGCTTCCCACTCCCGCATGAGCATGTGAAAATTTCTATGGGGGCAGTCCCTCAAAAGATGGGGTTCTCCACAGCCCCAAAACTTCAAGGGCTCCTTCATTCTGACTGTTCCCTCCTTTTTACTTTCTCCATCAATTGGTTTCGATGCCACTTGAGACTGTGCAGTTTGAGTTTCTTTGGGTTTAATAAACCTTTTCCGCTGATGATCTCTGCCAAAATTCTTCAAATAGGCAGGTTTCTGTTTTCTTCCTTTGAATTCACTCTTACTTACCCAACTTTTTCCCTGATCAGTTTTTCCTTTGAACTGTTGATAACACAATCTAGCTTTTCTAACCGCTTCGTCCATTGTTTTTGCGTTATCAAATTCAATTTTCTCTTTGTATACCATAGGCAAACAATTCAAAAACCTCTGTACCTTTGCCTTTTCTTCCCTTATGTAAGGTACATATCTTAATAGATTGGTGAATTTAGTGACAAACTCAACGATAGTGAGCTGTCCCAATCTAAGCTTATGAGATTCTTTTGCTTTATCATCATAGTACCGCTCATTCAAGTAGTGATTCTTGAATTTAGCTTGAAAGTCTTCCCAAGTAACTGTCTTTTCATCTATGGCATGTACCATCTTTGTCTCCTCCCACCACAAGGTAGCCTTACCTTGTAGGCCCAATGGGCTTGACAGTCTCGGCCCTGATTTCACATAGTCATAAACCACTCCTACTTTTCCCCATCATAGGAAGGAGGTTTTATTTTTCGGAATTCCCCTTGTAATTCCTTTTGATGCTTATTCTAATGTCGAATAACATCTTCCTCATCAGATTCATCAGTCTTCCTCTTCCCGAAACCTTCGCCTTCTTGGCTGTTTCGTGAGGTTAATTCCCTGATGAGCTTTTCCTGCTCCCCACTGGCTAATGACAATTTGTCATTCTGGCTTTTTATCTCAGCCAATTCTTGTTGCAAATTTCGCAACATAGCCATCATGGCCGCATTTGGATCTGGCTCACCCTGCATATCTACATAAATTCCACCACCTTCTTCCATTCTATCACCTCACTGTACACTACATATCACAGGTCAGTGAACAGAAAAACGCAAAACAACAAAACCAAAACTTTTGCTACAACAATAAATTTACACAGTGAGTACACAGCAATTGTGAGCACAAAGTTACCAGACCAGTTTTTATAACTTGGGCTCTGATACCATTTGTCACACCTCCAAATTTCACACCCAACAAAAAAAAATTTCTTCATGAACTCAGACTTGTAAGTATAGATTTATTATGACATTTCACCTTTTTATCATGATGCTTTTCATCATCATATACTGTCGCAATTAAATCCTCTACTCCTACTTCTTACCTTATGCTAATTGCATGTCAAGGGTGAACATATTTTTCATGTCTTTGACCTTTACACATACTCGCATACCCTTGAAAATTCACCTTTGTCTTAAGGGTCATCTATGTCATTTATCGAATTGTTGAATATAATAGTAAATTCTATGGCACGTGTAATCAAACATAAATTAAATGATCCTTGGATCAAACATAAGTTCGACCTTTCGACACCATAGTGACGATTTCTCCGCTATGTGTTTTGGTATAGCCTTGAGGGAAATGATTTCTTTTTTTATGTTTATATGATTCGACATAGTATTGGGATTTGATTGTTTTCCATACGTTTGGCGTTAACCCCCATATACGCTAGTGGACATGACATATATCACGTTACATAAGATTTCCAGTCGAATTCAGATATTGTACTATGAATTGAAATCAATATACACGTAAGGCGTATGGTCAAAATAGATTTTAGTTGTTATGTGTATCACAGCATGGTCACTTGTGTCCACGTTAGGCATCATAATGAATAACTGAGAGTGGGATAGTTGCGTAGTTTGCCATACCCCTCCACTCGCTTGTCTGGTGAGTCCACGTCGATGTGCTAGCTCGACACGCGGGATGTATAGCAACCATACCAACACAGCTATCGGACATATCGACTTGAATTTGGATTTATACTCCATTAATGCGATACGCTAATCTTAACTCACCCCTGCTACTCTCGATCCGTGGCTTGGCTTCCACGATTATGCCAAGTGGATGATGGTGATCGTGTTTGGTTAGGGTTAAGGGGGTTATCGATGAGTTATATAAGTCTTTTGGATAGAGTTGAGTTGGGTTTCTGCATTCTTCAACTCATTGTGCACCTCTGCGTTTGCCAATTTCTACATTTGTTCGAGGGTTTGTGAATTCTCTGTTGTAGAGAAAACCATGGCGCTTCAGTTTTATCCACCACATCTCAGGTAATTACCTCATCGTTCAGTTTAAATTTATTGTATGCTTAAATGATTTCAGGACGTTGTTCAACTCTGGCCATGCGCTGGTTCTGAGTATGCATTCAATCTTTGGTAATGGATATGCCTCTTGTTTCAGGCTATACGACTCATACTCTTAGCGCCAATTGTGATTGAGTTTCACTTTCAGGGTTATCGTCAACCCTACTCCTGCGAGGTCATAGGATGATACTCCTTTGTGTTATGCCTCTGGTGTAGTGGGCTTCGCATCCCATCAAACAGACGTCTACCATTTCGTGGATTTTCATGACGTAATTTCTTGTGCTTCTCGGCTCTGTTTTAAATTGCAACTTCCTCCTTATTCTGAAGATATGGCGTGTCAATCCCTCTCTGCATACAAATTTGTTTTCAGGAATCTACGTACCTGGACCTTATGTTCCACAGGTATGGTTTTAACCGCTTTATTATTTTCGTTCATCACTTATTTCCCTACGCTATTACAAGTTGACTAATTCCCTTTGGTTTGGTTTGAATTTGTCGTTTACAGGTAAACAAATGGTTATGGCATGTTTGTAACCACAACACTTAATCTTTTCAATCGTCAGGGTTGCTAACATGGACCTCTTGGCCCCTCCAGGTCGGTATTCTTGTGGGATTTATTGCTCTTCTCCTATTGCGTCGTTCTCATGGGCGTCGAAATATGATATCGACCTCCTGTACTGTTGCGCAGAAGGGCGCTTGTTTAGATTTGTTCTGTGGAAGTAGGGGTCGCACGTTTAATACTCCAACCTGATAGGCTCCTTATGTATTTTGACATTTTGGGACATACATATAATTTCTATGCTGCTAGATGGAATTTCGATATACTAAGCCACAGTATAATTTTACCGGGACTGTATAAATCGTGTGAAATTCTTTTTCTATATATATATATACAATGAACTTTGACTTTGTTTAGTGTGCTCGTCAGCATAGAAAAAAAAGGATTTTGGTAACTCTATTATGGTTCCAGATCATCAGAATTTTTCGGGAAGATTTTATATAATTTCTATCTCTTCTTCTGATGTATATTAATCGAATTGTGTCAAAATGACAGTTTATCTGCTCATAATTATATTGAACCTGTCTAGACAGATGAATGGCATACTGGAATTTATGAGTCCATTTGTTTTTTTTTCCTTCTCCTAAACATAGGTTAATATTTATGGAACTCTAGAATTTATATTCTCCTGCTTTCCAGAATTGTTTGCATAACTTTCTATTCTTCAGTTTCTTCTCGTTTTATTATATCTAGTTACCCATCTTTTGTCTACCTGTGTACATGGTAATAAATGTTTTTAAAAGAGTTTAGTTATGGGATTGAACCCATTCCATCTCTTCTCTTGATAAATGGAAATAGTGTTTATATAAAGGTATTGTACATACGGAGTGAAATGGTGGCTTTTACTACGCCAGTTCATTGTATTCATAGTATTACCTTATATGGATTCAATCTCTGTGATATGATATTAGAGTGGTTTTCAGGAGACCATGGTTTCTATTTCATGTTGTTTACAAATAGGTACTCATTTCCTCCCCTAGGAAAAGTGACTCATGCACAACCTGGTTGATTTGAACTATTAAATGCTCTGGAATTATAACAAAATTTCTTGGCTGAACTTGAGATCAGTTTATTGATTCTCTCCCTCTGTGTTTTTCATAAACATTAGAAGTCTTAATTTATATCCTGCTATAGTTCTGGTATACTATATTGAATTTCATTTCTCTCTAGGATAGTTGTAAATAAAATTGTTCTATGAAACAGAAGCAGATTAAAAATAAATTCACAGTGTTTCCTGAAAGAACAAGGTTTCCTCAGATTTAACCCCACCCTGGGTTTAAACATTCTATGGAATTCCACTTTACAGGTTATTCTTCTACAACTATACAGGATAACCAGGCTAATGCCTGGTGACTACATTCTGTTAAATGTAGACTAATAATATAAACTAACTTAGAAATAAATTTTGTTTTTATATGTAGCCAATTCATACTATAGCAATCAATAAGAAAAATTTTCTCAGAGACATACCACTTGTGCAGTAGACCAACCTCCCAACCTTAGAGCTCTTCTGTCTCCCAGAACTCACCCCCGAGCTGAGATCACCTCCTATAGCAGATTAACCTCTAATCTATACAAGAGCAGCTTATTTAAGCTATTGTTCCCCAAAGCATGTTTCTAATTCTGCGTCCAGAATCTCAGGATGCTTTTCTTCCTGTTTGCCTAGGCTTCCCACTTAGGGATTCTTTAAAGCTGTTTTATGCTTTTCCTCAGCTTTCCAGCTTTTTACCTCTTCCCAACGACTTTCCTCATCATTGGGGAAATTCAGATTTTTCCTCAAAAATCAAATTTTAAAACTTACTATCTTCCAAGGATTTTTGAAAGATTGTGGGGAAATATTTGCCTCATCCATCCTCACAGATTTAGCAAGTGATCTCATCATCTCATTTTTGGTCAATTTGCACCACAATAATTTATTCATTTCCTCAATTAAATGTTTAATTACATTCACAAAATAATTATCCTTTGGTGTCCACTTCCCTTAGGATATAAAGTTCAAGTATCTAACTTTAAATTGCAATCACATGAATTGGGGGTGTTACATTGCATGTATTTGTGCCTTTGAGCCCCACATGAAGGTACTCCACATCAGTCGTCTACACTGTCGCGATCACTGTGACATGTGGCACTGCCTACTTAGCCGACAACATTTCCATGACCACAAAGAAGTTGCCACCCTAACCATAACATTGATTTTCACCCTAATCATCCATGTGGCCTCATCGGAGTTAAACCGTTGGTGGTTATCAAACTGCTTAGCGAATTTATATATTAAAAAAAAAATATTCATGGCATAATGTATTGTTTTAAATTTGGATTTTGGGCCCATTATGCATTTTAATGAGTCAAAAATTGCACTCACAATTCCGGGAAAATGTCGCCCATTTAGCCGAATTAAGGGTGAAATTGTAGGACCAATATGGATTTTGGGGAAATTATGGAGCGATTAGGAGGAAACCTACCGTGGCTCATAACTTCTCTAGTTTTTGACCAATTTTGGATAAGAAAAATGTTATACAAGAATTTTTGGGCATTCTGAAACTGATGGAACAATTTTTAAAGCCATTTGAGCACTAAAATGTATGAAACCACTATTTTGATCATAATGAAAGAGGTTCAATCCATTGGAATCTGGATCAAGGAGATGTAGCCCAGGAGGGGTGAAATCCTTCATCATATGTTGTTTTGTGGTTATTATTATGCTACATTTCTCTATTGTTTCTATTTATTTCAGATTTTATTTACATACTTTATGTGTTTAAAAATTAACATAAAATCTCTTAAAAACTCATTTTAAAACACCTGTAATCTTCAAACCTCATGCACAATTTGATTAAGATCTGGTACAGACCATTTACAGAGTGCTATATATCGTTAAAAAATTATTTCTAATGGATATCCATCTAACCAATTTGGAAGAGCATCTGAGTTGATTTTCTATAGCTAAAATTTTCTCCAAATATAGGCTCCATTTTGGACCTAAAAAAAACTTGAACATGAAATACCATGCACTTTAACATAAATAACAACATTAATCTAAAAATAGGAAGTCCAGTTTGAAGTCGAGCCTCTGCAAATTTTCGGTAGGAGGGAAACTTTACTCTGGAATCAAGCCATTGTCTAGGTTAAAATTCAATGGAAGTAATTTGGCCTTGAGGAGGCCACCTCAGAGATGGAAGAGAAAATGCTAGAAAATTTTCATTCTCGAAAAGTGAAGGATGCAAAGGAAACACTGAGGATGCTATTCAAATTAAGGGGATGGGAAATGCAATACCCCTATTGCAATTACTTTTACCAGAATTTATAATTTATGTTTTCTTGTAATTATTAATGTTAGAAACACTCGCCATGGGACCAAGAAAAAATTGAAACACTTGAATGATAGGTGTAAATATTTATGTGCAATTATCAATAAAATCTGTTTTTTTATTGGAAATATTATGGGAACCAACATGTGAGTAATGAGGTTGTTTTATTTTCAAGTAACTATCGAAGTCATTGGAGTCACAAGTAGTGGAGTGGTAAAGGTGGTATTTTTCATAGTTATAACCTCCCATGAATCCCCAATATTATATTAGGAATGATCACCACCAGGAGGTATTGTAACTCGAGAGAAAGGTTATGTTGTGTGGAGGAAAAAAAAAAATAGGGCTTGAGAGAATCACATCATTGGATGAAAGGAAACCAGTAATCATGTAAACATATTAGGTATATAAAGGAAAGAACAATGCATTGAAAAAAATATTCTTGCTAAAGTTTGTGTGGGGGAGGAGGAATAAAATCATCATATAATGATAATTTATTAGCAGAAAATAATCATAAGGCTTGGGGGGGATGTTGTGGTTGCAATTCATTGGTTGGGAGGAATGTCCTAGTTCCTACAGTATTTCAAAATGTTCATATTTTTCGGATAAGTACAAAGAATCTTTATTATAGTTGTTTTCTTATCAATAATTCTTTGTATGAAAGTATTTTCATTAATAATGAATAATGAATAATGAATATATTATATAGAGAATGGAGAAATGAAATACATCTAACATGTTGTAACAAATATTTGGTAAATTTTGATAAAATGCATATATTTTAGATGGTAACCAAATAGGAATGCATGTATGTTATTATATTAAACAAAGTACAAAATTGGGTATATGTTGTTAGAGTGAATAGAGCTTAGACAAGAATTAATATGTTCTTATAAGGAAATATAACCAGGTTTAGTATATTCATCCACCAGTATGGAGGGACAGTTATAGAACCATTAACATATGTTTTCTGCAACTACCCATATACAAAGTTTACAATGAAGTACATCTTGCCTTAGCTTTGAATGAGATTTTAAAGGATTACTTATTAATGGAAATGGAGACAATATGGGATACATGGACATCCCTTTATTAAAACAAAAATAAAATATATATTGAACCAATTAAAATAATTAACCATGAATATCCTAGATGAATATTATGTTGATATTTCCATAGAATTAAAACATGGAAAAGACTTTATGCACTAGTACAAAGGAACATTTCTAAAATCTTTCTTCAAATTATATAAATCATGCATAAATTATAGGTTTAGGAATCATAAATAAATACAAAGTATTCTAATGTTCAGAACATCTCCAAAATTATTTACTTAAAGCATACTTAGGAGCCAAACTAAATAAATTATTCAGGATACCAAATATCAAGATAAGAAAAAAAGGAATCCTTCATCTTACAACATCACTAAAGGATGAGTATATAAAACCCTAGACAACTAAAAATGTAAAGAAGTAGTGATGGTTGTCATGAGATGATCTCTTTTTCCATGTCATTCAAATACCTGTAAAAAGAAAACTAATGTTTAGATATTCTTACCTTGAGAAGTAATTGGAATGTACAATGTTCAAGAAAAACTCTGAGTTGGGATTTGGAACAAAAAATTTTCATAGAGAAAAATAGATTTTAAGTTAGTATGTCATCAAATACTTAATCCATAGAACGAAATCTTAAATTGATGAAATTTTACAACAAATTTACCGTGGTGATCTGCCATTAGTAGTGGCTTTGAATATGCTATTATAATGATAAGGATATTTAGAAATCAAAGTGTTTATTTTGAACCATAAATCTTAAGACACAAAAGAAGGGATTCGTAGGTTTGAAAACAGATACTCTAAAAATTAATTAACAAGAGCCCCAAAATAAAGCTAAGTAATTGTGGATAAGAGAATTGTAAAGCCAAGTTGCGATGGTGTGGTACCTACTAGGAATTGTCTTTGTTCATGGCCAAGGTCTGATGCCAATCTAATAAGGGTGTGACACGAAAAGTGTTGTTCTCATTTGAAAACCTGAGAAGAATGCAAGTTTGAAACCCTCTTGATACTTCAATTAAACCCTATAGGGTTTTAACTTAAGAATCCATTCCATTTATTAACAATAAAAACCCTCTTAACAATTTAAAAGACTAATATACCTAAATTTTTTACCAAAGGAGAAGGGACTAAGAGGGTGTAATGATTTCCCAGGTGTCATGGGTTCGAGTCTCTAGGAGTGGTTGTACTCCTAACTTATCAGATACCCAAACCTTAAACCATTCACTATCATCATAGATAATTTTTGACAAAACATTTCAAGGGAATAATGTTCAACTAGGGAGGGGTGTTGTACCATAGTTTCCCATTATGAAGCCTAAACAAGCTCTGCAACCATAAATGAACTAATAATCAATGGAATGTATTCCAACATCTCCATTAAAGTCCTCCAAACCCATGGTAAATTAATGGTCACAAAAATATATTTGAATGGTTCCAAAAAAACCCAAATGATATTTATGGTTGAAGTACATTATGTCAAGTTGAAATCTTAATAACCATAAATCCTCTTATAGCTATAGGTTGTATGTAGTATATACAATTTATATAGATTATAAATCTAAAATTGTAAACTACCTATAATAATGACAAATTACAGGGTAATTTTTATAATGTCCTCTCAAGGAATTCCAAAATCCAACTAATTGTTATCTAGAAGGTGGATATCAAAAATATCATTGAAAAACCACTAAATCCCCAATAAATTGATTTCCAAATTTCTTTACCACTCATTAAATAAAAAATAAGAAAATCCAAAACTTGT
The DNA here is from genome assembly GCA_034641835.2 of Pinus albicaulis. Lineage (NCBI taxonomy): Eukaryota > Viridiplantae > Streptophyta > Pinopsida > Pinales > Pinaceae > Pinus > Pinus albicaulis. The sequence goes on from CM076584.1 coordinate 348,005,358, forward strand.
AAAACCATTGGTAGCATAAATCCATCAAAAGAGATCAACAACAGTGTTTACCAGTCGTTGTAGTTCGAGGTATTGTCGAAGGTTGAGAAGAAAACAATACTCTGTGGAAAAAATCACCATGAATAACCAAAGAAGTAATTTGTAGAAACCTTAACCTATCATCATGGAAATATCTGATCGAAGAAAAGGAACAATGTTAAATGAAGAAGCTTTGAAGGGTATCCCATTTGACTGATTGGTTTGTAAATTCATTGGTACCATTCGATTACCCCAATTCATTCAGGCCTTGAATATTTGACCATGTAACATGGATGGGTGAGAACCATGGCCTTCATGCTCAACATGAGGAATGAGGTCCCCACACACTATGGTCACTAAGTGTGACTCGGCAAAAAGAAGGGGTTAGAAATGTATAGCCATACGTATTATAATGTGAGGGATCATTGGTTAGTATGAATTATAAATACAAATAGTAGTAACATGAATTAACATCAAGAACCCACAAGGTGATCAAAGGCTCACTATTTTAGCTCAAAAATGAAAGTTCTCAGAATGTAATGAAACCAAAATGAAAATGAGAAGACCGTCGCAAGGAATCCAATGCAACTGGTTGTGCTGAAAACCAAGTTAGGAAGAAGGAATTATGCTCTGTTGATCACCGTTAAAAACATGCAAATTTTTATTAAAAAGTTGCAGAACAGGTAGAGGATGATGACATGGCAGCCCAGTCATCATTCAGGAATCTTCTTTGGTTTTATTCCATTGGGACTGTGACAAGTGTCATCTCCAGATTCGCCAATGTTTCTTGGGGAAGTTGAATTTTTCTCCTATTTCCTAAGTTTGGGTCACACCTCTAACTTTCACACCCAAAAAAAAAAATTTCTTCATGAAATCAGACTGTTAAGTATAGGTTTATTATGACATTTCACCTTTTTATCATGATGCTTTTCATCATCATATGCTGTCACAATTAAATCCTCTACTCCTACTTCTTACCTTATGTTATTTGCATTTCAAGGGTGAACATATTTTTCATGTCTTTGACCTTTACACAGTCTCGCATACCCTTGCGAATTCACCTTTGTCTTAAGAGTCACCTATGTCATTTATCGAATTATTGAATATAATAGTAAACCCTATGGCACGTATAATAAAACATGATTTAAATGATCCTTTGATCAAATGCAGGTTCGACCTTTCCACACCATAGTTACGATTCCTCCGCCATGTGTCTTGGTATAGACTTGAGGGAAATGATTTTTTTTTTGTGTTTATATGATTCGACATAGTATTGGGAATTGATTGTTTTCCATGCGTTTGGAATTAACACCCATATACGCTGGTTGACATGACACACATCACGTTACATAAGATTTCCAAATCGACTTCAGATATTGTACTTTGAATTGAAATCAATATACACGTAAAGCGTATGGTCAAAATGGATTTTAGTTGCTTTGTGCATCGCCGCGTGATCACTTGCATCCACGTCAGGCGTCATAATGAATAACTGAGTGTTGGATAGTTTGTGTAGTTCGCCATACCCCTTCGCTCGCTTGTCTGGTGAATCCACGTCGATGTGCTAGCTCGACTCACGGGATGTACAGCAACCATGCCAATATAGGTACAGGAAATATCGACTTAAATTCGGATTTATACTCCATAAATGCGATACGATGGTCTTAAATCACCACTGCTACTCTCGATCCATGGCTTGGCTTCCACGATTCTGCCAAGTGGACGATGGTGATCGTTTCTGGTTAGGGTTAAGGCGATTATCGAAGAATTATATAAGTCTTTAGGGTAGAGTTGAGTCGGGTTTCTACATTCTTCAATTCGTTGTGCAGCTCTGCGTCTGCAAAATTATACATTCGGCCGAGGGTTTGTGATTCTCTATTGCAGAGAAAACCATGGCGCTTTAGTTTTATCCACAAGATCTCAAGTAATTACCTCAGCGTTCAATTTAACCTTATTGTATGCTTAAATGATTTCAGGACGTTGTTCAAATTTGGTCATACGCTGGTTCTGAGTATGCATTCAATCTTTAGTAAGGGAAATGCCTCTTGTTTCAGGCTATGCGAGTCATACTCTCAGTGCCAATTGTGATTGAGTTCCACTTTCAGGGTTATCGTCAACCCTACTCTTGCGGGTTCATAGGATGATACTAATTCGTTTTATGCCTCTGGTGTAGTGGGCTTCGCATCCTTTCAAGCAGACGTCTACCATTTCGTGGATTTTTATGAGGTAGGTTCTGGTGCGTCTCGTCTCTGCTTTAATTTGTAACTTCCTCCCTATTCACTTCGAAGATGTTGCGTACTAATCCCTCTCTGTATACACATTTGATTTCAGGGCTCTACGTATCTGGACCTTACGTTCCACAGGTATTGTTTTAACCTCATGATTATTTTCGTCCTTCACTTGTTCCCTACGCTATTACAAGTTGACTAATTCCCTTTTGTTTTGTTTGCATTTGTCGTTACAGGTAAACGAATGGTTATGGCATGCTTGTAAATGCAGCACGTAATATTTTCAATCGTTAGGGTTGCTAACGTGGACCTCTTGGCCGTCCAGGTCGGTATTATTATGGGATTTATTGCTCCTCTCCTGTTGCGTCGTTTTCATGGGCGTCGAAATATAATATCGACCTCCTATGCTGTGGCGCAGAAGGGCGCTTGTTTAGATTGGTTCTATTGAAATAGGGGTTGCAAGTTTTACACCCCAGCCTGATAGGCTCCTTATGTATTTTGACATTATGGGACGCATATATATTCCCAATGTTGTTAGGTTGAATTTCAATATACTATGCCACAGTATAATTTTACCGGGACTGTATAAATCGTGTGTAATTTTTTTTTTCTATATGTATACACCATGAATTTTGACTTTGTTTAGTGTGCTCGTCAGCACAGAAAAAGGATGTTGGTAACACTATTATGGTTCCAGTCCATCAGAATTTTCAGGAAGATTTTATATAGTTTCTATCTCTTCTTCTGTTGTATCTTATTGTGTCATAATGAAAATTTCTCTGTTCATGGTTATATTGAACTTCTCTAGGCAGATGAATGGCATGCTGGAATTTATGAGTCCATTTTTTTTTCTCCTAAACATAGGTTAATATTTATGGAAGTCTAGAAATTATATTCTCCTATTTTCCAGAATTGTCTGCATAACTTTCTATTCTTCAATTTCTTCTCGTTTTATTATATCTAGTTACCCAGCTCTTGTCTACCTGTGTACATGGTAATAAATGTTTTTGAAGGCTGGTTATGGGATTAGAACCCATTCCCTTCTTCCTCTTGATTAATGGAAATAGTGTTTATATAAATGTAGTGTACATACTGTTGCAATAATTTAACTCTGTGCTACTGTAGTTCTCAACTGCTTACTCATAATTTATACCTTATATAAAACCAATTTCAGTGATATGATATTAGAGTAGTTTCCAGGAGACCATAGTTTCTAGTACATTTTGTTTATAAATAGGTACTCCTTTCCTCCCCTAGACCAAGTGACTCATGCACAACCTGGTTGATTTACACCATTTAATTTTCTGGAATTATAACAGAATTTCTTGGCTGAACCTGAGATCATTTTATTGAATCTCTCCCTCTGTTCTTTCCTAAACAGTATAAGTTTTAATTCATATCCTGCTATGGTTCTGGTATACTATAGTGAATTTCATTTCTCTCTATAGTAGCTATTATAAAAATTATGCTAGGAAACAGAAGCAGATTAAAAACAAATTCACAATGTTTCCTGAAAGAACAAGGTTTCCTCAGATTTAACCCAACCCTGGGTTTAAACATTCTGTGGAATTCCACTTTACAGGATTTGCCTCTACAACTATACAGGATGACCAGGTTACGGCCTGGTGACTACATTATGTTAAATGTAGACTAATGAATATAATATTTTAGAGACAAATTTTGTGTTTTATATGTAGCCAATTCATACCATAATAAACAAGAGGACAATTTTTTTTTTCTCAGAGACATACCACTAGTGCAGTAGACCAACCTCCCAACCTTAGAGTCCTTCTGTCTCCCAGAACTCACCCCTGAGCTAAGATCACCTCCTGCAGCAGATTAACCTCTAATCTGTACAAGAGCAGCTTATTTAAGCTATTGTTCCCCAAAGCATGTTTCTAATTTTGCGTCCAGAATCTCAGGATGCTTTCCCTCCTGTTTGCCTAGGCTTCCCATTTAGGGATTCTTTAAAGTTGTTTTATGCTTTTCCTCAGCTTTTCCAGCTTTTTACCTCTTCCCAACTACTTTCCTCATCATTGGGGAAATTCAGATTTTTCCTCAAAATCTAAATTTAAAACTTACTATCTTCCAAGGATTTTTTGAAAGATTGTGGGGAAATATTGCCTCATCCATCCTCATAGATTTAGCAAGTGATCTAATCATCTCATTTTTGGTCAATTTGCACCACCATAATTTATTCATTTCCTCAATTAAATGTTTAATTACATTCACAAAATAATTATCCTTTGGGGTCCACTCCCCTTAGGATGTAAAGTTCAAGTATCTAACTTTAAAATGCAATCACATGAATTGGGGGTGTTACATTTGGAATTATTACTATGGTGCCTTCTTTTATTGGTGGCATTTATGGGCCAATGGGGAAGGTTCGTGGCACAGCCGAGACCCAAAGAAATCTGGAAGATAACCTTCAGTTGGAAGGAGCATGAATTACATATTGCAAGGTCAAGGATGGTCACATATTTATTTAAACAAAGATTTGGACTAATGGCCGAAGCCATAGTCGAATAAAAATACAACATATATCTATGACATATTTCATTAACCCAAAGTATTAAACCTTTGTCCAAAGAATCAGCGAGTTCAAACATCTCACATCGGTATTTTAGGATCGGAGGACATAAGGAAACAACAAAATGATTTGCGATTTGCGATTTGCGAAGTGACGTGGCTGGTAGGCGGGTCCCATTGTTATCACAATCAGGGTTTTTTAGAAAGCGAAAACAGATGGTAACAAAGGAATTTTGATGTGATATATCGCATCGGGGTATCAAAATCGCAAGTTGGAGCAGGAAACATAGAATGATTTATAGCGGGGCTATTATTTGTGATCTATGAAACTGTTGCGATATGCAATCTGCGAAAGTGACTGTGACGTGATATATAGATATTTAAATGTGTTAAGCTATGTATTAATACAATTGAAATCTTATGCGTGCACCAAATAATTAAACACGCCTTATTCTCCATAACACACAGTTAGTGGTAAACGTGCTTTGCGCTTTAATCATTCACTAATCCAGATTAAAATCATGCTTATACTAACTTAATGCATAGTTAGGCTAGTGGATAACTTGGCAGAGCCCGTCAAATGCAGCAAAATCTCCACTTTTAGTGGATTTAACTGGAAAACTTCCAGATTTAGTGAAGAAATTGTAGGGAAAATTGGGTTTGCCATAATTGAGGCAATATTCGACCAAATTGGGTACAAGGATAGTCATTCTTGACATATTTTGATGTTTTGGAGCCATTGGAATAGGTTTCACAGTAGAAGAGGTCATTTACATAGGTTTTTGTTGTTGTGAATATTTTTGAAGTCTAGGGCCACGAGGAGGGAAGGCCATGCCTAGAGCATTTGGTAACCAAATTGAGTAAAAAAATAGTTTTTTATGATAGATTTGATGTTTTAAACTCATTGGAATAGGTTCCAAGGGAATTTGATGCATGTAGACAGAATTGTGACAACATTTGAGTTGATATAGAGGCCCAAGCTATGGAGCTAGACCAAGGAGATGTGGCCCAGGAGGGGTAAACTCCTTCATCAAAACTCTATTTTATTGTATCAGTTTGTGTGGTTTGTTGTAATTATGTTTTTGTTGTTCAACACTTTAAATTCATGCTTTATGCTTTTCAAAAACACTCATAAAATTTAGTTTTATTTCCTCTTTTGACACACATAAGCAACAAGAGAACTTGCGCATCAAGCATGAGATCAATGAATAATTTTTGTATCTATAAATTAAATTAGCACAACAATAACTAACATTCAAATTCATATCAAGTTGGTATCAGACTCTCATTGAAAGGCAAGGTTATTTTCTTGATAGTTGCTTGAATATTTGTGCAAATTAATAGTTGAAATTTTGTGATGCTAACAAGGTTAAAGATTCAAAAAGGTGAAGGAAAGTTTTTAGTTGCAAGTGCTGAGATTAGGACCAGAAGAAGGAGAGTTGAAAGAGAATCATCCTCACCTAAAATTCTACTCATAGCTTCACTTGAAGGACCTCAAGTTTTGTCTCAAGAAGCTGAGATTGAAGATGTGAAATTTGTTTAAGAAACTTAGTTTATTGAAGAGGTAAAAGAATCACGAGTTGAGATTCAATCCTTAGCCATTATGTCAGGAGTTGGAGAGACTCATGGACATTTAGAAGAAGAGGATATAAAGAGATACTTCAAGGATGTTCAAAGAATTGTTGAAATCATGTTTGATGCATTCACTAAAGAAAGAGTAGGAGGAGGTTCTAAGCATCCACATGGAGAAGGATATTTAGATGGTAAGAAGGATGAAGAGAAGAGTTTGAAAGGAAGTAGAGGAAAGACATATCCATCTCCACCATCTTCATCATCCTCATCATCCCCATTTGCATCATCCTCCACTTCCACCAGAAATACCACTCACACTCACTCAAAAGCCACAAAAGGAAAGACTCCATTACTCAAATTGGACATTAAGTTTGAACTACCCATGTACAATGGCGAGGTAAATGTAGAGAGGCTTGAAAATTGGATACGTCAATTGGAGGTGTATTGCAGAATTCAGAACCTTCATGAAGACAACATAAAGATTCAGTTGGATTCATTAAGGCTAGAAGTTGTTGCACTAGTTTTGTGGGAAGCAAAGACTCAAGAGGAAATGTGAATCCATGGTAAGATATCCATTTCATGGGTTGAGTTTATTTCTTCCATTAAAATATTGTTTTATCCATTATCCAATATGCAAAAATATATTACGAGTTGGAAAAATTTTAAGCAGCTCAAGGGTCAAATAGTTCAAGAGTATGCCTAGAGTTTAGAAGGATATCTTTGTTGTTAGGAGTAAATTTGAATTCCCAAGATACACTCTTGAAATATATTGGGGGTTTACATTCCTATTTGAGGCATACTATTCTCATGTTTAACCTAAGAAACTTAGATGAATTTTTTGTACAAGCCACACACTTAGAGGCAAGGGTAAAACAACGCATAGAGGAGAAAGGTGAAAGTCAGGGTAAAGGGAATGAAATTTTTTATGGAAGAGGAAATAGAAATAACTCTGTAAAAATAGAGAAGGAAAAACTCAAATGAAAAAAAAAAATCAAATACTATTCATGATGAAGACCACTATTGGAAACTTCATCCAGAATTGAAACCAAATAGACTGAAGCCAAAGAGAAGGGGGAATTTGTTGCTATATCTAAACAAGGCTTAGGGCCAGATTCAGGAGATGAGAAAAAAATTACATCCATGGGTTTGGAAGGTAAACATGTTGCAAGCAGTAGTTCTTCAAATTGTTCAAATTATGCTCATGATGAAGATACCAGAATAGAACTTTTCCACATTAGAGTTGTCTCTAAACATACCAATATTGATACACTTTTTGATAGTGGGTCACAAGCTAACTTTATTTCCAAAGATTTGATTAAGAAAATAGGCCTTGAAACTATTAGAAATCCAAGACCATATCCTTTGGGTTGGCTATGCAAGAATGAAAACTTGTAGGTTACAAGGAAGTGCTTACTAAGATTCGCCATCAACTCAAACCTTCTTGATGAAGTTGAGCTTGATGTGGTATTGCTCGAGATACTAGGTATTTTATTGGGAAGTCCTTATCTATATGATAAGAAAGTAGTATTTCATCACCATGGGAACACGTATAAATTGTTTAAGGATGGTATTGAGTACATAATTAGAGCACATAAGAGGAAGACAGGTTTGTCTCTTATGCATGCAAGTGAAATGAAGAGGATAGTGAATGCAAGTCATAACTTTACATTGTTGATGATCAAACAAAAAGATTATTTTAATCAAAATTTTCATAAGGATTCTTATTCTTGTAATGAGTTGTTGCAGGATGTTAATAGGTTGTCTTTGACAGAAGGTCAAAAAAATTTGCAGCAGTCAACGGTAGTGTCGAGCGGTGTTGGAAATAAGAGGTCGATACAAGAGGGTGCAAAGGTCAAAGATAAAGCAACAAAGCAGCTTGGAAAAGAAGGATTGGGTTCCAAAAATGCTTATTGTTGGTTTCCAAAAGGTACATGGGAATGGCAAAGATACTTGGTCAAGATTTGACACAAGTACAAGGCAAAAGCAGCTAAAACTCGCCATGGTGACAGTGTGCAAGGTGAGAAATTTTATAAGTTCCCTTTGATTTTTGAACAAGGTAGGAACAATATGGTTTCTACAAAAATATATTTTTGTTTCACAAATTCAAAAATATTGTAGCATGACGGTGTCAATGACAGCAAGAGATGGTCGCAAGAATCGAGGAAAATTTCACTTTTTTTGAAAAGTGCCAAAGGATGAAATTGGGAAAATTTCAGTGGATAGAGACTAGAAGGGTGAGGGAACAGTACCCTCATCCACATAATCAGTAATCAAGAGATATTTTTGGGTAAAAAAGGATTCTAGTGGGGAGGTATGATCAAAGGCTCAATATTTTAGCTCAAAAATGAAAGTTCTCAAAATTGAATGAAACTAGAATGAAAGTAACGCAACTCGTTTCGTTGAAAACCGAGTTCATATGAAGGAGTTATGTTCTGTTGATCATCGTTCAGAATAGGAAAATTTTTATTAAAAAAAAGCAGAATGGGTACAGGTTGATGACATGGCAGCCCAGTTAGCATTCAAGAATCTTATTTAGTTTTAGTCCAATGGGAATGTGAAAAGTTTCATCTCCAGATTTACCAATGTTGTTTGGGGGAGTTGATTTTTTCTCCTATTTCCTAAGTTTGTAATTATTACTATGGTGGATTGTTTTATTACTGGAATTTATACGCCAATGGGGAATGGCCGTGGCACAGCCGAGAGCCAAAGAAATTCGACGGATAATCTTGAGTTGGAAGGCATATGGATTACATATTGTGAGGTCAAGGATAGCCGCATATTTATTTAAGCAAAGTTTGGGACTAATGGCTGAAGCCATAGTCAAATGACAATACAACATGTTTCTGCGACATATTTCATTAACCCAAAGTATTAAAACTTCATCCAAAGAATAGGAAAGTTCAACCATCTCCCATCGGTAGTTTAGGAGCGAAGGACATAAGGAAAAAAAAATGATTTTCAATTTGTGATCTGCGAAGTGACATGGCAGGTAGGGGGGTCCGACTATTATCGCAATCCCCCATTTTTTGGAAGTGGTAGTAGATGGTAAGAAAGGAATTTCGATGCGATATATCACATCGGGGTATCACAATTGCAAGTCGAAGGAGGCAACATAGAATGATTTAAAGCAGGGCCGCGATCTATGAAAGTGTTGTGACCTGTGATCTGTGAAATTGACTGTTTTAATTAAACGCTCCCACCAAACGTTGTTTTAATTAAACGCGGTTTATTCTCTATAACACATAGTTAGCATTATACGTGCTTTGCACCTTAATCATTCACTAATCCTGATTAAAATTGCGCTTATCTTAACTTAATACATAGTTAGACTGGCGGAGAACTTGGCGGAGCTTGCAAAATACGGTGGAATCTCCACTTTTAGTGGATTTATCTCGCGAACTTCGAGATTTAGTGGAGAAATTGAAGGGAAAATTGGTTATTCCATAACTGAGGAAAGATTCGACCAAATTGGGTGCAAGGATAGTCATTCTTGACATATTTTGATGTTTTGGAGCCATTGGAACACGTTGTAGAGGTAGAGGAGATCATGTACATAGGTTTGTGTTGTCGTGGCGATTTTTGAAGCCTAGGGCCACCAGGAGGGAAGGCCATACCCAGAGCATCTGGTAACCAAATTGAGTAAAAAAATAGTCATTTATGATAGATTTCAGTGTTCTAAAATCATTGGAATAGGTTACAGGAGCATTTGATGCATGTAAACAACATTTCCAAGAAAATTTGAGCTAATATAGAGGTCCAAGCAATGGAGCTGGACCAAGGAGATGTAGCCCAGGAGGGGTGAACTCCTTCATAAACACTCTGTTTTATTGTATCAGTTTGTGTGGTTTGTTGTCATTTATGTTTTTGTTGTTCAACACTTTAAATTAATGCTTTATTATTTTCAAAAACACTCATAAAATTCATTTTTAATTCCTCCTTTAACACACATAAGCAACAAGAGAAACTATGAATCAAGCACAAGATCATTGAATAAGTTTTATATCTAAAAATGAAATTAGCACAACAATATCTAACATTAAAATTCATATCACAAGGTGATAATAATGGAGTGTCACTAAAGTAGCTAAAAATATTTCAAAGTCAAGAAAAAATAAACATGCTACATTACGACTTAGGTATCCTGGATAATCAAGGTTATTTAAATGTTATGATACACAAGGTTTAGGGTTCAAGTCCCACTCTTTTCATTATATTCATCTATTATCTCCTTTTAAAAATAAAAGAGAATGAATGTAGATGGCAAGAAAGCTTATATTCCCATGTTAGTAAAAATATATACCTACGATTATATGTATCTTTTCCATCTATCCATGTTAATAAAATATATACCTATGATAATATGTATCTTGTCCATATACGAAAAAATGAAGCAATAAAATTGACATTTTCATAATAAAAAATAAAATTTTTGATATTATTGAAATTTATACTTTTGGAATTGGAATTCACATTTTTTAAAATCAAAATTTGCACCCTTTAAAATGAATATTCACATTTAAGAATCCAAATTTGCACTTAGAAAAACTTATATTGACAGTTTTAGAATTCAAATTCGTAATTTCTTAATCTAGATTGTACATTTTTAATCGAAATTTAATTAAATTAGGATCATCTAGATTATACCTTCTTAATCTAAATATAATAAAACTAACACAACCATATTAAATGAATGATAAATATTGATATGCATTAATCCATAATAAGTATCAAAACACTTACTTCATTTTACATCCCACATTGTTAAAATTTCGAAAATCATAAAAACTAATTGAACTATAAATTTATTTCAAATTATTATTTTTATTATATTATTATTAATTAAAAAAATAAATATATAGGTTAAGGACGTATACATTTGAAAAAACATAGAACAATATTCTTAACCATGGAGATTTACCTCACTTTATGATGAAAATTTTCACTTTATTACAATATCATGGGCCAATATCATGGCTTATCAATACCACATCCCAAAAACAAAGTAACTTACACTTGTCTGTATGACATTTTTCTTAATTAATCAATTTAATCAAAAGGGGGAAAGGAGCATAACTACTTCAAAGATAGATCTCAACATCTTATTTGTGTGTAGAACTACAAATATTCTAAAATATTTTGTGGAATTTAAATCCATTTCATCCACTTAATAATTATTGTTAGTAAAATTAAAATTTCAAAAATACTATTTAAAAATAAATAAACCTATAAGAATAATTAAGATACTCATTTATTAATAACTTCAAATAAAATCCTCTTATTTAATATTATTAAATCTTAAATAAAAAACCAAACATCTTTAAGTGATAAACTCAATTTTCACTTGAGAAAAAAAAAACATTTTTAATCATCACATCCCTTGAGAACCCATGTAGATATCTACACAAGATATACATATATGGTATTATTTCTTATACAACAATAGACAAATCAAAGTACTCCAAAATATATTATGCATCTTTAGAAATAATGTTAACCTTACTATTAAGGTATATTAAAAGTTCATCATTACTCTTTTATATTTTAATATTATGTATTATTTATTTTTTCATAAAAAAATTAAATTTATAAAATTCATCAATCGCTTTATTAATCAAACAAGTGTTGCAGAGTAGTGTATTTCTTGCCATTGAAATTAAGGATTATGTTGCTAAAAAATTTGCATATAGAAAATGATAACATTATAAATATAAAACATACTATGAAATATTTAAACTAATATTAATATATTATGGATAATATTAATATATATTTTTCATATTTAAAAAAAAAAACTTGTAATTCAATTAAGAAGTAGTAACTTTGTTAGGAGTTGCTTAAATCACATATAACTTATTTTCATATACAACTAAATGGATTTCACATTCATATAGATAAGAATTACAAATTGTTTAGTACAATTCACAATTATATAGTTTTGGTATTTGGCATTGCATTAACATGAAGCTAGAGTTTTATTGAGACTAATAATGCGAAAATTGTGGAGTTTTTCATAGTCTTCTTTTGGCCTAAGCATTCAACCATTGACCATTGAAAATTGTGATGCATTTTTCTCAGGTTTATGTTGGCCTAAGAATTCAATCATTGACCATCTCATAATTTTTCATTGATGTTTTGAAAAAGTCATGAAAAAACAATATTTATTATTGTTTCTTTGGTTTTTCTAAAAACAATCATACTATGTCTAAGATATTTGAAAAATAATGGAAAAATTAGGAATTCAAGTAAAGGGAGAAGAGCTCATTTCTAATTATAAGAATAGTTCATTGTAAAATTGAAGATTTCCATAAATAAAAAAATTAGAAGGACTAAACAAAATTAATGTATCCTCTATTTTATTTGTATAAATGAAGTATACATATAAGATGTCATGATTTTTTATTGTTAATTTACATCAATGATGTAGTTTTATTAATAAATCGTAAATATAATTGTGATAAAAATATAATAATTTCTTATAATAGTGACATTTGTTTCTTAGTAACAACAACAATTGTATAAGGTTTTTTTTTGAGCTACGGTGTTAGTTAAATAATACTGAAAGAAAGTAAATGAAAAAAAATAGTATCAAAAAACCATTTTATATAGTAAATGAAAAAAAATAGTAACAAAAACCATTTTATATAGTTGTTGTATGGGTTATAGAATTAGTTGAAGAATCAAAAGAAGGTTGAAAATATTGAAAAAATGTGTTCAATATAAAAATCATGTATTAAAATACAAATTGGTTAGAGAAACAATAATTTATTATAGATATTATCAAATTTAAGAATAAAAATATAAATAGATAGAAATAAAAATTATTTACACAAATAAAAATTAAACAAAAGTTATCTCTCACATAGAATGTTAGGAAATCTATAAATAAATATCACCTAATAATATATAAAGGAGAAATTATACATAAAAATGTATACTTTATAAAAAAAAGGGTTTGAGAAATGAGTACATGTGACGAAAGATGATAATACTCATGAAAAAATAAAATTAAAATAATCAATCAAAATATAAACATGTTTTGTTTTCAATCCTACATAAATTTATTATATATATCCATAGATCATATAATGTCCATCTCACTCCATAATATAACATTATTTTTGAATATATACTCAAGTGGATATTGATAATGCATTTTTCAGATAAATTAAATATGGATTACAATGTCTATGAGTTAGTGCGACAAAAGTATTGTGATTCAAACACTGTTGTTCATCCTCATTCTTTTAGCACTTGTATTTACCCCTTAATTGTTGCACTTATTTGGGATTCTCTGAACCCCATTGTTTAAAAACAAAGTTAATACAAGGTAACAAAAACACAAAAAAAAATTGGAAACAACCAAATAAATATTTATTACAAAGAAATGTCGATATTAAAAAGTAGATATTCATTTCTTTTGCAAAAAAAATCTTGGAAAATCTATTTCTAAAATCATGATTGAAATTATTAATCCATTTCTAAAAATTCTTTTTTTTTCTTGTTTAGAAACAAAAAAATAAACTTATATTATTTCATATAAAAATAATAATTCATGTATAATAATCATTAACCTCTAGTTTATATTTAAATACCCCATATATATATATATATATATATATATATATATATATATAAACAAAATTAAACACCAACACTACAACATCATTAAATATTAAAAATGGTAATTTTTTATTATTTTTAGGTATTCAGTTAATTATAAAAAATAACAAATTCATAAACTATATCAGATAAAAAATACATTCAAAACACAAATAGTGTATAATGTTTTCTCCCTATATGTGAGAGTTGCATTTAGTATTTACTAGTTGTTAACTAGCAATATGACATTATGTTATTATTTTAAAGAAAAAAAACTAAAACATTTAGTGTTTTTTGGATAAGTTTATTTTCTTTGTTGTTAATATGAAAAATAAAATTATTTATGGAAAAACAGTTCCATAAAAAGTAAAAAGGCTGATGATAAAAGTATTCCAAGAACTGAAAGGTGGTTGGACAGTTTGAATAGTTACCTACTTCTCTAAGGATAAGAGACTTGTCCCAGTGAGGAATAGGGGTTATTCTCAGAGACTGAGGAAGAGAGTGAGAAATTTTCCTGAGCTGGTAGAGACCAGTGGAAAACACTCAGCGTTCCTAAAATTTTCTAGTACTGACTGGACTTAGGGTCCTAAGGTCACAACAAAAAATATTGTCAACCTGTACCTTTCAGGTGTGGAGCGCGGGGGAAAGAGAAGGACGTAATTGAATCTCTTGATGGTTGGGTGGACATCATAAAAAAATTGCACATTCAAATAAGTTCTGTGCATTTCCAATAAATTTAAGTCAAGAAATGATTTTATTAAGTGTATATAAAGATATGTGCTTAATTAGGCTCATTGTCAAAGAATTTATGAAAAATAACTGTTGAGAAAGATTGGAACACTATGTACTTTTAAATCAGAGCACTTCAATTACAGGAATTCTACAGATTAGATGTGGAATGTATATTGTGTTATCGTTGGTTCAGGGAAGGTAAATTTTATTTACAAAATTCTATAGATCAAATGTGAAGTGTATATTATGGTTTTCTGGTTTTAATGGATGCAAAATTAATAGAGTAAATACAACAAGTAGAGATATAAAAATACAATGATATAATAATACAATATAGCCGCAATTGTTTATACATAGCAATAACTGTGTTAAAAAACAACAACACAGAAAACTATTATCTTGCTTTAGATAAAATACACTATTTGAAGAACTACAATTGCATGGAATAAAATATTGCTGAGTAAACATGTCAAAGAAAAATTCAAGTACTCTTTCATTCCAACATCTACTGAGCGAACTGTCAGTTTTGGCACGAGAAGGAAACTCCACCCAGAACACATCATTCCTCTAAAGTTAACCATACATGTACAAAGCTCAAGGTGGTCTGGTCACCAAAACTTCTTACACAGAACTCTTGTTGTAAAATTCTAACTGTTGGAAGTAAAATAATTGGTAGGAGATTCGTTTCCACAATCCATATGAAATACGATAATAAACTAAAGCGTAACAGAAAATATAAGCCATATACACAGAAATGAAAGTAGAACCATGCAAGAACATTTGAACCGGCTAGAGGCTCAGAAAACACAACATAAAACTAAACAGTAAAATAGTGTTTGAGTTTTAAAGTCTAGCTTGAGTCAACGACCATAAGCATGTAACGAGATAGGCAGTAGAATGCTAAATGAGAGGTAGCATTTAATATATCCAAGATTAAATATATATCATTGAATGTAAAACACAATTATCCTTTGGATTGGCACAGTCCTTAAAATATACATGCAGGAGGAAAAATGTTTCTTTTAATTTGAATTGATAAATCCAGAAACGAAGATCTGCATGGATTAAGACTGAGAAAAACATAACCAGTTTTATAAATATACACAAAAAGCCAGAGGAATCGCTATTAAATAGCCTTCATAATTTGAAATGGAGGGACTTTCAAATTTCAAGACTGTTAACCTCATGATAATACAATTTAAAAAACAAGTTTCTCTACTAAATGATAATCTGGGTTGACACCCAAGGTGGAAAGACCACCATTCGCCACAAAGAGGACGAATAAATTTTGTTGTAGGTGGTGTACTTGGAAAAACATATTTTTTATCCATTATCAAAATCCAAACGAAATCCAGCACTCAGCAAATCAAAAGGTTACGACACCGTTTGGAAGAAAACGAACCTGTAGAGAAGAAAAGAAACAAACCATGGAACCGGTGAGTAACGACAGTGGAATAAAAATTAGAATAAATTATAAAACCTGAAGGGTATCGAAAAAAATGTAATCCAGATTTTATAATACTTGCGAAAGCAAACTCACCTCAAATTTCACAGTGTATTGAGCTATATAAAAAGATAGAAGCCAAGGTTAGGTGATTAAAACATTGAAAGGAATGAGTTGCAGATTATGAAAGAAAAGTTAAGCTAAAATAAATTTTACAGTCATGTTCGGAAAAAAATAATAAGTAAATTATACATGAATCGAGAGCAAGAACAAAGACCAACAGAAGCATTATCAACCAAATCAAGACTCTGCCCAACACTCAGTGATATGGGTCAGATAGACTCGAAATCCCATTCACAGGTATCGTAGGTCAACCTTCTGTCCTCCGCCATCACCAGATGGAAAAGAAGCTTCAGAAAACCAGAGCTATTGAACCCTTAACCTGTCACGGAGGAGAAAAATTCTTGGTGGTGCAAATGAGAATGGGCTAGGGATTTGTGGAGGAGAAACCAAGTATTTTCATGCCGAACCCAACACCATAAATCATTGTAAATCGGACGGTGTGTGGTCGGATATTTTTCCATTCAAATCACCACATATCCAAAGAAAATCGCACAATGGTCAAGGATTTAAATGGTCAGGACAAGCATTAGAGTGGTGGTATGAACAAACCTCAAGAATTGTAATTAAGATTTAAGTGAACACCACCAATATAGATATAGTAGATAGTTCATAAAATGGGTCGGGTAAACCTTCGGAGGGTTAACAAATTACATGGTTGATTTCAAACTTAACAGAAGAACCTAAGTAATTATCATATGTAAAACTATAAGAGTTAAAAGTGTAAATTTTTTTATTGTGTATATTACAAGTGGTATCAGAGCAACGTTCGCACGTTGGGACCCTAAGGTTCATCTAACGATTTAAGCTGTGTGTAAACTAATGCACAAAAAATAAGTAGAGCGGAAAAGGACAATATGAGAAGGGGATTGACACAACAAATACCTTGAAATATAGGGGAACCTACAACTCAAGCACAACCAGAAATGAACCCCGAGATGTGGATTCAATTAAGTGTAGATCAACACCAGCAGACTAGTAGACTGCTGGAGGAACAATAACACTTGACCAACATACTGTTAAGTACTATACAAAATTTGCAGGAGGAGATGTTTTGTGTGAGAAGAGACAATGAATGCTTGATCCAGGGACATGAAAGGATACTTAAGAGCATTTCTGACAAGCAGAGTCAATCAGTGTTACAACCTAGTCCTGATAGGGGTATGCAAGAAGGAACTGAACGACAAAACAAGGACCAAACCACGGATAGAATTGGCAGGAGTCGTTCACAGCGAAGAAATAAAAACAGAAACTATAATAAAGCATAATTTGGTATTGTGTCAAATTAGTAGGAAGTTAAAAAGAAAAAAGTGGAACTGCAAGGTGAGTTTTGAAAAATAAAACCAGCTACATTTGATGGAGAAGTTGAGGAGGTGATAGAGGCTTGGTTGATAAATATGAATAAATAATTTCAAGTGTACAAGTATAGAAACAACCTTAAAGCTAGATTGACCATATATTAGTTGAGAGAGAAAGCCACCCTATGGTGGGAGGAGGTAAAGAATGTTCGCAGCATTGAAAATAAATATGCTACATGGAAATCATTCCTGCAATACTTTAAATATAAGTAATTGACATAATGTTTTTATGGAAAAAAATATATAGAATTCCATGACTTGAATATGGGTCAGATGACTATTGATGAGTTTATTACCAAGTACACCTCCCTATTAAGATATTGTCCATACCTCAGAGATGAGAAAGCTAAGGATCAAAGATTCCTGAGTAGTCTGCCAACACATATGAAGGTAAAAATTGATTCCATAAATCCTACGACCATGGACAAAGAAATTCGTAAGGAATGAATGTGCAACCAACAGTCCAAGGCAAAAGGGGAAGTGGGAAAAATCTGGCAGCCAAGAAAAGGATAGAAAATCATCTCAAACTTCAAGGGTGCCAGAAGTAATAATTTTAAAAATTCTGCATGAAATTCTGTAAGCAAGTATTTTGGAAGGAATCATCAAAGAACCTGATGGCCAACTAAAGAGAGGCCTACAATGGCTTCTAGCAAGCTTGGACAAGGACACATGTCTAAGCCACCTCTACAGTGTTGGGAGTGTGGTGTGGATTGGCTAGAAATACATTGGACCTTGGTGGATTGTAAAGAAAATATTATTTATTACATAATGCAAGATGGAACACGCAAAGAGATTCAGGGAGTCAAGAAACTGCTACAACTATGTCCTATTACAACATCCCAAATGAATAAGTGTATAAGGAAGGGATGTCAAATTTATGCTATCTAGGTGGGATATGCAAATTCCAAGGAGAAGTCACCTATGATGGGGAATATAGCAGTCGTACAAGCTTTCATGGATGTATTTCCAGAAGATATACCTGGATTACCACCAAGAAGAGATACTGATTTTACCATTGAATTAATGCTAGGAGCATCACCTATGTCAGGGGATCCTTACAGAATGAGTGTTCTAGAATTAACTGAATTAAAAATGAAGTTACTAGAAATGCTGGAAAAAGGATACATTTTTCCGAATGTGTCCCCTTGGGGAGCACCAGTGTTGTTTGTAAAGAAGAAGGGCAGAACCATGCGAATGTGCATGGACTATAGACATCTCAATAAATTAATAGTAAAAAACAAATATCCTTTACCACGGATTGACGATCTGTTTGATCAAGTGAAGGGGGCCACAATATTCTCAAAAATAGATTTAAGGTCTGGATACCACCAGATATGAATCAAGGATGAAGATATTTGTAAGACTGCTTTTCGTACAAGGTACATGCATTATGAGTTTGTGGTGTTACCCTTTGGGTTAACAAATGCGCCAGCGACATTTATGAGGTTAATGCATGGTATATTTCACCCTTTCCTAGATAACATTGTACTCATATTTATTGATGATATTTTAATTTATTCTAAGAACCAGGAAGAACATAGAGAAAATATAAAAATTGTGTTGGGAATGTTAAGAAAAAACCATATATATGCTAAGTTCAACAAATGTGATTTCATCAAAACAGAAATCCAATACTTAGGCCATGTTATTTCAGCATAAGGGATTTATTTTGATCTAGAGAAAATCAAGACAATCATGGAATGGCGAGTTCCCCAAAATGTGACAGATATCTGACCCTTTATGGGATTGGCTGGGTACTATCAAAGATTCAATGAAGGATTCTCCAGAATTTCTTTTCCAATCACCTCTCTGCATAGAAAAGGAAAAGTATTTAAGTGGACTAATGAGTGCCAGAATAGTTTTGAGAGGTTGTAGAAACTATTTACCACTGCACCATTGTTGAGGGTAGCTGACCCCAAAAAATAATTTGAATTTTGTATAGATTCTTGTAAAGAGGGAGTTGGGGTAGTTTTATCTCAGGAAGGAAAGGTAGTGGCCTGTGAGTCGAGAAAGTTAAAAGAGCACGAACAAAGATATTTATCTTATGATCTAGAGCTAAAACAATTAGTACATGCACTCTGGGTATGGAGATAGTACCTGCTGGGAAATAAGTTTGTATTAAAAACTGGTCATAGTAGCTTGACTATTTACTTCAAGCAAGTTGATTTAAACTCCTGATAGGCAAGATGGAATGCCATCCTAAGTGAGTTTGATATGGATATTTAGCACGTGAAGGGTAACGAAAACCGTGTGACAAACTCCTTAATTAGGAAATTACATTGTGGTTATGAGCTTTGTTATAACCAGCTTGAATGAAAATTTTTGGATCAAGTGAAAGAGGAAACACAAAAGGATCTTGAATACCAATTCCTATGGTAGCAAATGGAAGAGGCCCGAAATCAAGGAAACACTTCCGAATATGGAGTTAGTAAAGAACAAATGCTAACCTTTAGATGAAAGATATACGTACCAAACCATGTGGATCTAAAGGAGCTAATCATGAATGAATATCATCGAAATAATTATGCAGGACATCCAGGATACCAGAAAATTTTAACTGCAATTAGGAAAATATATTTCTGGCCTGGTATGCATAGAAACATTACTGAATACTTAAACAAATTTTTGGAGTGTCAATAGGTCAAGGTGGAGCATCGACATCCTGTTGGATCGTTGCAGCCCATACTAGTACGTGAATGGAAATGAGAGGTCATATCCTTAGACTTCATTACGGGTTTTCCGTGATCAAAGAGGCACAATGACTCTATTATGGTGGTGATCGATAGGTTGAGTAGTTCTGCACATTTTATACCTATACAATCTACTTACAAGACTGTAAAGATAGTAGGTATTTTTATGAGGGAAATATTCTGACTGCAAGGCATTCTAAAGACTATTATTTCAGAGGGAGATATGACGTTTACTTTATCATTCTGGAAAACTTTGTTTACAAGTTTGGGGACCCAAATAAACTTGAGTACTGCTTATCATCCCTAGACAGATGGCTAAGTAGAATGGGTAAATCAGGTTTTGGAAGACATGTTGCGCATGTACGTGATGCAATAACCAAATAAATGGTAATATTATTTACACCTAGTTGAGTTTGCTTACAACAATAGTTATTAGGATTCCCTTAAGATGAGTCCTTTCGAAGCCCTATATGGGACGCAATGTCGCGGTTCCATAAATTAGGGTAGCCCCGAAACAAAACTAATGCTTGGACCAGAGATGCTCGCTGAACTGGAATCCAATGTAAAGAATATTAGGAAAAACCTTAAAGCTGTACAAGATCGAGAGAAGATATACGCAGATAAGAAAAGGACTTATCAAGAGTTCAAGGTGGGTGACCATGTGTATGTGAGGATCAAACCAGAGAAAAGCACTTTGAGATGGGCCTCTTGTGCCAATTTAGCCCCTAGGTTCTGTGGAGCCTTCCAGATATTGGAAAGGGTGGGACCTATGGCATATTGGTTGGCTTTACCCAGCCACATTTGGGTGCACAATGTGTTTCATGTGTCCCTTCTAAAGAGATATGTACATGATTCAAAACATGTAATCCATTGGCAGAATAGTCAGGCAGGATAGAAATAAAAATAATCCTAACTTGAAGAAATTTTTTTATGTGAAATTAATAGAAAACTTTGTTTTTTACAAGTAGAGCCAGATGGTGAGTTTCTGGTCGAGCCTCAACGCATACTCGATAGGAAAGAAATTATGCTTCGGAAGTGAGTCATCATCTAGGTTAAAGAGTAGTGGAAGCACTTCGGCCCAGATGATGCTACTTGGGAAGACGAAGGATTTGTATGTGAGGCTTACCCAGAGCTATTTTATGATCTAGAGTGATACACTGAGGACGGTGTTACTTCCAGGGGGGGAATTTGTGACAACTGTATTTAGTATTTAGTAGTTGTTAACTAGGAAAATGAAATTTTGTTATTATTAAAAAAATAAAATAGAACATGTAGTTTTTTTTTGGAAAAGTTTATTTTCTTGGTTATTAATATGAAAAATAAAATTGGTTATGGAAAAACAGTTCCATAAAAAGTAAAAAGGCTGATGGTAAAAGTATGCCAAGAACCGAAAGGTGGTTGGATAGTTTGAACAGTTACCTGCTCCTCTGAGGATAAGAGACTTATCCCAGTGAGGAATAGGGGTTCTGTTAAGAGACTAAGGAAGAGAGTGAGGAAATTTCCTAAGCTGGAAGAGACTAGTGGAAAAAAATCAGCATTCGTGAATTTTTCTGGTAATCACTGGATTTGGGGTCCTGAGGTCACAACAAAAAATATTTTCAACCTGTACCTTATAAGTGTGGAGCATGGGGGAAAGAGAAGGACGTAATTGACTCTCTTGAAGGTTGGGTGGACATTCGGATAAGTTCTGTGCATTTCAAGTAAATTTAAGTGAATAAATTATTTTATTTAGTGTATATACAGGTTTGTGCTTAATTAGGCTCATTAACAAAGAATCTATGAAAAACAATAGCTGAGAAAGATTGGAACACACTTTACTTTTAAATTGGAGTAGGTTAATTACAGGAATTCTATACGTTAAATGTGAAATGTATATTATGTTATCTTGGGTTCAGGGAAGGTAAATTTTATTTACAGAATTCTATAGATCAAATGTGAAGTGTATATTATGCTTTTCTGGGTTGGGTGGATGAAAAATTAATAGAGTAAATACAATATAGTAGAGATTTAAAAATATAGTGATATAATAATATAGTATAGCCGTGATTGTTTATACATAGCAATAACTGTGTTAAAAAAAAGCAACACATAAAACTATTATCCCTCTTTAGAGAAAATACACTATTTGAAGAACTGCAATTGCATGGAATAAAATGTTGTTGAGTAAAAATGTCAAAGAGAAATTCCAAAACTCTGTCATTCCAACATCTGCTGAGCGAATTGTCAGTTCTTGCCACAAGGAGGAACCTCTGCCCAGAACACATCGTTCCACTAAAGTTAACTATACATGGACAAAAATCAAGGTGGTCCGGTCACCAAAACTTCTTACACAAAACTCTTGCTGTAAAATTGTAATTGTTGGAAGTAAAATAATTGGCAGGAGATTCCTTTCCATAATCCATATGGAATATGATAATAAACTAAAGCGTAACAGAAAGTATAAGCTGTAGACACAGAAATGAATGTATAAATATGCAAGAAAATTCAGACCGGCCAGAGGCTCAGAAACCACAACATAAAAGTGAATGGTAAAATAGTGCTCGAGTCTTAATGTCTAGATGGATTCATTAAGCATAAGCATGTAACCAGATAGCTAGTAGAATGCAAAATGACAGGTAGCATTATATATGCAAGATTAAATATATATCATTTAATGAAAGACATATTTATCCTTTGGATTGGCACAATCCTTAAAAGTATACATGCAGGAGGAAAAACCCTTCTTTTAATTTGAACAAAAAAATCCAGAAACCAAGATCTGCATGGATTAACACTGAGAAAAACATAACCATTTTATAAATATACTAAAAAATCCAGAGGAATCTCTGTTAAATAGCCTTCATAATTTGAAGGGAAGGGACTGTCAAATTTCAATACTGTTAACCTCGCGATAATACAGTTTAAAAAACATGTTTCTCTACTAAATGATAAACTGGGTCGACACCCAAGGTGGAAAGACCACCATTCACGAGAAAGAGGACGAAGAACTTTTGTTATAGGTGTTGTACTTGGAAAAACGGATTTCTTATATGTTAGTAGAAGTCAAAAAAAATCCAGCGCTCAGCAAATGAGAAGGTTACAGTGTCGTTTGGAAGAAAACACATGTGTAGATAAGAAAAGAAACAAACCATGGAAGTGGTGAGTAATGAAACTGGAATAATAAGTTATAAAAAATTATAAAACCTGAAGGGTATCGAAGAAAAATATAATCTGGAGTTTATAATACCTTTGAAAGTAAACTCTCCTCAAATTTCAGAGGGTATTGAGCTACAACAAAAGATAGAAGCCAAGGTTGGGTGATTAAAAAATTTAAAGGAACGATTTGCAGATTATGAAAGAAGAGTTAAGCTAAACTAAAATTTACAGTCTTGTTCATAAAACAATAATACGTAAACTATACCTGAATCAAGAGCAGGAGCAGAGACCGGTAGAAGCATTATCAACCGAATTAGGACTATTCCCAACACTCAGTGATATGGGTCTGACAGACTGGAAACCCCATTCATGGGTGTGGCAAGTCAACCTTCTGTCCTCCGCCATCACAGATGGAAAAGAAGCTTTAAAAAACTAGAGGTATTGAACCCTTAACCAGTCACGTAGGACTGCAACGCTTGGCAATGCAAATGAGAGTGGGCTATGGTTTTGAGGTGGATAAACCAAGTCTTTTCCCGCTGAAAATTTGGTGGTCGAAGAGTCATCCATTCAAATCACCACGTATCCAAAGAAAATCACACAATGGCCAAGGCATTAAATGGTCCTAAAAGTACAAACAAACCCCGAGACCCTTAATTAAGAGTTAAGTGAATACTGCCAATATAGATTTAGTAGATAGTTCATAAAAAAGGTTGGGTGAACCTAGAGAAGGTTAAAAAATTACATGGTTGATTTCAAACTTAATGTAAGAACCTAAGTAATTATCATATGCAAAACTATAAGATTTAAAAGTGTAATTTCTTTTTTATTGTGTATATTACACTATAATTTTGAGTGAAAAGAACAATGTAATGAAAAATAAAATTTATAGTTAAGCTGGATTAAATTGAAGCTATATAAAGCTAGACATGGTTGGTGTTCAATCTAAATTGAACAACTAAATTTTTGACGTTTAAATTTTAGGAACTTAATTTTTAGTGTTCAATATCTATATTCATAAGTGACTTCTAATAATGCAGTTCATTGAATTTTTGTGAATGAAATGCATATATCATTTTTTTATGACCATATTTGAATATATAGCTTCCCGTTTTCAAACAAAACATCATCATAATAAATTGAATTTTAGAAAGATTTAATTGGAATTGGATTTATTTATATAATTACAAAATATCTTAAAAACAATGGAACTAATGGAACTCATGTTTAATGTGATAATGAAATGAAAATCACCTATCCTATATAAAACTAGTAAATGAGTATGTTTTCCATTTTTCTACTAATTTGCATAAAGATGAAAAACAAAAAAATATTGGTTACTATTATTACTTTAAATACAATTATTTCATACATATAAGAAAACATAAGGTACAACATGTTTCCAAAAATTTCAACTTACATCCTTACAGAAGAAATTATTTATCAAACCATTAAAACTAAAAACTTTCAACATTACTATATATAAAATAATTAATTAAAAAAAAAAAAAAAAACTAAAAACTTTTAACATTATAATATATAAAATAATTTATAACAAAAAAATATTAAATTAATATTGTCCATTTAGTATTTCATTTTTTTATAAATAAAATTAAACTCCATTTAAAAGCTATCTTAAAAAAATTATTGCTGAATGACATTAATCCAAATATCAAAGCAAGAAAACCAATATCCATAATTTTATCATGTAAAAATGTTAGGGATTATCGATTGGTAAGTGCAAAAATAATAAATTACATATATAATTATATTTTCAACCAACAAAAAATTTTCTCATATCATAACCACACTAGGTTGGCAAGATATTGATACATCAACATATTGATACATCACTGCATCGCTAGACTAGTTTGGCAACATATTGATACATGAGTGCAGAATCAAACTTACATTAACGTCTTTTAGGTCTATTTTAATTGTGTTTATTTTAATTTTATTTTTGTAACTTTGACAAGATTACAGCTTTATTATGTTTAATATATCACTCAAAAATGGAAGAGGAATTGAATGGGTGAGTTCACATCAAGGAATGTCATAACACAGTACTGAGTCTATCCAAAACGAGGTGGACAATTACTTTTATTTTTTAATTTTAATTTTGTTACTTCAATTTTTATAATAATTTAATTTAATTTAACTTCATAACTTTATATTGATTCTTAGTTAATATACTTTTATATTATTAATTTTTAATTTAGTTTAGTTTAAATTATTGATTTTTTTATTTTGTTTGTATTATTAATATATTTTTATATTATTACATTTTAGTTAGTAGTTTAGTTTGAATAATGATTTTTTAATTTTATTTTTATTTATGCACTTTTATTTAATATAATTATAATTTAGAGTTTTCCTTTAGTTTAGTTTGAATGATCGATTATTTTAAGTTATTTATTAGTTTGGTTGTATTATTAATTTTATTGCGCTTTAGTTAATATGATTATAATTTTTTTTTACTTTAGTTTTAAATTTCTTTTAGTTATTACTTTATTTTTATTTTAATAAATTTTATTTGTTAATTTAGCTTTCATACTTAAATTTAATAATAATTTAATTTAATTTAACTTCATAACTTTATTTTGATTCTTATTTAACAACGTTCTATATTATTAATTTTTATTTTGTATTTCACTTTAGATTCTTGGTTCATATAGTTTTATATTATTACTTTTTATTTTTTAATTGAGTTTAAACTAGCAATTGCACCTAATGTTGCAAAGGAAACGCCGTAAGGAATATGGTAGAATGAGATTAGCTGTAATTTTTTTGATATATATATGTCATTGGATATATGTATACAGAATATATGATGTTTGAAATAAACATTGCATTTTCATTGTTGAAAAGAAAGTTATATTTTAATGTCATTGGAGATATGTATATAGATTGTATAATGTTTGAAATGGAGATTGCTTTTTAATGGTTGAAAAGAAATATGGCAATTTATTTCTATTATGTGAAATTTGTAGAATGTACAATGTTTGAAATGTAATTTTGAAGAGTTTGCAATTGTAGAAATGTACATTGCATGTTAGTATTTTGCAATGGAATTGTATTTTTTATAAAAATACTACAAGTATATCATGAAGGGGATGATTGATGCTGAGGTTGCTGAAGAGGCTGGAGATACGCTGATGTAGTAATGAATCTGCAAAGAGTATTTTTTTTTTTTGAGAAATTAGAGGAATATATATTTATATGGAAATGTAGAATAACTTGTTGTGAATTATATTGTAGAGAAATTATAATGATTGAAATTGAAGTTACCTATAATATATGAATGGAAACGTTTAGTCGTAGATGCAAGTCGATCGATGGCAGACTGAACACCATTGGAGATTAATTCGGAATTGCAGATGCCTATTTCTTGATTGCCATTCTGCTCTTGCTTTTCTCAATTTATCTCGTTCGTGTATGTGGATGATACGTTTGATACTGGATTTTATTTTAAGTAATAAATCCATCGTTGGTCGCAGTCTGTATAGTGGTACATTTGGATTTCTGACTGGCAGGAATCTTTTCTGTATCTCTTGCAATGAATGAATTGTTGCATCTATTTCTGTGATGTAGTTATGTAATTGCGATATGAGGGAGTCCATCTGTTCTGTTTCAAAACAAAGAAACTATTAGATGCAAATACGTAAGCATTATTTCAAGAATGTATATTTTAAATCATTTATTAACAATTAGTAAATTAGGTTAATGTTAGTAGGTAGAAATGTTGTGTTTTTAAAAATTTATAGAGTTGATATTATTTCAAAACCTTTTAGAGATGCTATATATGGAATGCAGTGGTTTTGTAGCTGTGATATCTTTGAGTCGATATGTTCTCTGTGAAAAGATAGAAAATGTTAGAAGGAAATAGTTAAGAAATATAAAGCAGATGTAATAATGTAAAATATGTATTGATAATGAGTGAATTAAGTTTTGGTAATAGGTAGAAATGATACGCTATGAAATAAATATGGAGTTGATGATATGGAAACCTTTTGGAGATGTTAACATATGGAATGGAGTTGGTCGTCTGTAGGAGACATTGAACGGAGACGTTCTTCTGCTTGTTTTCTACGAGCAATATTTTTGTTGTCTTTCAGTTTCATGAAACGGTCGAAACTGAATGCAGGGCAGATTCGGAGATTCTGTAGTGAAGGGACTCTTGAAATTGCTGTAAATGTGAGGCCTTGTCGTTCAGTTTTTCCAATGTCTATTGTTGCTTGTGGCAGAGTCATACCTTGAGATTTATGTATAGTTAAAGCCCAAGCCATTTTGAGTGGAATTTGTGTGCGACCATTTCTTTTTATTGCAGGAATCGGTAAGTGAGTGGGGTTTGTTTCATCCCAAGCAGGGCCGATGTATTTTGGAAATTGAACGACTACAAATGTTGGAAGCTGTGGAGGTGAAGTTGCTTCTTTGTAGAAGATGGATATGATTTCCCCGAGGGAACCATTAACAAGCCCTGCTGAAACCCAAAGGTTGGAAGTCAACATTACTTTTTGTCCTTTGCAAAGGTATACAATTCACTGTAATTGCTCTTCTTCTGAAGAGAATGTAGAGTATGTGTTGTCGTCCTGTGCGATTGATCTTGCAACTGGAGTGTTTAAAGATTTGATCATTTGCTTGTTGTGATCCATTGTTTGAGCGTTTGTTGGAAATAGATGTATAGAATCATGGAAGGATTGTATTTCAGCTGCAGACAAGAAAGAGTCTGTTCGCGTCATAAGGATGTTGTAGTCTTCAATTGTTGGATTTGCATTTCTAATGTTTTGGAGGACGTTTCTGAAAAGAACCTGAGCACTGCTTTGACCTTGTTGGAGAAATATTTTGTCCAATGTGATGACTGTTGTGAATGTGTTCCACAATGCGGTTCCATGACTTGTCCCTGCATATAGTGGTATGTCTTGGACGGGTGGTAACTGGCCCAGATCAGCAACTAATATAATCGAGCAACCGCCGAACGGTAGGTTTCTTTTTAATGGAAATGCCTCACGAAGCCGTTGATCAACCTGGTGAAGAAGCTTAGGTCCGATGAAGCTCATTTCATCGATTAATATGTACCTAATATGCTTAAGCTCTTCTTGAAATTTTGCAAGAGCACTGCCTTCTAATGGTGTAAGATCTTTTATTGGAAGATGGAGAGCAGAATGGATTGTCGATGCTTGTATGTTGAATGTTGCAACACCTGTAGGGGCTAGGAGCATGATTGGTGAAGGTTCTGAGCTAGCAAGTGCTATGAGAATTTCTCTTATGCAATTTATAAGAAGGGATTTCCCAGTTCTAGCAGTGCCTTGTATTATCATTCGCAGAGCAGGTAAGATATCCTTCTTAATGGAGTGAGCACGAATAATATCCAGAGCTTTTTTTTGCATTGAAGATAATGAGCTGAGGGACAGTAGAGTATCTGTATTTTTTTGAATAATGCGATGGATAGAGCGAGTATTGTCAATTAATTGTGCGCCTATTTCTTGGAGATGCAATGGAATAGTTGTATCATTCCAGTTATGGCTATCATCCAAACCACGAAGACCAAGCATTTGAATGTCATTTATGAGTAGTTCATCTGTAGGGTACAACTGAGAGAGTAATTCCCATTCGTTTAGGTCCATCGTTTCTGGAGGATGGAATTCTTCTGTAGTTGTGTTGTCATTTGCAGGAGGATCAATATCAGATAGTGTCCGGTGTTGATGCCACGGTTTGTAAAATGGACGAAATGCTTCCCAATTTCTGATAAATTCTTCAGTAGAATTTCCTATGTCACTCGCGATATGGCGAAATGGTTTGTAAAGCATAAGTTCAACTCTACAAAAGTCAGCATAAGAAGAGTTGGTCGTTGATGGAATTGAGGAATAGCGTGGTATGATACGAAGAATTGCTTGTTGGGGTCTTTGTTTCCATTTGTTTGTCTTACGACGGGGATCATATGACCATGATCTTGCTGTTTCTATAAGTGATGTGGATTCTAAGGGAGATGGTCGATGGATGTATGTATCTATGAAGTGTGGTGATGGAGTAGCGGTGGTGTTATTCTCTGGGAGGCGCATATAGATTTGTTGGCTTACATTTAAAGGGAAGAAGGAGCGACTGCACAATGTTAGTGGTAATTTCTGTATCATATGACAGGTTTCTTGTGCTCCTATGTCACGATCAACAAGAGTTTCTGAAAGGAATTTTCTGAATGCAGATGTTGCTGGGTCAAGATTGGGTGAAGTGAGTACAATTCTACGTAGCATGTCATGGAATGTTTCGGATTTTTTTTCTGCTTTGGATGCATATTTCGCAATATATTTCTGAACAGCATGGATTGAGAGTACTGGTTGGCAATCAATGTTCGCACGCCAAATAGATAGGATGGTAGGGTTATGGGTATTTAGTCTATCATCATTGTGAGCGGGAGTGTATGTTTTTTGGCCATTGGAGTCAATGAACAAGGAGGAATGTGCATGTAATTCCCAAGGAGCTTTATATCGGCATTCGAATGACGAGCCTTTTTTCCTCAAGCATGTCTTTTCGGTGCATTTTGTGTGCCTTTCAATGCAATTGATAAGTTGGACATAATCATTGAAAGGATTGTTTCTAAGAATATCTGACGTAGACAATAAGCAAGGGTCTTCTACATTTGTTTGAGAAAATGATTGGCTGGAAGTTGTAGAAAGCCAAGGGTTCCAAGCTGATATGTATTTGTCGAAGAATTGTTTAGCACAATCAACTGCTTCTATGTTATCCCAATTAAGAGTCTCCATATCAGGTGCATTTTGTATCCAGAGGAAGCCATGGATGTGCGCTGATCCTCTATGTTGCCATTCATACCTGCGAAGGATGTTTTTTTTAGAAAATTTTGAAATAGAAGGAGCTTGATGTATAGGGAACTATGGAAGTCATGTGGTAGAGTAGATACCTGTACCAGTAGTCTTTTGTTTGCAAGTGTTTCTCCAATATAACTTCACGAAATATTGTGAATCTGTGGTGCATATATAGCGATGTTAAGTGGGGGTTAGAGATAATGTTATCATTTCTCCATTTGTGTTGTACTCAAACATGAGGAGGTGTAATCCCAGGCATGATTGCATGAAGATCAGGCCATTTTGTATCAGCTGCACTTAATGTGAAGAAGAACGTTGGGCAACCGAGTTGAGATATCATGTCTGTTAGTTCATTTTTAGCTTTGTGCCAAAAAGATCTTGTGCCACGTAGAGAGCTACCGAAGCGCATCACTTGTTCTGCCAATTTGTCGTCTGGAAATTGTTGTAATCGGATGTTCAATTCTTGGATTGATGTTGGGAATCCATCTCCAATGTTTTTTTTTACAAAGAAGGATGTTGTTGCTTGACTGCGATGACACATCATCAGATTGTATATGTAGTAGCGGAAGCGAGGGTGCTTGCCGAATCTGTTATCGTGGTAATGCAGTAGATGAAGTGCGTATTCATGTAATTGCATTGTCTTTATTCTTGGTTGATTAGGTAGTGCAATTCCTGTGGGGAATAGTGTTGGGAAAGCCATAGAGAGTAGACCTTCTGTGTTGTATTCATTGATTGGAGATAAGCTTATTGGTGGCCATTGGATTGTAGTAGCAGAATGGTGGTTGTATGATTGTAAATAATGCCGAATTTCTTGGATTTCTGTATTTCTATTAGGTATAGTTGGAATGAATGATGATGTATGGTGTGGGTATTGGTCTATGGAATCTTCAGTAAGGGAAATTGGTGTTTCGATTGACAGTTGGGAAGTTGGATCTGTGGTATTGGAATGGTGAAGGGAGGAGGAGATATCGGTTGGGAGTTCTGGTAAGGATGATAGTGCATTGTTATCAATGCAAGCATTCCTATAGTAAGGATCATTTGTCAATTTGTATTGTAATGCGGTGAGAACTCGATGTCTACTTACAATGCAGTCATAAGCTTGACGGTCATTACTTTGACGGGTAATGATTAAAATATCCAAGTCTTCAACACGGCGTGGCAACATGCATGCTATTTCTGTAATGTCTTGCGGAAAGCAAATTGTGTGGCCAGTGTATTTATACTGGCCACCACGTGCATGTGTTACTTGGAGGATAGGGTTAACCCTAGCAATAAGCATTTCTTCTATTTGTGAAAGAGCAGCCAGGACAGGTGGTTGAGGACCAGGGTCCATGTTGTTTGCTAATGAAAAACGGTGAATTTTTTTTTCAGCCAAGCATCTATAGCAACAATATATTTGGTTTGACATGCGGATATGGATTCCAGGATAGGATTCAAGACAAATGGAGCATGCTGATTTTTGTGCAAGCTTATCAATTCTTGCATGGAATTCACGTTTTGTAGCAATATTATGAATGTTGTTGAAAGCATGTGCAATGGATGGAGGGGTTGAATGAGGTATGGATGAATTTGTTTGAACATCATTATCATGAGCGTCGTTGAAAGCATGTGTAATGGAGGCTGGTGGCGAATGATGTTTGGATGAATTTGGTGGAGTGGTTTGCTGAGAAGATGGTTGATTTGTAAAATGGGAAAGAGAATTTCTTTCGGAGTGAGAATGGTTTGATGGTAATTGTGAATTTCCATCGTATGTTGTTGACGATGAATTTTGACTTTTCTTTTGCCTTTTGTTTGTTTCAGAATCTTTGAGGGCTTTCTTAGCATGGTAAGCTGCACGTCGGCATGCATTTATTTGTTCTTTATTTGCTGCATAGTATCTTCGCGCCCGTTCATCATTAGAAGTAGTAGACATTCCGATAAGTTAATGCGCCTACAGGAAAGATAGATGGAGTGACGGTGTTAGTTGGCAAGACAATAACCATGCTATTTTATGGAAGGGGGAAAAATAAATTGAACTTTGAAATGAAGTTTTAGTAATTTCTAGCTGTAGAGGTACATAATAAGATGTGTAACGAGTTGATAACAATATGTTTCAGATTATATTTAATTATTTTAAAGATGCATATGAATGTAATTGGACATGTAATGTGTAAAGTTGGTTGATTTGTTAATAGGGAAGAAGTTAATGTATGGTGAATTACCTTAAATGAAATGATATACAATTAGATGTTTTGTTCGAAGATATATGAGTAAACAGTAAGAGATATGTTTGGAAAGGCGTATGAAAGAATATTCTTTATAAACGTATTTTGAGAAAAAGATAATACAAATTATGAATAAGGCAACAGTACTTGTAATCATATTTATCTATGATATTGAGATTTTGTTGATTTCTTGAATGATGTTGTTGCATTCTGTTGAGAATTGCAAGCTCTCTTCTTTGATGATAACATATTTCAAGCGTGGTATGTCTCTAAATGTTTCTGTCTTCACTGATAGTGTGAAGATGTGGTCTGTCCACATTGCTTTGGAGACAATTTCCTTTATTACATCAGGATCCTCAGATAGCAAATAGAAGTCCTTTGCATTAACTCCAAGAATTGTAGATGCTGCCTCTTCAAAAGCAACTGTTGAAAGCAACTGACCAGTGTGATCTTGTACATCTATCTTTAGTAAGTATCTGTAATCACATTCAGTTACTTCGGTGTTGCATTTAGGGCAATACCATGTCTTTGCATTCTTTGGAATAAGTTTCTTCATGCATTTTTTCTTATCAACAATAGATGGGCATGATAGGTAGTACAAATTGTCCATGTATACTTTTGTTATTGTCCCCTTCACTTGGTAGAATGCAGGTATATCTGAGGGGATGATATTGTCAATATCCGCAATCGTTACTTTCTTCGGTTGATGGCCAAAATAGGGTGAATATTTTTTTGTCAGTGGTGTAGAAATTGTACTGGAACCTTCTTTTCTAAACCATGACTTTAGGATATTAGCCTCTTCGATGTCGGGATCTACAAGAATAATTGATCTTGTTGTAGTACCGACATTTTTGCCATTGAATTCAGCAACACGAGCGGACTTGATTGCTATGATGGGATTATTTCCTGTAGTACATAAGTTGGAAATTTCTTTTGATACTCCATCAAAATTATCTCCCCAAAAGATTGCATCCATGTTATATCCAGACATGTCTTCAAGATTTACTGTTTGTTTCGTAACTTCTGAGCCGTCTTTTCTATGTATGGTGCATGGATTGGAAATGCTAGTAACAATACCAAGAACATCAACAATTGAGTTGACGTTTGTTGTTCTGATATCATTGATTGATTTTATATTGAAATGCACTATTGGCTTGGATCTTCTTTCATTCGCAACAAGATCAACTGTAGATGTAGCATTTAACAAAATTTCCCACTCATTGTTTAAGTGGTTGTATTGTTTATTAGCCATTTTCACATTGCCTTTTGAGACAATGTACATATTTCCAACTTGGATCTTATCAAAGAAAGAATCAGCAACATTGTTGAAACATGTAATGTGTATTTCCCCACCTTCTGCATCGTACAGGTCGAAGCCAAACACTTTACCAGGACCATATTGATTTTGGAATTGTCGAAGAGCTGTCTTTCTTTGAACATATCCTTTTATGCACCAGTTTGAATGGTAAGGGTTTATTGCTTTGATTGGAATTTGGACTGGTGTAATGGATGTAGTAGGAATGTCTGAAACGGTGCAGTGCCTTTTCGACGAAGGTTGTTGTTTCGATGACGACGGATCTTTTTCTTCAGAAGTGATGGGGATACTCAGATTTTTTGGAATACCAAATAAAGGTGCAGATGTAGTACAAATTTCAAAGTCTAGTAGCGTTATAGACCTACATGGTAAATGATAATAATAAGAGGAATTGTTAGAGTGGAAATTAATATGAAGGAAATATGTAAAGTTTAATTAAAAATTTTGTAATTAACTTACATTGATGGACCAATAGTTGATGTAGTCCAATTTTTGACATGTATAATTGAACCTTTCTGAAGCAAGCTTCTTTCAACGAGGTCATTGTAAGTTATCGGAAGCATAAGGCGCTTCATATGTGTGCCATCAGAGATGGCAGTGCGGTATCGTACTGTTGAACTTTGCATTGATGCAATACGTTCAAGTTCAACGATTTGTAAAAATGGTTGAATATCAGTTTTCCCCGAGAGCATGGTGGAAATAGCATTTTCAGTAAGAGTCGTTGCCATTTTCTAAAAAGGAATATAAAAGAATAATTAAAATTGTTTATATGTCGTTTTTAGTTAGATGTATAATTACGATTCCTATAGAACTACATGAGAAGTTAAAGAGAGCCGAAGTGGACCATTATTAGGTAGATGTAAGTTAAAAATTAATAATGTATGTGATTTAAGAAAATATGCGTATATGTAAAACTAATGTTTTTCCTAGAAATCATGGATGAAGGTTTAGTTATTGCTTGAAAAGTTAATAAAAATGTTGATTGTGTTAGAGAGAATGTTGTACAATACATAGGTAAATAGTATTTCTTCAGTTTATTAATATGAAACTGTAATTATTATTGAAACTGTAAAAATAAAATTTAGATTAAGTAATTCAACTAACGATGGACCTTAAGGATAATCTAAAACTTAATCCAAATCTTAAGCTGTAATAAAGATAATGATTGTGTTAGAAAGAATGTTGTACAATACATAGGAAAAGTGTAAATATTATTCAAAGTCTGAAAATAAAATTTAGATTAAGTAATTCAACTAACAATGAACCTTACGGATAACTGAAAACTTAATCCAAATGTTAAGCTGCAATAAAGATAATGTTAAAGCTATATTTTAAAATGATAGCTTATTTTCTGAATTTGGCATATAAAATGTTGAAACAATGAAAACAAAAGTTAGGTTTTTGACATTATAAAAATGTATGAAATTGATGTTTTGTCATCAATTCATGTAATACTGAAATGTCATACCAACTATCATGTCTATTATTAAAATTGAAATTTTGACCAAACTATCATAATCTTTCTCTGAAATATAGTATTCTATCTAATGTAGTAATGGTTATTTAAGGATGGCTGTAGGCAGCCAATTTTTTCTTCAGAGTATTAATATAAAATGTAAATATTAAATCAGCACCATTTTCATTTTCAGTTTAGGTTTATTATCCCTGACATAGATTTCTTAAAAAAAATTATAAAATATTTGAAAAATACATATTTTGTTCTATGTATTATAATTAATTAAATATTTTAATTCAGATAGCTTGGTGAACAATTTATTTCCCAACTTACATAAATTCAAATCTCACAAACATGTTATATCATATTTATATCAAGAGTCTCCCCATCTGGTTCACAATGCCATTATTGTATTGGCAACCAGTGCAAGCTGGCTAGTTAGTTATAAACCATCTCACTGTAATGTAAAAGAATCCTTATCTATAACCTATGTAAAATTGCCACAGCCATTGTAGAGAAGCTCCAAGTGGCTTGCGTTTAGTATTATAAGCTCCTAGTGGATTGTGTTTAGTATTTTTTGGTTTTTTGCTGTGTACGTAAAGGTGGGCAGTGACTCAATAAGCTTGTCCCCGCAAAGAAAATTAAAAAGAGGCCTAGTTTCCAGTGGATCTCTGACTAAATTATGCATTATTAAAATACCTTAAAAAACTCATTTGCTATATTCTGCAAAGGTCCACAGGCAATTTAATAAGACCCCATTTTTGTCCCTATATGAGCAGAGTCTCAGTCTCAACCTACCCTTCAGATTGGATTTTGTAGATTTTAAAAGTATCTCAGTGGAGTGTAAACAGATCCTCATCAATAACATATATAAAAACAGTTCCTCAACAATAACATATATAAAAATAATATTTCACAGCTATTGCTAAGAAGCTCCTAGTGGGTTGTGCTTTTTTTATAATTCCTTTTGTTGTTAATCTGAATGTGGGCAGTGCCTCAATGAGCTTGTCTCAATGGTCCATATCTCAATAGCTGACTGTCAATAAAATAAAAAGAAAAAGAAAATAGCTGACACAAATTAAAAAGTGGCCATATCTCAATATGTGACTCTCAATGAAATAAAATAAAAAAGAAAATAGCTGACAGAGAAAATTAAAAAGTGGCTATATCTCAATAGGTGACTCTTATTGACTCTTTTAGCATAGATTCTATATCCTACTATAAATTTGATTTGTGTTTTTTTGGATAGAATTTAAGGAGCAGTAAATAGGGACTCATTATATTTCTTTAATGTTCAAAATATTGAATAAAATAACAACACTTCGAATTTAAGAACTGCAAAATGTTAATTGGGCTTTGGATTCAGCATTATAGATTGTGTTAATTGAAATATAATAATCTCAAGAAATTGAGCATTCGTGAAAGTATAAATAAATATACTTAAAGCTATAAGACAGAACTCACGTAACCCAAGTTGAAGTGATTATAAGCACTACCTGCAGATGAGAGATCCATACGTAGCTGTGCATTGGCAATGGCAACCTTTCATCACCTCTTACATTGATCAACTACGTTCAATGGCAAGCTAGGAAGAAAGGATTGTGATGACTAAGCAACCATTGAAACTTAGAGATTAATACTTTGAAAACCTGTTATTGTCACTGAAAGCCATTCTAAACCAGAGACTCTGTTTTCTAAACAGTTTCTCATTCCCACTTAAGAATTTATAATGCCAGGGATTTCAAGAAATGGGGCATTATGGATTTGGGCATCAAGGTTTTAAAGACTAAGGTTTTGATGGCTGCTGAAGAAGTGATCAGATGTGAGAATTCTAATGGCTTACAAATACCAGAAATTGAAGGAATGAAGGCTTCTGTATGGAGATCCAAAGGTGGTTTACTTCCATCTGTAGCTACGGTTGAAGTGAAATCCATGATGAGCTCGAAAGATGTGCAGATGTTGAGGCCTCCCCATCAGGTCTGTGCTTGCACAATGCTTTGGAACCAAGCTCCATTTCTCAGAGAATGGATCATGTACCATGGCTATCTAGGTGTCCAGAGGCAATGGCAACCTTTCATCACCTCTTACATTGATCAACTACGTTGTCTTGCAAGCTAGGAAGAAAGGATTGTGATGACTTAGCAACCATTGAAGCTTAGAGATTAATACTTTGAAGGCCTACTTGTAAATGACAGATCCCTGAGCTGCATTGATTATAGGGCCTACTTATAATTGAGAGATTCATACGTAGGTGTACACTGACCCTTTCATCTGTAAGCTCTAAGGCAACCTCTTACAATGGTCAATAGTAATGACTTGTGGCAATGGCAACCTTTCATCACCTCTTACATTGATCAACTACGTTGACTTGCAAGCTAGGAAGAAAGGATTGTGACGACTAAGCAACCATTGAAACTTAGAGATTAATACTTTGAAAACCTGTTATTGTCACTGAAAGCCATTCTAAACCAGAGACTCTGTTTTCTAAACAGTTTCTCATTCCCACTTAAGAATTTATAATGCCAGGGATTTCAAGAAATGGGGCATTATGGATTTGGGCATCAAGGTTTTCAAGACTAAGGTTTTGATGGCTGCTCAAGAAGTGATCAGATGTGAGAATTCTAACCAAACTATCATAATCTTTCTCTGAAATATAGTATTGTCTCTAATGTAGTAATGGTTATTTAAGGATGGCTGTAGGCAGCCAATTTTTTCTTCAGAGTATTAATATGAAATGTAAATATTAAATCAGCACCATTTTCATTTTCAGTTTAGGTTTATTATCCCTGACATAGATTTCTTAAAAAAAATTATAAAATATTTGAAAAATACATATTTTGTTCTATGTATTATAATTAATTAAATATTTTAATTCAGATAGCTTGGTGAACAATTTATTTCCCAACTTACATAAATTCAAATCTCACAAACATGTTATATCATATTTATATCAAGAGTCTCCCCATCTGGTTCACAATGCCATTATTGTATTGGCAACCAGTGCAAGCTGGCTAGTTAGTTATAAACCATCTCATTGTAATGTAAAAGAATCCTTATCTATAACCTATGTAAAATTGCCACAGCCATTGCAGAGAAGCTCCAAGTGGCTTGCGTTTAGTATTATAAGCTCCTAGTGGATTGTGTTTAGTATTTTTTGGTTTTTTGCTGTGTACGTAAAGGTGGGCAGTGACTCAATAAGCTTGTCCCCGCAAAGAAAATTACAAAGAGGCCTAGTTTCCAGTGGATCTCTGACTAAATTATGCATTATTAAAATACCTTAAAAGACTCATTTGCTATATTCTGCAAAGGTCCACAGGCAATTTAATAAGACCCCATTTTTGTCCCTATATGAGCAGAGTCTCAGTGTCAAGCTACACTTCAGATTGGATTTTGTAGATTTTTAAAGTATCTCAGTGGAGTGTAAACAGATCCTCATCAATAACATATATAAAAACAGTTCCTCAACAATAACATATATAAAAATAATATTTCACAGCTATTGCTAAGAAGCTCCTAGTTACATTGATCAACTACGTTGTCTTGCAAGCTAGGAAGAAAGGATTGTGATGACTTAGCAACCATTGAAGCTTAGAGATTAATAGTTTGAAGGCCTACTTGTAAATGACAGATCCCTGAGCTGCATTGATTATAGGGCCTACTTATAATTGAGAGATTCATACGTAGGTGTACACTGACCCTTTCATCTGTAAGCTCTAAGGCAACCTCTTACAATGGTCAATAGTAATGACTTGTGGCAATGGCAACCTTTCATCACCTCTTACATTGATCAACTACGTTGACTTGCAAGCTAGGAAGAAAGGATTGTGACGACTAAGCAACCATTGAAACTTAGAGATTAATACTTTGAAAACCTGTTATTGTCACTGAAAGCCATTCTAAACCAGAGACTCTGTTTTCTAAACAGTTTCTCATTGCCACTTAAGAATTTATAATGCCAGGGATAAGACAACTCAAACAACTGGAGTTGCATTAATTATAAGGCCTACTTGTAAATGACAGATCCCTGAGCTGCATTGATTATAGGGCCTACTTATAATTGAGAGATTCATACGTAGCTGTACACTGACCCTTTCATCTGTAAGCTCTAAGGCATACTCTTTTACGGTTGAAGTGAAATCCATGATGAGCTCGAAAGTTGTGCAGATGTTGAGGCCTCCCCATCAGGTCTGTGCTTGCACAATGCTTTGGAACCAAGCTCCATTTCTCAGAGAATGGATCATGTACCATGGCTATCTACGTGTCCAGAGGCAATGGCAACCTTTCATCACCTCTTACATTGATCAACTACGTTGTCTTGCAAGCTAGGAAGAAAGGATTGTGATGACTAAGCAACCATTGAAGCTTAGAGATTAATACTTTGAAAACCTGTTATTGTCACTGAAAGGCATTCTAAACAGGGTTGGCTATTATTTTTTATTTCACGTTTTGGAGGATGATAGTGATTATTTAGGCTAGTGGCTTTTGGGATTCTTATACTTATCTAGGTTAGCTACTATTGTGATTATTCTACCTAGGGGCCTTATATTAATTACTACATTGTAAGTATGAATGACTGATTATTTAGGTTTCCTAATGTTGGGCTGCCATATTGAGATTTTTGTACCCGAAGGGATGCAATAGACTATCAAGTACTGGCGTAGCACCAGGTGTTTCCAACCTCCATATGATAACTAAAAATAAAAATAAAACCATTTGCTATAAGACAACTCACACAACTGGAGTTGCATTAATTATAAGGCCTACTTGTAAATGACAGATCCCTGAGGAGCATTGATTATAGGGCCTACTTATAATTGAGAGATTCATACGTAGCTGTACACTGACCCTTTCATCTGTAAGCTCTAAGGCAACCTCTTACAATGGTCAATAGTAATGACTTGCAAGCTAGGACTGTTAGAACCTCTTCCCATGACTTGCAAGCACAAAGAAATATAAATTTTAAGTTTGCATAAGCAACACTTCCCATGACTAAGCAACACTTGAAGCTTAGAGATTAATACTTTGAAAACCTGTTATTGTCACTGAAAGCCATTCTAAACCAGAGACTCTGTTTTCTAAACAGTTTCTCATTGCCACTTAAGAATTTATAATGCCAGGGATTTCAAGAAATGGGGCATTATGGATTTGGGCATCAAGGTTTTTATGTTATTTTGATGGAATAGCTACACCTCAATCGTCCTATTATAAACCAGATCCTTTTACCTTCGGAATCAAAAGGAGCTTAGCTTCTAGAATCAAGATGTTGTAAGATTCTACAAATATGGGAGAAATCTTGAACAAAAACTGAATAACGCATCTGAAATACAAATGATACCAGAAATTGAAGGAATGAAGGCTTCTGTATGGAGAGCCAGAGGTGGTTTACTTCCATCTGTAGCTACGGTTGAAGTGAAATCCATGATGAGCTCGAAAGCTGTGCATGGCATTCATCACAAATATTTCTACTATCAACGATTTCCAAAATAATCAATAGGGGATTCCAGTAAGGAAGCACCTAAAAGAAATTAAGGGAGGATGGATTTCTAGAATCAAGATGTTGTAAGATTCTACAAATATGGGAGAAATCTTGAACAAAAACTGAATAACGCATCTGAAATACAAATGATATGAACGCCATACCTAGCAGCGGTGACCACCAGTAGAGAGAAATTGCAGCAGTCGAAAGCACTCACAGTCACAGGCAACGCATCAGTCAGCAGCGGGCAGAGGCAAGGTAGCAGCAGCGGCAAATTTCTTCACTTCAGTTCTTCACTGTAACAGAAAACAGGAAATCAGATAGATAACCATGAATAAACTAAAGATATTTAAAAGACAATCTGGAAACTACCAGAAGAAACTAATAACTACCACTGAGGCTGGTTCCTCCAATTGCAGCTGCAGGGCTCCCTCCCCATTCTTCCAGCTGCCCCTTCTCTGCAGCAAATGCGGCTCTGCAGCAAATCACTGACTGATTAAGGTTTTGGATTATGTTAGTTTTTTTAACTGTTTTATATCCACGGCTCATCCTCTTTCAATCGTCTAACAACAGATCTCACGATCACCAATTGTACACATAGGCAGTAGCAAAGTTCATTTCAAATAAATACGCCTTACGGCGTAATTATTCATTTTTATATTTTTAATTGTATTATTAATTTTATTCAGGTTTAGGTAATGTGATTATAATTTACTTAAATATAAATAATTTAAGTGGATATCGGTGGCCACCCAACTATTCCATTTGGACCCACAACTCAATTCTTTCATTTTTACAACCTGAGCACAAATTATTTTTAGCAGATTTTCGGGTCCTACACTCCCAAAGCCAGTTCGAGAAAATAATGATCCAGGTGGATATGGGTGGCCACCCACCGAGTCCATTTGAACCTCCACCATCAGTTATTTCAGTTTGTAAGTTTCAACACACCTTACTATTTACAGTAGTTTTTCGGGTCTTGAACTTCCGGAGCCGTTTTGAGG
The DNA here is from genome assembly GCA_034641835.2 of Pinus albicaulis. Taxonomy (NCBI): domain Eukaryota; kingdom Viridiplantae; phylum Streptophyta; class Pinopsida; order Pinales; family Pinaceae; genus Pinus; species Pinus albicaulis. The sequence continues at coordinate 348,047,053 of CM076584.1, forward strand.
CCCTAAACAACACTTTTTGGGAAAATAGGGATATTCCTTGGATAGATCTTTCTAACGAGCTATTGATCACGTCAAGTGGAGATCGGATGCCAAAGTTACGTCCCCGAGAAGTTGAAACACCAACTTACCCAAACGGGGCCCCACAGTGTTGGCGCTTCATCTCCTAGGGTTAGGTTTTTGGACGTTTCGAGTTTTACATTGTTTCTCAACAATAAATAGGCCTTCAAGCCTCATTGTAACACAGTTCAGGGGGTTGGGAGCCGACACATCTCTTCTTAGAGATAAGCGGTACCAGTGCCCTAGCTCGCTTGTTCCCATAATTTTAGTTCTGTGACTCAAGTTAGGGGTTGGTAGCCATCACATCTCTTCTCAGGGATACACTACTAGTACCCTAGCTCATTTATTTTCCATTATGTCTATAATAGGCCTTCAAACCTCAATGTAATACAGTTCAGAGGCCTGCATATGCCATATATCTTCTAAGAGATACACTACGAGCGCTCTAACCTGTTTCCATTATGTTTGTAAGCTTCTTTCAGTCATTATTTTATTAATTAAATGAAGCATTATTTCTGTTGCATCTTTCTAGCATTATATCTGTATTTTGTTGCATTCTTATATAAAATCTAGATCAATAAATTTATTCTAGATTTACATGTGGTTTACTTATTAATTTTATTTTATTTTTAGTACTTTTCATTTTTAATTTAATTTTAATTACTTTTAATTTTTAGTTTATTTTTGTTACTTCAATTTTTATAACTATTTATTGTAGTTTAACTTCGTAACTTTATTTTAATTCTTAATTAATATATGTGTATATTATTATATTTTAGTTTGTAGATGAATTTGAATGATTGATTTCTTTACTTTATTTTTTAGTTTGGTAATATTATTAATTTTGTTAGGTTTTAGTTAATATGATTATAATTTAAACTTTAAATTGTTTTAGTTTCTATTTAAATATGGGTTTGTTATTACTTTAGTTTTATTTTACTTTTTTTTTATTTTTAGTTTGGTTTTGTTGCTTCAATTTTTATAATAATTTAGTTTGGTTTAACTTTATTACTTTATTTTGATTTTTAGTCAAAATATTTTTATATTACTACTTTTTATTTTGATTCTCAGTTAATATATTTTTATAATAGTATTTTTTATTTTATAGTTTAGTTTGAAATATTGATTATTTTCATTTATTTTTTACTTGTGTTGTATTATGAATTTCATTGGGGTTTAAATAATATGATTATAATTTAATTTTAGTTTTAAATGTGGTTTACTTATTACTTTAGTTTTATTTTAATTACTTTTATTTTTAGCTTATTTTTGTTATTTTAATTTTTAGTATTAATTTAGTATAGTTTAACGTCATAACTTTATTTTGATTCTTTATTAATATACTTTTATATTATTATATTTCACTTTGTAGTTTGGTTTGAATGATTGATTTCTTTACTTTGTTTTTTAGTTTGGTTATACTATTAAATTCATTATGTTTTAGTTAATATGATTATAACTTAAATTTTTCATTGTTTTAGTTTAGTTTTAAATGTGGTTTAATTATTTTTTGTTTAATTCTTATTTTTATAACAATTTATTTTAGTTTAACTTCCCAACTTTATTTTGATTCTTAAATAATATATTTTTATATTATTACTTTTTAGTGTATAGTTTAGTTTGAAATATTGATTTTATTTTATTTTATTTTTTACTTTGGTTTTATTATTAATGTCATTCACTTTTAAGTAATATGATTATAATTTACTTAAAATATAATTTTATTTTATTTTTAAATGTGGTTTACTTATTACTTTAGTTTTATTTTATTACTCTTAATTTTTAGTTTTGTCTTAATTACTTTTAATTTTTATTACTTCAATTTTTATATGATGATGGTTAACATCCAATTAGATGATAATAATTTAGTGTAATATAATTTCATAACATTATTTTGATTTTTAATTAATATAATTAATATTATTATATGTAAGTTTGTAGTTTAGTTTGAATGATTGATTTCTTTAATTTATTTTTTAGTTTGGTTATATTATTAATTTGGTTATATTTTAGTTAATATGATTATAATTTAAACTTTTAATTGTTTTAGTTTAGTTTTAAATGTAATTTAGTTAATACTTTATCTATATTTATATTATTTTTATTTTTTTTGGCTTAATTTTGTTGCTTCAAGTTTTATAAGAAATTAGTTTGGTTCAACATCACAATTTTATTTAGATTCTTAGTTAATATATTTTTATATTATTACTTTTTAATTTATAGTTTAGTTTGAATATTTCTTTAATTTACTTTATTTTATACTTTGGTTTTATTATTATTTCAATTCATGTTTAAGTAATATTATTATAATTTAATTCAATATATTTTTATTTTTATTTTTATTTTTAAATGTTGTTTACTTATTACTTTAATTTTATTTCCATTACTCTTAAGTTTTAGTTTTATTTTAATTAATTTTAATTTTTAGTTTATTTTTGTTACTTCAATTTTTAATAACTTTCTTTATATTCTCAATTACCATAATTTTATATTATTATATTTTAGTTTGAATTATTTATTTATTTACTTTATATTTTAGTTTGGTTGTATTATCAATTTCATTAAGTTTTAGTTAATGTGATTATAATTTAAACTTTAAGTTTTAGTTTAGTTTTAAATGTCTTTTAGTTATTACTTTTAGTTTTATAATAATTATTTCTTATTTTATTTTTAGTTTTGTTTGGTTGTTCCCATTTTTAAAATAATTTAGTTTAGTTTAACTTGATAACTTTATTTTAATTCCTATTTAATAATTTTTTGTAATATTACCTTTATTTTAATTCTTAGTTAATGTGTTTTTATAATATCACCTTTCACTTTATAGTTTAGTTTGAAAAATCGATTTTTTTAACTTTATTTTTTAGTTTCGTTGTATTATTTATTTCATTTCAGTTTAGCTAAATTTTGAATGTGGTTTACTTTTATTTTATTTACTATTAATTTTTAGTTTTATTTTAATCATTTGTAATTTTTATTACTTCTATTTTTATAATAATTTTATTTTAATTTCATAATTTTATGTTGATTCTTAATTAACATATTCTATTTTTTTATTTTATTTTGTAATTTAGTTTGAAGAATTGATTTCTTTATTCTATTTTTTTGTTGGGTTTTATTATTAATTTTATTGATGGTGATGATGGTTATCGTCCACTGAGACCAAAATTTGGTCTATCGAACCTAAAGAAAAGAGTTATTCAGTTTGATTTAAGATTTTATTCCTATGCTCAAAAAGCTTGGAGAGAAGCCTCCTGAGCTCACAATAATTTTGACATCTTAAAAGGCTAGGAAGGTTAGTATTGCAACAAAGATTATGAAATTGAGCTTTAATGTGGTTGTACGCGGGGCACTCTAAGAGGAAGTGATTTTCATCCTCGATGTTCATATTCTCATAGAGATGGTAGATACTTTCCATCCATGGTGTTTTAGGAACTGTCCAATGACCTGTTTCACTATGGAGCTCATGAGAGTTTGTTATAATCTTGGTTATATTAATTTTCTTCTTTGAGCTAGTTAAAACAGAGAGATAATTTTGATCTTCTAGGGTGGGGTTGATGACCTCCTTATAATATCTTAATTTTCTTTTAGCTGCTAGATCTTTCTCACACCTTATTTTTTCTTTGAACTTAGAAGTAACATTTTTTTAATGTTATTAATGTTTTGCAATGCAACATTCTCGTCCATCTCCCAGTGGTTTAACCAGGCCTTGGTGTCTTTATACCAACCTCGTTTAAGCATTAGGTGGTTTTGGATGGAATTTAAAGGTAGCTTAGGAAGTCTATGGTCTGCTATGCTATTGAGCTTGTACTTGTACAACAAAAACCTAGTCATAGCTAGGCTCTCGATAGGGGAAAGACCCACTTCTATAAGGAGAATAAGATAGGGTGTATTGCTTTTAATTTTATGGTTATACATTATAAAACACTTCTGGATTTTCTTAATATTTCTCCAGGATTCTCTAGAGATGCTACAACCCCAAACCTCACATCCATATAAGATAACAAGAGTGACTAAAGTTTGAAAGAGGAACTTCTTTCTATCACACATCACGAGGTTTTTCATTTTACAATTATTTTCAAGACCAAAATAAACTTTTCATCCCCCATTAATCCTTTTCTGAATGCTATAGTTCCAGTTCATCTTGTGATGAATATCAATTCCTAGGTACTTATAAGAAGACACTTCCTCCAAGTTACTATTGTCATACATAAAATTAGCATAAGTCTCCTTCTTGGATTTGGTAAACATAACTTTTGTTTTGTCAGCATTAACAGACATACCCATGGTAGAACATAAATCCTTAAGAAGTCTAAGTTGCTTATCAAGATCAGATGGGCACCTTGTGAGAAGAACAATATTGTCAGCGTAGAGAAGAAGGATGATGATTATCCTTAAGAAATAAGTATTAGTTAATAAGATTATAATTTAAAATTTTAATTTCTTTAGTTTAGTTTTAAGTCTCGTTTAGTTATTACTTTAGTTTTATTTTAATTATTTTTAGTTTAGGTTTGTTCCTTCAATTCTTATAATACTTTAATTTAATTTAACTTACTAAATTTACTTTGATTCTTAATTAATATATTTTTATATTATTATTTTTTAATTCGAAATATTGATTTGTTTACTTTATTTTTAATTTGGTTGTATTATTAATAATATGATATATAATTTACTTAAATATAATTCATTTGCCTTTAAATGTGGTTTACATATTCTTAGTTAATATGTTTTTATAATATTACATTTTAGTTTATAGTTTAGTTTGAAGTATTGAATTTTTTACATTATTTTTTACTTCGATGGTCTATTAATTTCATTCAAGTTTAGTTAATATGATTAAAATTTACTTAAATATAATTTTATTTTAGTTTCAAATGTGGTTTATTTATTACTTTACTTCTATTTCAAGCACTCTTAGTTTTTATTTTATTTTAATGACTTATAATTTTTATTATTTCAATTTTATAATAATTAAGAGTATCTTAATTTTATAATTTTATTTGATTATTAATTAGTATAAAATATGTATTAATATATTTTAGTTTATAGTTTAGTTTAAAGGATTGATTTCTCTACTTTAATTTTTAGTTTGGTTGTATTATCAATTGTATTGAAGCTACACATGCCAATAAGTATGAGGCTATAATTGTAACATACATGTTAAAAATAAATAAAAAAATCTTACCATAATTTTAACACTTCAATGTTAATCCTATAATCACACTGTCAAATTATAATCCTAAGTTTTAGACTTTAATGCAAATAGGTATATATATTAGGTTTCATATAAAAATTAATACCCCACCCACTAACTAAGTCTAAGTTTTCCTCGGTGGTTGTTCTTCGCATGTTTTTGTTTGACTCGATGTTTTCGTATATTGCCTGTACCAAGGTATCGTTGTCATGTACTTGCACATTAATAACTCGACAATTATGAAATTTATTTTTTTTGGGTTCAATTTTTAATGGCCACTTGCCCTACTTTGGGTCGTCCGATTCTTTAAGATCAACGATGGCATAAATAACAGGAAAGGACTAGGTAAAACCTAGTAACCCTATGCAATCATGTCATTTTACACTGCCTCCGTGTTAGTTTTGGGTCTGCACTGGAAGAGCTTGAGACCGCAGTCTAGTTGCATACTCCGGAAAAATGAAAGACACAGATTCGGGTTCTCTTGCAAGTTTTAATATACCCTTGGACTATAGTTCAAAATTGTGAAATTCCTTGGCGGTTGACCCCGACTTTGATTTTGACACTACCTCTGCTCTACATGGAGATTCTGGAAGGCTTTCATTCTTCTGACTGAACCTTCATTCCTCAAAGCAGGTAACATTTGTCAGTTTGGATAGATGGTTATTTTTGTCTATTCCTGTCTTAAATTTCAATTCCCAGGTTTTGCATTTAGTCTATGATTTTAAACCTCAAACTCCGTTGTCATTTTTTTTCACTCCTCCAGATTTGGCGTTTAGGAAATCCAATGGCTTTATGACTGCAGGTAATAAGAATACAAGGTTTCGTATATGTTTTCTTTGAGTTCAATTTGGCTTAACATTCATTGTGCCACCACTTAACTATTTGTTTCCATGTTGTTTTGCAGGTACCCTCTTTACCACAAAACAGGGTTTGGCTATTAAATTTGATTGTCGAGACTCGACTAATAGCTATGCATTGCCCTTCTAGGTATTCTCACACTGATTCACTTTTCCGCAAGTCTTTCTCCTCATCGGCGTGTCGAGTATTTTGCTATTAGGTTAACAGTCTTAGGATTTTAAAGTAAGTCATTATATATAGTGAATTATTTCTATCTCATGAGAGCCCAAGTCGTCCTTTTTCTTGCGGATTATGTAATATAGTGCAGTGGTACTTTTACTTAATGTTAAGTATTGTTTATATGAGGGTTTACTCTAAATCAAAATCTTTTGGTCTCGGTTGATGTTCCCGAATTTATTTTATGGGTTAAACAAATTGAAAAGCATTATTTTTTTAGAACGAAAATATTATTGGTTGAACTATAATCTTCATGGTTTCTCGTTTTGTTTTGATTACTGTGTTAAGATTTTATTCAAATGATTTCCTATTATATGTAGTAACTATTTACAGGGTGAAAATGTGAAGCTGGGTTACACTTTTTGCCCTTTTTTGAGAAAAAAAATTCATTTTTTTCGGTTCTTCAACTTTCTGCAAACTATAACCATTTTTCTATGTAGAATTTCATTTTGCGATAAAAATAAAAGTTGTGAGAAATTTTGTTAGCTTTCTATTACTTATTTTTTGAAATTTTTTTATGCAGATTTGATATGTCAACTTAGCGTTTCTTTGAGTGTGTGTTTCTTAATAATCAAAGGATTCATAAGAAGTCATGTTATGATGCAATGTTGTATTCATTGAAAATTTGTGTTTTTGAGAAAACAAAATGTGTTACAACAATCTAGACAAAGTCTACTTTGGTTTCGTCATATTTACAAAGCCAATGGATGCATATCATAATTACTAGAATTTTTTGAACTGGTCCAAAACGAAATATTATGTTTTTTGGATATGTTTCGCGTCGCAAGAAATTTCTTAACATATAAGTTATAAACTAAAAATCTAAAAGCTAACCATTAGAGAAGACAGACCAATGTAATGCCCCATAATTTTTTCAATTTTTTTTACAATGTATTTTGGGAGATACAAAATTTTGATTTCACTGAATCACAATGACCCTCAGAAATTGTTTGCACCCATTTTATTAGAAAAATAATTAAAATTAATAAATGTTTATGAAATTCCATAAAAGTTATATTTCCTGAAAGTAAATTCAATTCTGAAAATGATTGTCTTGGTTCCGACAGTTAATTAACAACCTTTCATGGAGTTTAATCAGTCCAAAGTTGCAGAATCGTATTCAGAGCCTGGTTTTTGCGTAGTTGGTGACGCGTTAGTTCGGCCAAAATTTTAATCTAAGTTCAGCCGAGCTATGTTTTCCGCCGAAGGCTCGTTAAATCTAACGTCACAATAGTTCGACCGAACTTTTAAGCAAAAGTTCGGCTGAACTATTGTATAACTCTCCGTCGGCCAGAAATTTTTGCGGAGCCCCTACTAAAACACATTTCGCGGCAATATAAATTTCCATGAAATGATTCACAATTTTCGCACATTTCGCACATTTCATCTCATTTTACAAAAATATTGGTTTTTGTTCAAAAAATTATCTTCAAAGTTTGGGTTTAAGAGCATTTCTTGGAAGCAAATTGATTTTACAAAGAATTGTTTTGGGTTTAAAGAATTTTTTTTGGAAGACATTTCTTGGAGGCGGCCTGATTTTGGCAAAAATTGTTTTGAACTTAAAAAAATTTATTGGACGTACATTCAAAAGACATTTCTTGGAGGTATGTACATGTTTTGAGTTGAAGTAAATTTTTTGAGCTTCGTTTCATTTTTATAAGACATTTTTCTCTCGAATTTTTGTTGAAGTAAATCTTTTGAGCTTCGTTCCATGTATTTTTTGCAAAAAATGTACACTGAATTTTTTTAAATTAAATATTTTGTGATATTTTTTGTACTTGAGTTATTGTCTAATTTTTTGAAGGAAATTTTTTGAATTTCATAGCCTCTTATCATGGGAAATTGAAGAACTTGTGCGAGAAAATATGATCGAAAAAGAGACCCTGAGGAACGTAGAGAAGAGACGAGACAATCTCACAAAAGAAAGTTAGAAGCCCTCTCAAATATTGAAGAGGAAAATCAACCTCAGGCAGAAATTGAAGCAAGTATGTAAATGTAAATATTATGATCTATTGATATATTAAAAATTTTCCTAATGTAAAATGTGAAGCTTAATTTTTATTTGATGAACTAATTCGAAAAATATTTTGTTTAATGTCAACAGACAGAGATATTCCTCAAAATATTGAAGAAGAAAATCAACCTCAAGCAGAAATTGAAGCAGGTATGTAAATGTTAATATTATGATCTATTGATATATTTAAAAATTTTCTAATGTAAAATGTGAAGCTTAATTTTTATTTGATGAACTAGTTTGAAAAATATTTTGTTTAATGTAAACAGACAGAGATATTCCTCAAAATATTGAAGAAGAAAATCAACCTCAAGCATAAATTGAAGCAGGTATGTAAATGTTAATATTATGATCTATTGATATATTTAAAATTTTCCTAATGTAAAATGTGAAGCTTAATTTTTATTTAATGAACTAGTTTGAAAAATATTTTGTTTAATGTAAACAGACAGAGATATTCCTCAAAATATTGAAGAAGAAAATCAACCTCAAGCAGAAATTGAAGCAGGTATGTAAATGTAAATATTATGATCTATTGATCTATTGAAAAATATTTGAAATTTTAGATATATTTATTAATTTAGTTATTTATTGAATATGTACTATTTTTTTGAATATGTACAGATGAAATCACTATCGATAATGAGATGTTAGAAAATGTTGACACTCACACATATGGAGATAAAAAAACTGACCATGTTATACGATATCGTGTTAACTGCATTTTTGAAAAGTATTTCTTAAAAGAGCGGGTGATAGTTCAGGCTCAAATGTTGAAAAGTCTCCTATCATTAAGGAAATTAAAAGAAGCTACGACACTATTGGGTATTCGAAAATCAACCAAAGATAAAAAAATGAAGGAAGAGGTGATAAAAAATATGAGTAGTGCTATAAAGTGAATTAAGAGATCTAGAGAGAAAGATGTTTCAATTGTACGTAGAGGAATACAGATGGCAATGGTTTCATCAAGTACTCAAGAGAATTGTTTGGTAACATCTATGGCACGAGCACTGGGAACCTCGCGAAAAAAATTTCACAAACATCGGAAATTTCGGTTGCAAATAGATGTAAATGATGAACTCGCTTGTTGGAGAGCTATTTGTAGGCAACCATACAAATATAGACTTGGAGAAAATGTTAAAAAAATAATATATGAATATTGGAAGAACAATTCGCGTGTTTCACCAACTACAAGACATGTTATGCGAAGAAGAATAGCACGGAATCAGTACAAAGAACATGAAAAACATCTCTTGGAAACCACTCAAATAGAGTTATTCAACAAGTTAAAAGAAGAGAATCATCAAATTCATGTTTCACTCGGTGCTTTTGTTCAACAAAAACCATGGTATGTAAAACCTATCACCATACGCGACACTTGTTGTTGCCGTTATCATGTGGAATTTGAGTTATATTATGACACATTCCTTGATTTTGGTAGAACATTATGGAAGGATTCACCTCCTCCTTTCACTATCCATGATTTCATATCTCAAATTCTATGTGAAAGAGAAAGCGATGAACTATTTTACAAAAAGAAATGTGTTGGTGGTAAAAAATGCGATGATTGTGGAAATTTGACTAAATTTCAAAACAAATATTGTATTGATATAAATGATCAATCATTGTCCAACATGAAAGTGAAATGGAAGAGATATGAATATATCGATACATTGATTCAAGGTGCAAATAGTGTTAAAAGAATTGAATTACTAGAAGACGAAATTTTTCTGATAGACTTTTTGAGAAAGTTTGAGGCAGAAATTTACAAATATACCAAGCATTCCCATAGAGCTCGATGGCAAGACTTGCAATTCAAAAAATCTCGTGAAGTTTTTCCACCAGGGACCATTTTGTCAATGATTGATTTTGCAGAAAACTACACATTTGTTCCACAAAAAGAAATTCAGAGTGAATACTATCACTCTGACCAAGTCTCCATGCTCGTCCATATTCTATATAGACATGCTGAACAAAATGTCGATCATATAGAAAGCACGAGTGAAAATCGACATATCATTAAAGAATATCACTTTTATATCAGTGGCGATCGTACACATGATACATGTTTTGTACAACATTGTTTTGGAAAAATTTATGATTCATTGAAAAATCGTGGAATAACATTCAATGAACATTGGATATGGTCAGACAGATGCGCAGGTCAATTCAAATCTGCACAATCATTCTTTTGGTTGTGTTGTCTTCATAAGAAAAACTGCATTAAACATTGTTGGAATTTCTTTGAAACTGGCCATGGAAAAGGAGAACATGACTGTGCAGGAGCATGCATAAAATGAGTACTTCGAAGATATCAAATGAGCCACTCTTAAATCCGAATTGTGAACGCTGAAGAAGTTGTTCAATGGTGCATCGCTGCTCTAAGCCATGAGAAAAACCCATCAAGAGAAGTGCGAAGGTACATTCAATTTAATTTATATTGGAAATCTAATTTTAAACATTGTAAATTTATCATGCAATGATTATCTTTGATTGTATTTTGATATCATATTTACAAATTCTTCTTCTAATTTTCCATATAAAGGTTTTTCTAGCATATTGGAATCGAATACGTAGATAGATCAATTGGAAATGAAGTTGAAACAATAAAAGGGACTCGAAAATTGCATTCAATTCAAACAAAGTCGTCCAGAAATGTGTTTGCATTGGATAAAAGAAAATATTCTTGTTTTTGTGATGTTTACATAGACAACACAAAATCCAATGACGTTTGTGAAAACAAAATGTATGTGAACGATTGGAAACATACAAAGCTAAATAAAAAGGGAAAAATGTCTGTTGCAATGTTTGAAGAAATGCAATCAGAGGAAACTACAATATCATCCGATGGTGATCGAGTTTCTGATCTTGTTAGAGAAGGTAACATTTGAATTACTTTCTAATGATTTAAAGATCTAAAAATAAATTTAAATATGCATAATTTTGTTAAATTCATTTTATTGTGCAGGAGATGTTTTCACTGTAATTGCACCTATTGACAATGATGAAAATGTGAAGTATTATTTGATGCGTTTCACTGAACGAAAAATGAAATTATTACAGAACTATGATGATCACGGATTTCAGTATGACAGAGGGTCTATTATACTGAAAGGTTATTTTTTCAAACAAACTCATCAAAGTGGAGACTTTGTTTACTTTGAAGACAATGACCCTAATTCCATAAGTTGTCAATATAGTCACTTGGTGTGTGCAGCATGCATAAAGTTGATAGAAGTTCAATCAAAGAAAAAATAAAAAATTAAGAGATGGAAAATGTCAAAATCCGATCATGAACGGATTATTGAGGATGGAATTCCATTAGAATTTTTTTGAGTGAATTGTCCAACAACTTATTATCTTTGGATTAATTATGTTTTAGAACTTCCAGTACTCAACTAAAAATTGAGCTGCTTATGTTATTTGTGCAAGTGTTTGCACATGTACAAATTGTTTGGGTACAAGCACGTGCTCTAGTATCACCTGAAAGTAGTTTTACATACATATATGTGCATTGATGAAAAATGTTATATTTATTGGATATATGTGTGTGTGTGTGTGTGTGTGTGTGTGTGTGTGTGTGTGTTATATAATGAAATTAATTGTTCTAGTTTTACTATGTGCATTGATGAAAAATTATTTACATACTCAATATATATGTTCTAGAATGCAATTAACTGGAACTAGTTTTTCTATGTGCATTAATGAAAAACTAGCTGGATTTTGTGGTAAAAAGTATGGACACAATGTAAATAAATCATCTGTAATATAGTTTTATACGAAAATTCCTTTCAGACAAGAGACTCGAAGCACTTCTCCGACTTTTTGTGGGATTTGACCCACATCTCTAATCCTGATTGAAAATCTCGTACAAAATCTGCTTGTCCAATGGTCGGATATGTTCAATGTGCATTGATGAAAAATGTTACTTGTCTTGGATAGATATGTTCTAGAATGCACAATTAATTTTTCCAAGTAGTTTTTCTATGTGCATTGTGTTGGAAATATGATGCAGAGTGTTGTCCTTGATGGCAACCCACTGAATGAAGATGAAGACATGCGACTGTTGACATGTGTTGTCCTTGATGGCAATCCACCTGATGAAGATAGTCTTGACTTGATGGAATTGGTAAATGATGTAAATCTGATATGAAATGATGTTTGTTAGCAATATGATGTTGAGTGTTGTCCCTGAAAGGCAACCCACTTGATAAAGATGATGGCAACTTACTTGATGAAGTTGTGCTTGCTAGAATATGTTCTTGATGAAGAAAATATGATGTATCTACAGTGTGTACAGAAGGCAATGAAGAAAGGAATTCAGAATGTGCTCAAAGTATGATGAAAAGAGTATGTTTCTAAGCATACGCAGATATGTCTAAGGGAAGTCGCGTATGCACGCGGGAAAGAATTTTATAAGTCGCGTATGGGAAAAAGCGCTCAAAAAGTGCAAAACCAGGGGTAACCACCATGGTATTGACCCATTGTATTGGGTAATGATCCGCCTAATTGACCCCGTCCAAGAATACCATCGGAAGTAATGTGGTTTTGGGCTCATGGTATTGAAAAAAGGGTAAACCTATATAAGGAGAAGAAATTCATTGTGCAAATTATGAGAGTGGTGCAAGATGTCTGAGATTGAATGAATACTTCTCTCTGAAGTAGATCTGAATGGAAAGGGTAAAGATTTGATGATAGATCTGAATGTATGATGCACCAATGATGAAGAAGGGGATCTAGATCTGAAATGCACTTGTATCTTCTAGATCTGCTGATGGAAGACTTAGATCTGAATTGAGGCGAACATCTGTCTGATGTGAAAGGGTAAATCTGAACTGAACATCTGATCTGAAGAAGTATGCTGCTCTATAATGATTGAAGATCTATACGCTACTTCGTCGCAGAGGAAGCGCGTATATACGCGGCTTCACTGTAGAGAAAACGCGTATGCGCAATGAAATATGTACTGAGGTATACGCTGGTTTATATGGACGAAAGCGCGTATATACGCGACATCAGTGAAGTGAAAGCGCGTATGCAAACTAGGGTTTGCTGAAGTCTGTGGTAAGAAATGTCTGATCTGATCTGCTGTGTTTTTGCTATCTGTATTTTACAGTGCTGAGTTGTATGTATCAGTTTTGGTTGAGCTTAAAAGTATGGAAAGGGTCCAGTGTGAAAATTGATGAAACGTGGTCCAAGGTGGTGCTGAGGGTTGTAGCCTTCAGTCAGGGGGTCGTAGCTCCCTTCCAGGTGAGGCTAGTAAACGAGATCGGGGGGTCGTAGCTCCCTTCCAGGAGAGGCTGGTAAACGAGTCAGGGGGTTGGAGCTCCCTTCCAGGAGAGGCTGGTAAACGAGCGCAGGTGGGTGCCTGCGTGCTGGTCAAGTCTGCGCCAGCACATATGTTGTAAGATGTTTTCTCTATAATAAAATATTGAAGGCTGAGCAGCTGCAGTGGTGGTTTTCTCCCGACTTGGGTTTCCACCTAAAAATCCTGGTGTTCATGTGTGATGCTTTGTGTGATGGTTTATTCTGTTCTTACTGCACATGTTTACTATTTATAGAACATATAATGAATGAATGATGGAATGATATAAGTGAAGAACTAATGGCATAATTAGATCTCTGTGTATATGCGAGTTTTATGAAGGATATCCGCGTGTATACGCTAGTTGGCTTCAGCAAAGTAGCGTATGGGTTTTAAAGGAATGAAAAAGTAAAAAGTTTGAATGTGCAGTAAATACTGATTCACCCCCCCCTCTCAGTATTTTTCCCAACAATTGGTATCAGAGGGAGGTCCTTCTGCAGAAGCTTGATCGCTTGAAGGAGATCCGTCGCAATGGGAAGTCAAGAAGGAGTAATGTCTATAAAGCCACCTCTATTCAATGGAAGCAATCTGATATTCTGGAAGGTACGAACAAAAGCATATCTGAAAAGTCTTGGTGCAGATGTATGGGAAATCGTGGAAGAAGGTTATAAATACCCGGCAAGTATTCCTACTGATGCAGCAGAAAGGAAGAAGTATGAAATCAATTCCAAAGCAGTAAATGTCTTATTAGGAAGCATGTCTGAACCAGAATTTTCTAAAGTGATGCAGCTACATTCAGCAAAAGAAATATGGGACAAAATCATTCTAAGCTATGAAGGAGACACAAAGGTAAAAAATGCAAAACTCCAAACTCTTAGAATTGAATATGAAAATTTGAAGATGCATAGTGATGAGAGTGTTGCTAGTTTCTTTCTTCGTCTGGATGATATTGTAAATTGAATGAGAAATTTGGGTGAAACCATAACTGATACTACTCTGGTGGAAAAGGTCTTAAGATCCTTGACTTCAAAATTTGACTCTAAAGTTTCAGCTATTGAAGAAAGGCAAGATATGCAAACGCTTACTATTGTTCAATTACATGGTACTCTGACTGCTTTTGAAATGAGACAAGGAGGTCCTTCTCAAATAAGAGAAGCTTCTTTTAAGGCATCTACAAAAGGAAAGGAAAAGGAAGTTGTCAAATAATCCAGCTATATATCCGATGAAGAAGAAGCGAATTTCGTGAGAAAGCTCCAACTAGGTACTGGAAGATTCAAAGGTAAGCTTCCCTTCAAATGTTTTGAGTGTGGAAAAGTTGGTCATTATGCTGCTAAATGTCCTTATAGAGAAAAGCATGGTAAAGAGAAACAATTTGAAAAGAGAAAGAGTTATTATGCAAAAGAAGATGATGATGAAGTGTCCAGTGAAGATGAAGAAGATTTTGACCATGATCTGAAAGTGCTCATGGCAAAGAAGCAAAAGAAGAAGCCTACTCGAAACAAGGAGATACCTCAGAAATCATGCATAGCAAAAATTGAAGAAGATGAATCATATAGTGATTGGGGTCCAGAAGTTTCTGACGAAGCTCTACAAGCACTCATGGCAAAGAAGAAAAAGGAGAAGGCCACTTGTAATACTCTTCTTTGTGCAAACAATAGTAAAGATAGTGAAAGTAAAGTTGTGGATCTAGAAGAAGATCTCAAGATTAAAGTTGAAGAACTACAAAGTTCATATAATAAGCAAGAAACTATCTACAAAGAGATGATCTCACAAATGAAAGATCAAATAGAAATGTTGAATGGACAGGTGGACAAGTATCAAAGGTTTCATACTTATGCATCCAATCGAATTAAAGATCTAGAAGCAGATCTTGAAAAATCAAGCAAGAAGAATGAAGGACTTGAAGCTGCTATCATATTTCTGCAAGCAGAGCTAGAAGCATCAAGTAAGGAAAATGAGGAACCTCTACAATCCTTTGAAAAGGAAGGCCTTGAAGCAGAAATCATCTCTCTCAAAGAAGATCTGGAAAAATCAAATAAGAAGAATGAAGAGCTGCAACAAACATGTGAAGAAAACGAAAATTGGTTGAAAGAAGAGATTCTAAATATGAAGGATCAAGTAGAAGATGGAAGAAGGAAAGAAGAAAGCATGACAAAGCAATGTCAAGCCTTGGAGGTTGAGGTAAACATTCTCAAGGGTAAATTAGAAGAAAAGGTTAAACTTTTGAGGTTTCAAGATAGTACTAATATCTTGGACAATATTCTGAGTAATCAAAGGTCTCCTGCTATCAAACTTGGTCTTGGTTTCCATGAAACTGTTAAAGGAGAATCTAGCTCACAAGGAAGTGCCAAAAATTCATAGAATGTCAATGCAAAACCTGAAGTGTTGAAAGAGACAAAATATCAACCAAAAATCATGAATTCTAAAAGGAATTCATTCAAGAACGTTGAATGTTTTAAATGTCATAACTATGGGCATGTTGCAGCAAATTGCAGGAGCAGATTGTTTCAGTCACAAACAAGCAGATTCTACACAAAAAGGTACTCCAGTTTCTTCAGGAGATATTGTTTCTCATGTAACATGTATGGACATAAAGTAGCTGATTGTAAAATGAGGAAGATTAGAAATACTCATTATGATTCTTATGCTTACTTCTCTGGTCACATGAGATGTTATGCTTGTAACAAGTATGGACATGTAGAAAAAGAATGCAGGATGAACAGATCTGGGAAAGTGGACAATTTTCAGCACACAGTTGGAAAGCTCAAGCAAATTTGGAAAAAGAAGGAGGACCAATCAGAAACGTAGGGAATTCTGACCCTACTGCAGTCATCCGCTTCTGAAGACTTTTCTTATTGATTGCAGGAATGATGTGGGATACATTATGAGATTGAGTAATGTATCGTCACAGGGGGAGCAATGTATGATGACTCTCATGGTTGATTTGATTATTCTGGTTATGTTTTCTTCTGACAGCGCATCTGATGTGGAAAGGACAGGTACAGGAGGTACAAACTCAGGAGGAAATGAAGGAAGATGAAAATTTTCTATGCTTCACTTTCCATACGCGGGTTATATTAACAAAAGTCGCGTATACACGCGAGTTCCATCAGACACAATCGCGTATGCATTGATGATAAGAGAACTTATCTGATAACTGAAGATCTGGAGCAGAGGTTCAGGGGGAGCATCAGTCTGACTGCTGATGATTGCACTGTTAGCATTATTCTGGTTATACTCATGATAATGAAATGATACATGGGTTCTTGTGTTGAAGATTATGGATGAAGCCTGGTTGCTTTATGATGAAGAGCATTCGTTGCTGAGATGAAAGTCTTATAATTCAGAAATGAGGATAGATCATGCAGAGTTTGTTACTGTGGTTGAGATATTTTGCCTACATATGTTACTTCATGTTTAATCTTGAAGATCATGGTGATTTTGGACCACATGGATGATTGCTTGACACATATCTGAAGATGTTGTTTTGGTATGATAATTTCTCTTGGAAAGAATGTATTGATGCTGCACGGAATATGAAGACTTGGTTACTTATGCGCTTATGCTACCACCATTGGATGACGCTTGAAGACACAACTACTCTGTTCTATCTGTAGTCCAGGGAAGCAGTCAAATATCTCAGAAAGAAGCTGAACACTGGCTTTTCCTCACAGAGAATCAGATCTGGTTGAATTTTAGAAGATGGCTTGGGATACGCGGGTTTCCTGAAACACAGTCGCGTATGTACGCGAGTTCATGCACAGAAAACCGCGTATGTATGATTGCTGACAATTTTTGGTTGGAGTCAGCTCTCTTCAACACAGCTACAATGCTGTTTGGTATCTCTGATACTGTTTGGTATATCTGGTGGTGTTCCAGTTCTCATAATTCTATTTCTAGTGTTTTGATAAAGATGCCTTGATGATTTGTTGGTGAAAGTGTTCAGGATGCACAAACTAAGGGGGAGCCTTAGTCATATCGAAAGGATGTTCGGATGCACATTTTCAGGGGGAGCCTTAGCATTGCTGAGTATAATGCATTGTTGGCATTATGGTGGTTCTGAAATATGTTCTCTTTCTTGAAGACTTTCTGGTGTTGATCATAAATGGTCATATTTTTATTTTGATGAAAAGGTCTTGTTGAGACCCATGATGTAAAATTGTAATATTTAGTCATGTAAGGACTTGTCAAATTTGTAAACCCACTTGGTTGGGTAGCTGAGTCAAATTTTGTAAACCCACTTGGTTGGGTACTTGAGTCTTATATGTAAATCCACTTGGTTGGATATTTGATATAAGTATGAGTTTTTTGGTGATAGGAAGTTCATAGAGTCATGTACTTCATTGAAAAATATGTTTGACGATTCAGCATGAACTCAGGGGGAGCTTGGTCACTTCAGTATATATCAGATCTGCAGAACGCTTCTTCCACATGAGGAGAAAAAAAAGGGAGAGTGTGTTGGTTTTGATCCGCTGGTTTTGATCCGCCCTTTGCCCTTGATGTCAAAGGGGGAGAGTGACATGGTGTTTGAATGCAGATAATGGTGTCAAAGAATTGGGAGAGTGACATGGTGTCAATGTACTTATTTGTTGTGGTAACCAAACACCATCGTGGTTGCCATCAAGTCCAAAGGGGGAGATTGTTGGAAATATGATGCAGAGTGTTGTCCTTGATGGCAACCCACTGAATGAAGATGAAGACATGCAACTGTTGACATGTGTTGTCCTTGATGGCAAACCACCTGATGAAGTTATTCTTGACTTGATGGACTTGGTAATTGATGTAAATCAGATATGAAATGATGTTTGTTAGCAATATGATGTTGAGTGTTGTCCCTGAAAGGCAACCCACTCGATAAAGATGATGGCAACTTACTTGATGAAGTTGTGCTTGCTAGAATATGTTCTTGATGAAGAAAATATGATGTATCTACAGTGTGTACAGAAGGCAATGAAGAAAGGAATTCAGAATGTGCTCAAAGTATGATGAAAAGAGTATGTTTCTAATCATACGCGGATATGTCTAAGGGAAGTCGCGTATGCACGCGGGAAAGAATGTTATAAGTCGCGTATGGGAAAAAGCGCTCAAAAAGTGCAAAACCAGGGGTAACCACCATGGTATTGACCCATTGTATTGGGTAATGATCCGCCTAATTGACCCCATCCAAGAATACCATCGGAAGTAATGTGGTTTTGGGCTCATGGTATTGAAAAAAGGGTAAACCTATATAAGGAGAAGAAATTCATTGTGCAAATTATGAGAGTGGTGCAAGATGTCTGAGCTTGAATGAATACTTCTCTCTGAAGTAGATCTGAATGGAAAGGGTAAAGGTTTGATGATAGATCTGAATGTATGATGCACCAATGATGAAGAAGGGGATCTAGATCTGAAATGCACTTGTATCTTCTAGATCTGCTGATGGAAGACTTAGATCTGAATTGAGGCGAACATCTGTCTGAAGTAAAAGGGTAAATCTGAACTGAACATCTGATCTGAAGAAGTATGTTGCTCTATAATGATTGAAGATCTATACACTACTTTGCCACAGAGGAAGCATGTATATACGCGGCTTCGCTGAAGAGAAAGCGCGTATGCGCAATGAAATATGTACTGAGGTATACGCTGGTTTTTATGGACGAAAGCGCGTATATACGCGACATCAGTGAAGTGAAAGCGCGTATGCAAACTAGGGTTTGCTGAAGTCTGTGGTAAGAAATGTCTGATCTGATCTGCTGTGTTTTTGCTATCTGTATTTTACAGTGCTGAGTTGTATGTATCAGTTTTGGTTGAGCTTAAAAGTATGGAAAGGGTCCAGTGTGAAAATTGATGAAACGTGGTCCAAGGTGGTGCTGAGGGTTGTAGCCTTCAGTCAGGGGGTCGTAGCTCCCTTCCAGGTGAGGCTGGTAAACGAGATCGGGGGTCGTAGCTCCCTTCCAGGAGAGGCTGGTAAACGAGTCAGGGGGTCGTAGCTCCCTTCCAGGAGAGGCTGGTAAACGAGCGCAGGTGGGTGCCTGCGTGCTGGTCAAGTCTGCGCTAGCACATATGTTGTAAGATGTTTTCTCTATCATAAAATATTGAAGGCTGAGCAACTGCAGCGGTGGTTTTCTCCCGACTTGGGTTTCCACCTAAAAATCCTGGTGTTCATGTGTGATGCTTTGTGTGATGGTTTATTCTGTTCTTACTGCACATGTTTACCGTTTATAGAACATCTAATGAATGAATGATGGAATGATATAAGTGAAGAACTAATGGCATAATTAGATCTCTGTGTATACGCGAGTTTTATGAAGGATATCCGCGTGTATACGCTAGTTGGCTTCAACAAAGTAGCGTATGGGTTTTAAAGGAATGAAAAAGTAAAAAGTTTGAATGTGCAGTAAATACTGATTCACCCCCCCCTCTCAGTATTTTTCCCAACACATTGATGAAAAACTAGTTGGATTTTTTGGTAAAAAGTTTCAACAATGTAAATAAATCGACAAGGCCACCTATTTGAGTGCATTAACGACATTGACCCAAATTCAACAAACAAATATATGTAATAGAGACTTATATTTCCAATCAAAATTAAAGGGATAATTTGTACATATATCTACTTCTTTAAACTCTATTTTCAATTAGAGCTCAATTGATAGATGGTTAGCTGCATTGAAAAGCTATGTTCTTCCTATTGGAAATTTTTGTGTTTCAATGATATTAATGGGTCTTTCCATCTTGATAATGGTGAGGAAAGTATAAGAAGGGAATTGGGAATTTAACAAAGATTATTGGGCTCAATCATGGTGAGATATGCAGTGGCACACGACATAGGACCTTTCTATGGGATGTTTCGTCTCTCAGTAAGATATGGTTAGATAATTATTTAGTTTTTGGAATTAATGATGGATCTACGAACCCAGATCATGGTCAAAAAGGCATACAAGTTAGTTATATGAAAAAATAAACGTTATAGGTTGCAAGTATTATGAACATGGAATTCAATCATGACACATGTCCTCTCTATATAGTCTCTAACACCCAAGTAGTATTCCTTGTGTGACTAGTCATAGCAGGGATGAGCCTAGGGTATTGACTATGCCTAGGAGAGAAAAGTAGGTCCTAATGCTTAAGATTTATGTTTGAAACATACGTCGTAATAATGAAGCGAAAGGAAGCCTCACATAGTTATGAATTTATGTAATAAAACACATGAGAATTACTATTAATGCACATACATTCTTGTAAATTCAAAAAATTATGGCCTTGCCTCTTTTAATATATGTGTTAGATGAGTTAGATACTTTGTTTCTAGCTTCAAATTAGCAAACATTTTTGTTTGAGTTGCATAAACAAAAACAAATCCATTTTTTTAACACCCTATTCTTATTTCTATTGTCAACTAAGTATTTTAGATATAATCTACATGTTTGTCAGGGATGAAATTGTGCACTCTTTAAATATTTGTAAGAAGATACAACATATTTGGTCATTTCAATTCAAAATATATGAGAATATAGAATAAATTGTAACATACCACAATTAGAATAATGTATTTTTTTAGTTTATCACATTTTCATAAATGAAAGTGATTATATTCCATAAACAAAACTATTTTTCACGCCATATCCTAATAAGTTGTGCAAGTACACATAATAAGTCCTAGTCAACATATTGTTGTTTTCTACATTTCCATTACAACTAAAGCATCATGACATAGAAGTATTAATTTGCATCATGTCAACCCAACACATGAAATGGCATAAGAGGTCATAGCACAAGCAATGTAATACAAATATGATTCAAAAATTTAATTCTAGTAGAGGACTTGTTCAAGTTTAATACACAAAGTCTAAGTGGAGCTTGAGAGATAGGTTATGGAGATACGATAAACTTGTTTGGATTTAAAGGCCCAACTGCTCATATGAATTCCCTATATCTCCTTTTTCAATTATGATAAGTGATGGGGCCATATTGACCCTTAAACAAAATAGA
This sequence comes from Pinus albicaulis, assembly GCA_034641835.2. Classification (NCBI taxonomy): domain Eukaryota; kingdom Viridiplantae; phylum Streptophyta; class Pinopsida; order Pinales; family Pinaceae; genus Pinus; species Pinus albicaulis. The sequence goes on from CM076584.1 coordinate 348,068,668, forward strand.
TAATTCAATTTTCTTTGTATGATATTACAAACTCTTATGTAATATGAGTGTTTTTATTAGATTATAATTTTCTAAGAAAAAGTTTCACAAAGGATGCATGTCCTTCATATGGAAAAATAGAGACCATTTCAAATTTATTATTGGAATCATCACTATGCTCATTTCTATTGCAATTTTGTTTAGAACAAGTTGAAGTACACTTTCCTGAGTAATATACACTAGAAAGGGACTCTATTAGGGAATGAGGATTCCATTGAAGTGTAATATAACAACAAAATATACCTCCCTAATGGACACATATATTATCTTGGGTCAAAAATAGGTTATATTTTCTATAATTAGGATGGTTATCTTGACCATATACATTTAAGAAAGACTGCCTTCACTATTAGGGATGTAGTTTATATATTTTATAAAATCAAAGTTGGGTATCTTGACAATAGATATTCAAGAAAAACTACCTTTAATTTCATGGATTACCTTTCTACCTAGAATATCAAATTTCATTTTTTAAAATATATAAATTGTATATGAAAATTAAAAGTAAAATTAGAGATTTAATTCCACCAAGGACTAATCAATTTATGGTTACATTTGTAAATTAACAGTTATATTTCTAGAAATAAACATTGCAAATATAATCTTTTTGAAACCTAAAATGAATAGTTCTTAATAAAAAATTAACCTTTGCACATTAAATTTAAAGCATTACATATTAAACTTCACATGCCATGCCAATTATAATTCAACTATCCAACAAAAACATTTAACATTAAATATTTACATGCCAAAAGTACTAAAACCATCCAAAAATTAAATAAAACAAATTATATAATAACGATGTAATAAAATATGTCCAAAAATTGTAAATCTCACAAGTATCAAACTGTATCAAGTTTAACAAATTTTAAAACCATCTAAATTTTGAAATCAAATCTACCGTAAATCATGTCCATCAAATGGAGACGAATCTAGCGTCTTCCCTACTAGGGTCTCATTCCGCGCCCTATCCTGTGAATGGGAAAACCTACATACACAATGCACATGTACTTGAACATTAAAATTGGATGTTTTAAAAATGAATGAGAATATATATATCTATAACTTCATGTAAAAAACAAAATATAACAAAAAAATCATGTAATACCTCGTAAGGTTCCCTCTCCATTTGATGAACAGGTTCTCCCATAGGAACATCTACAGTGGTAAACTGTACAATATACATGTACAGTTAAATATAAATATAAATATATATATATTATAATATAAATAATTTATATAAATTAAAAACTTTCAAATGAAAATGCACGTGTACATATATAAACTTATTTTCAATTTAATATTAAAAAAAGGAACTAAAAACAACTTGTTCAAATGTTGTGGATGTTCCTATCTCTGTCGCTAGAGTCCGCGGATTAAAGAAATCTTCTATAGGAACCTAAATTCAAAAAATTTTAAATAACTCAAAATATAGATCTCTCTCTCTCTCTCTCTCTCTCTCTCTATATATATATATATATATATATCTCAATTTTTAATGGAACTTTTTGAGGTAGAATATATATATATATATATATAACTTTTAAACATAAATTTTAAACTTGTGAAAAATTGTCCATACTTGTGGCTCATCTCCCAAGGAAGTAGAAGGTACATCTCCTAAGGAAGAAGAAGGTACCGCCATCCCAAAAACATCGGACAGAATCGGTAACTGCTAAAACATTTTATCAAATTATATATATACATACATGTACATGTGTGGCAACAATTATTTATTTTAGAGTCACTTAAAAAACACTAACATTTGCCAACATATCATGATGGTCAGACCCATCTGCATTGTTTGAACCGGAGGTCCCGAACGTGATATTAACATTTTTGTCACGCATCATGCCTGAGAACTGCAAATGGTGTTTTAACATATAATCATACATTTTTTTTAGATTAATGTACACATACAAATAAATGTATACATGTACATACACATGTATTTGTTACAAATTGTACACATGTATATGTAAAAATAATTTCAAACCCTAAGGTCACTAACACATACCATTCTGGTGCCCTCTTCCTCATGAAAAATTAGTTCTTGCAAACCATTACGACAATTTATTGCATATGTTCGAAGATCTTCAACATTCATGTTGTAAATCACCTCATATGTATAATAAAAAAAATTGGCACGTGCATTCTCATGTGCTCTTTGTCGATTTAAACAAAGATCGACTCCACTCAATCCGCTATGAACATTGTTGATCATAACATCCCTTCCTTCTCGACTTATTTGAGAAGTCGCATCCATCTCTGATCGCAGAGTTTCGACTCGAAACGGTCGACTCACCAATGGTGGCTCAGGGCGAGGCAACTCCACATCTCGCTTAGCGCCCTTACGGTCATATAATCGACCTTTCCCCGGGCCTAAAAATTCTGAAGGAAGGTCATTGTAGTTGGGTTTCATACCCAAAAAAAATTCTGCATAAAATATTTCTACAAAATAAACGGGAACCTCATCGTTCCATGGAAGCCTTCCAAAGGCCGCAAGATGTTGATCATACAAATAACGAGCTTTGTCTGGGTGCTTGAAATACTGCACCTTCAACATTTTTCTTTTTCGCCCTTCCTTATAATTAAACATTGACTTGGCCACTTCTCTTGTAACTTTTTGTTTTACGTCCTCCCATTTATCGGGACCCATCACTATTTCTTTTCTCTTTCTCATCAGTTCTACAAATGAATCAGTCGTTGGCCCAATATTTCTGTACACTTTCACCATTTCACCCAATGAATGTGTAACTATTTCAAGGCTTTGTCGACTCTCGGCAGGTAGAGACAAAGCCACGAGATCTCTTTGCAATTTTTCATAAAGGCTTTCACACCTTTGTAAGGTTCATTCTGCCATGTTGGTTTCCCATGGTATATTAGTAATCTCGGCCGGATAAGTTGTGCTGGGTTGACAGCCTTCTTCTTGAATGTAGCGGGCTACCATGCGTCTATTTTGACCACTAGTTCGAACATTTTTGGCCTCTGCATCAATATATATATAATTTTGTATATTAGAAAAAACACGTGTAAAAAAAGTTGTACAAATTTAATGAAAAAAAAATGAAATTGATGGCAACCTTGATGTTGTTGGTTAACATCTTCTCCAACATGACCCTGCTGAGAACCAAACCTAGAATGACATTGCTGAGTACCCCCCACAGTACCCAAACAAGAAAATAACTCCTTCCAAAAATTTCCAGTAAAAATGCGATCTCTGTCGCTCACAATAACCCTTGGGCTTCCATGTAGCTTTTGAATTCTGTCCATAAATGTAGTAGCAACTGTACTTGCTTTAAATGGATGAGATAATGCACAAAAGTGTGCATACTTGGTAAGTCTATCAACTACCACCATGATGACATTCTTTCCTTTGGACTTAGGTAAAACTGTGATAAAATCCATTGAAATCTCCTCCCAACGTTGACTTGGAATGGATAAAGGTTGTAGAAGTCTCGGGGTCTTAATTGTCTCCACTTTATTCTACTGGAAAACCAAACATTCCGCCACAAACTTTTGAATATCAGATTTAAGGCCATCCCAAAAAAAATCTTTCTTCACCCTGTGGTAAGTTTTTAAAAATCCCGAGTGTCCTCCTAAAGGAGAAGTGTGCAATTCCAGAAGAATCTTTTGTTTTAGTTGGGAATTCTTACAAAGATATAAGCGATCTTTGTACCATAAGGAATCATTTTTCCAACTAAATGTATCAGATGTACTAGGATCTTGCTGCAACTTTTGAATGAGTATCCATACATCTTTGTCCTTCTTCCATTCATATCTTGCTTCAGTTATCCAATCTGGTTGGATAATAGAAATGGCACAAAGCAATGCTTCCACCTCTTCATTCTTTCTTGAGAGTGCATCCGCAACAACATTAAGCTTTCCTTTTTTGTAGATTATTTCAAAGTCATAACCCAACATCTTTGTGACCCATTTTTGCTGCTCTTCTCAAGATAGTCTTTGTTCCAAAAAGTGTTTAAGACTATCATGATCAGTTTTTACCTTGAAGTGTCTTCCCATTAGGTAAGTTCACCATTTCTTTAGTGCATGCGGTATTGCTAACATTTCCTTCTCATAAATAGGTTTCTGTAAATACTTTCCTTTGATTGGACGACTTTCAAAAGCAATGGGTCTTCCTTCCCGCATTAAAACTGCACCAATTCCATTTCCTGAGGCATCACATTCCACAATAAAGGTTTTTGTGAAGTCTGGTGTAGCTAAGACCGGTGCTAGGCACATTGCCTCTTTAAGACGTTCGAAGGCCTTAGTTGCTTCAGGAGTCCATGAAAATGCATCTTTCTTCAATAATGTTGTTAGAGGTGCTGCTATTCTCCCATAATTCTTAACAAACTTGTGATAATACCCCGTTAACCCGAGAAATCCTCGCAACTGCTTTATGGTTGTGGGGACTTTCCATTCCTTAATGGCTTTAATTTTGTTAGGGTCTACTTTAACACCCTCGTGAGATACAATATGACCCAGATATTCCACCTCTTGTACTCCAAAAAAACATTTGGATGTTTTTGCATATAATTGTTTCTCCTGCAATAGTTTGAGCACCTTGTCAACATGTTCAACATGATCCTTCCAAGACCTGCTGTAGATTAGTATATCATCAAAAAATACTAGAACAAATTTTCTAAGGAAGGGTTTGAAAATGGAATTCATCAACCCTTGAAATGTAGAAGGTGCATTGGTAAGGCCAAAAGGCATGACCAAAAATTCATAATGACCCTCATGTGTTCAAAATGCTGTTTTTGGAATATCTTCAGTCTTCATTCTAATTTGATGATATCCTGAATGAAGATCCAACTTGGTAAAATAAATTGCTCCATGTAATTCATCCAATAATTCATCAATCACAGGAATGGGAAATTTATCTTTAATGGTGAGCTTATTGAGCTCCCTATAATCCTAACACATGCACCATGATCCATCCTTCTTGTGTACCAATACTACAGGAGCAGAGAAAGAACTTTGACTAGGTTGAATTATACCCGCCTCTAACATTTCTGCAATCATACATTCAATTTCGCTCTTTTGGACATAAGGATATCTATAAGGCCTGATGTTTGGAGGAACACTTCCTCGAATCAAATGAATAGCATGATCATGATCACGAATAGGTGGGAGTCCTTTGGGAGTTTCAAACACCTTGGAATGATTGTCCAAGACTTGTTTGAGATCTGCAGAAATAGATGATTTTGATGTTGGAACTTCTAGTGAGCATAATTGTGCAATTACGCCTCGTTGCTCTTTCTTTAGAAGCTTTGTCATGACATTAGAGCTTATTATCTTTCCCGGCTTCCCCGCAATACCCCGTAATTCGACTTCCTTTCCTTCTGAAAAAAATTTCAAGAAAAGTTCTTGAAAATTAAAAGCTACCGTTCCCAAAGATTGTAACCATTGTACTCCTAGTACAACATCAGCACCTCCCATAGGAATGGAAAGCATTGGACTAGTCAATACATATTCCCCCATGGTTAGCTTGATATTATGGAATTTTCCAGAGAAATTTATAGTTCCTCCATTTGCAACCATCACTTGACATTCTGGTGCTGGTATAGGAAACAATTTAATTCCTTGGCTACCTTACAATGAATAAAATTATGGGTGCTACCTGAATCAATCAACACTATTACCTTTTTCTTCTTGATTTGTCCTTTTATCTTGAGAGTTTGAGGAGTGGTAATTCCCGCTAGTGCATTACATGATATGGTCGGATTCATTTCTTCCTCTTCTGGGGCTAGTTCCTGGTGTATATCCTCTTCTTGTTCATTTTCTTCTTCCTCTTCACAATCTATGTAAAATAATTTCTTCTCAGCACACTTATGACCTTTAGTGTATTTGCTGTCACAACTGTAGCAAAGCACTTTTGCTCTTTTTTCTTCCAATTGTTGTGGTGTCAACCTTGTAGGTTGTGGAAATATAGGTGTAGCAACACTTCCTTCTATATAGAATTGAGTGGTAGGCTTCCTTGTCGCCATTATTTTACATTCAACTTTTCTTGCCAACCTGAATGCCTTCTCCAATGAATCTGGTTCCAAAACGCAAACTTCATGTTGGATATTATCCTTTAAAGTGCCTATGAAGAGATCGATCATGTGTTCCTCTGGAATAACAGTTACCCTTATATTCAATTTTTGGAATTCCTCAATGCGCTGCCCCACTAAACCCTTTTGTTTGAGATTTATCAATTGGCTAAAGAAGGTGTTGCTCTTTGTATCCTCATAATGTGCTATCATTTCTTCCGTAAAAATAGACCAAGTGACAATTTTTTTACGGGAGCAAAGCCATCGATACCATACAAATGTATTTTGTTCTAAATGTAAAGTTGCAATGCGTACCTTTGTGTGTTTTGCACGTTATGGAGATCAAAATATTGCTCCATCTGTAGTATCCATGTTACAGGATCCTTTCCATCAAACTTCCTCATATCCATTTTTGGAATATGGTGGTTCTTCCCGCCAACATTAGAGCTTATGAAATCACGATTAACATTTATTTTGTTCTCATCATGAGGTTCTTCTACTATCTTTTCACCATTAGGAAACATTTTCTTTCTTCTATCAAATAATCTTGTCACAAACTCTTCTCATGTCTGTTAGATTTTCTTTCCATGTTTCATCTTAGCTTCCATGACAAATTTCCACATCCATACATTACTTCTATGCCATCCATATTAGCTTCTGCAATAAAGATCCACATTAGCTCCTGCACTTTTCAAACTTCATTTCATTGTTGCTTCACAGAGGAATGCTGCACTCTATGCCCTTCGTAATTGAGGATCATGGTGCAATTCCTTTCATCTCATGAGTCAGTATTTAGAAATTCAGCTTATGAATGGAGTTAGAATTTATTTTTGATTGTAGCATACTTTTTATGAACTACACTGTAGATATCTATTCTACAATATGCCCTTGGAATCAATTCAAATTGATTCTTCAAACAAGACTTATGCAATTCGGAAACAAAATACACACCTTTTTCTTGCTTTTGAGGAGCTCGATATTGAAATTGGATTATATTTGTGATTGCAGCACTTCAATATTTTGTTTTCAGTACCAACTTATCCCTCTGAATTATCTTTCGAATGCCACAGGTCTGACCTGATTTGGATTCTCCAAGACAAAGTTGTGTCCAGTCTCCCACAATGACCTAATTATGGACTGGTTCGGTAGAGTGAACTTGTACAAATTTCCACGTGTCACTGTTTCATCCTTCGTCTCTAAAATTGATAGCCACGAAACTAAAGTCCGTGTACTTGCGACCACTTTTTACAGCACTCCAATCCGATGCCCAGAGAGAGATTTATTGAACTTTTCCCACGATCACCTCTTTGAGATGAAATTCAGGAGCTTGAAAAAGCACTACCTTCCACATATCATATCTCCAAAAATGTTGTGAACCAAGCTCTGAATTTTTTTGAAAGCTTTCTTCAGGATTTCAGCTTCTCACCTTAGGAATTTCAGATTCTGAACCTTTGTAGAAAAAACGTTATAGCGAAAATGCCACGATGACCTGTTTAGGAGCCTGAAAAAAGACCTAACTTCCACAGATCATATCTCCGAAAATGTTGCGAACCAAGCTCTGAAATTTTTAGAAAATATTCCTCAGGATTTCGTCTTCGCACCCTAAAATTTCCAATTTTCCAAACGTCGTAGAGACTAATTTTATAGCGAAAATGCCACGATGACCTGTTTAGAGTAGCAAAACCCTAGAATCCAAAGCCTCTGATACCAAATGTTGTGTAACCAACTCCAAAAATAGAAGAAAAGAGATATAAACGCCTTATAAATGATCCACTTCGAGGGGGAAACCTCCAATACATTACATAAATGAACAATTCTTGGATGATACAATTTACAAAACCTCCTTTCTATATATAGGAGTCCATGGGGCCATAATGTAATCCTAGTGGGCCACAATGTAATCCTAGCCAACCTAACAATAATAATTTAAGGGCACAATAGTAACAAAATGGGGGTTACAAGGGTAAAATAATAACAATAAGGGGGTTACACTAACAACAATAAGGGACTATACTAGTAATATAGGGACCTAACAGTCACCCTTCTATACATGCCACAAATCTTGGTCATGTTTTTATAATAGAGAAACATACAACAAAAAATTCACTTTTCACTATATAGAAAATCCATATATCCATTTATTCATATACCATCTCCCCTCTCTCTTCTTATTCTTCTCCCTTTTTTCTTTTTTTCTTCATTTTTTTTTTTTTGAAAAAAAAAAAATTGGGGGAAACAATAGAGGGATTATTTGGGAGAGGTGTTTTCAGGGGGAGGTTATTACTGGGGGATGTGAAATCTGGGGGAGGTGAATACTAGGGGAGGCCAATCTAAAAAAAATTACAATTGTAACATTGGCTGAATTTTAAAAAAAATAGGGAATGCAAAGTTGGGATGGCAGGGAAGGTCGAGCGGCCATGAGAGGGGAAGGGAGGGTCGAGCGAGGGGGAGTGGCTATGAGAGGGGTCAAGGGTCGTCAGGGGAGTGATGGCTATGAGGGAAGGGGAGCAGAGTTGGGAGGGCGAGGAGTAAGTGGGAAGGGGAGAGCGAGGAGTAAGCGGGGAGGGGAGGAGAGTGGAGTGGGGGGAGCAAGGTGGTTGGGGAGGATGGGGTGAGCGAGGGTGCAGAGGGGTGAGGGATGAGTGGGGAGGGGAGGGAGCGGGGTGGGGAGGGTGCAAAGGGGTGAGGGATGAGTGGGGAGGACTGTGCGAGGGTGCCGAGGGAGGTGTGGTTGTGGGGAGCGAGGGCAGGGGAGACGGGGCGGAGGGAGGTCCAAGGGCTGAGAAATGAGAGGTCAATGGAGGCTTGCACAGGAAACATGGAGGTCATTCACACCATTCACACTTTTTTTGGTTCAAAAAAATCAATGTAGCCACACCATTCACTAGAAAATGATAGATACAGGTTTAAAAAAAAATCGACATAGAGTTCTAAGTCTAACACACCTCTGAGAGACATGCTCCAATATTCATAGAGGGACAACGAAGAAGAGGTATCAATTCTAAAAAAATAGGTAGAGCAGTTAAAAATGGAGTTGAATCCACCGACAGACAGAGATATTTGGGAATTTTTGCTGAGCAGTACAGATCTTATGCAGCTAGACATAGCATGGGCTAGGTGAAATGCTTAAGATTACTTAAACAGATCAAACTGGAAAATATGTAATCGCATGAGAGTGGTGCAGGTTTGCAGTTTGAAAAAAGAAGAAGGCAGAATTGCCATGTAGAGAGGCCACAAAATAAGTCCCTCAAAATGGAGCAAGGCCAGCAATCGCCTGCTCTGATACCATGTTAAACACACATATGGTGGGTGAAGAAAATAAACACATAAATAGGAAATATAGACATTTTTTGTTGTATATTACCATTGATATGATGCACATATATAATAAAATGAGGTGACCCTTGGATTCATCTTCCAAGGTCACTTGGACTCCATTTGTGACTGTTCTCCTTCCACACCTACCCATAGAGGATTAGGTGTTCAACAGTGCTTCCTCTTTCACTTGATCTAAAAATTTGCATTCAGGCTAGTTATAGCAAAGCTCATAAACAAAAACGCAATTTCCTACTTAAGGTGTCCTCCACACGGTTTTCCTTACTCTTCACACGTTGAACACCCATATCAAACTCACTTAGGAAGGCATTCCATCTTGCATGTTGGGAGTTAAATAATCTTGCTTGAAATAACTAGTCAAGCTACTATGATCAGTCTTTAATACAAACTTCTTTCCCATCAGGTAGTGTCTCCATACCCAGAGTTCATGTATCACTATTGTTAACTCTACATCGTAGGCTGAATAGCTTTGCTCATTCTCTTTTAACTTTCTTGACTCATAGGCCATTACCTTTCCTTCCTGAGATAGAACTGCCTCAATTCCCTCCTTACAAGCGTTTGTACAAATTCAAATTCTTTGTTGGAATCAACTACCCTCAACATTGGTGCAGTGGTCAACAGAAACTTTTTGAAGCTATTTTGGCACTCATTAGTCCACTTAAAGACTTTTCCTTTTATGTGCAAGGAGGTGATTGGAAAGGAAATTCTAGAGAATCCTTCAATTAATCTTTGGTAGTACCCAACCAATCCCGTAAAGGATTGGATATATACTACATATTTGGGAACTCGCCATTCCATAATCGTCTTAATTTTCTTCGGATTAACAACTATCCCTTCTGTTGAAATAACATGGCCTAAGTACTGGATTTCTATTTTGAAGAAATCACTTTTGCTGAACTTAGCATACAACTGGTGTTTTCTTAACATTTCCAACAGTGTTATTAGGCATTATTTATATTCTTCCTTATTCTTATAATAGATTAAAATATCTTCAACAAATATTAGTATAAAGTTATCCAGGAAGGGGTGAAATATTCCATGCATTAACCTCATAAATGTTTTTGGTGCATTTGTTAACCCAAAGGGTAGTACCACAAACTCATAATGTCCATACCTAGTACGGAAAGCAGTCTTATAAATATCCTCATCGTTAATCTAAATCTGGTGGTATCCAAACCTTAAGTCTATTTTTGAGGGTACTGTTGCCCCCTTCATCTAGTCAAACAGGTCATCAATACGAGGTAAATGATATTTATTTTTTATTGTTAATTTATTGAGCTATCTATAATCCATGCACATCCACATGGTTTCATATTTCATCTTTACAAACAACACTAGTGCTTTCCAAGGGGACACACTCGGATGAATGTATCCTTTGTCCAACAGCTCTTGCAACTACATTTTTAATTCAGTTAGCTTTGTAACACTCATTCTGTAAGGAGCCCTGGACACTGGTGATGCCCTTGGCATTAACTCAATGGTGATATCAATATCTCTTCTTGCAGGTAATCTGGGTACGTTTTCTGGAAATACATCCATAAAGTCTTGTACCACTATTATGTTTCCCATCATAGGGGACTTCTCCCTGGAACTGGCATATCCCACCATGATAGCATAAATATGACATCCCTCCCTCATACACTTGTTCATTTGAGATGTTGTAATAGGACGCAATCCTAATGGTTTCTTGATTCCCTGAATCTCTTTGCGAGTTCCATCTTGCATTTTGTAGTATATAATCTTTCTTTACAGTCCACCAAAGTTCAATGTTTCTCCAGCCAATCCATACCCATAAAAACATCATAGGACTGAAATGGCAGTATATTCAAGTGCACGTTTAGCTATTGTTCTACAATTTCCAATGTGCAGTCTAGAATTTTGGCACTTAATTTTCTTTTAGCTCCTCTGGCTAGCTATACCAGCCAAGAATTTTTGAATTTCTGAACTTTTAATTTACATACTTCTAATATTTTGGGGTTTACATAACTTAAACTTACAGTTGCATCAACCAAAATAGAAACAGACTGAGACAGTAACTTACCTTCAAACTCTATCATCGTTGGTTGATAATCTGCCTGATGATATTCCAATGTTGTGTTGATTCGAGGTATGTTTTGAGCCACATCTCCCACTGTAGAAGCTTCCTGAAAATTAGCAATTGTTTCACTTCTTCCTCGATGTGGAAATTTTTTATAATAATGCGCCTCAACACACCCCCAATACTCTAGGGGTGGTTTGGATACTTTTCCTTGCTTAGGTTTGCTAGAAGCCTCTGTAGGCCTCTCTTCAGTAGGCCATCGGGTTCTTTGGTGATTTCTGCCAAACTGCTTGCTTACTCAACTTTGCGCAGAATTTTTAAAATTTTTACTTCTAGCACCTTGAAGTTTGAATTGTTTTTCTGTCCTTTTCTTGGCTGCCAACTTTTTCCCACTTCCCCTTTTTCCTGGGACTGCTGGTAGTATATTCTTGCTTTCCAAATTGCTTCGTTCATGGTCCTAAGATTTACGAATTCAATTCGTTCCTTCATGTGGGTTGGCAAACTACTTAGGAACCTTTGAGCCTTAGCCTTTTCGTCTCTGAGATAAGGAATGTATCTTAATAAGGAGGTGAACTTGGTAATAAAATTGTCCATAGTCACCTTACCTAGCTTTAAGTCATATAATTCTCTGGATTTTTTGTCATAAAAAATTTCTGTCAAATGCTTATCTTTAAAGTATTGTTGGAATGAATCCCATGTAACATCTTGATCTTCAATGTTGCAAACATTCTTTACCTCCTCCCACCATAGGGTGGCTTTTTCTCTCAACTGGTAAATGGCCAATCTGGCTTTGCGGTTTTTGTTGTAGTTGTACACTTGAAAGTACTAATTCATATTTATCAACCAAGCCTCTACGATCTCTTTATCTTCTCCATCGAATGTAGGTGGTTTTATCTTTTGAAACTCACCTTGAAGCTCCACTTTTTGCTTCTTAATTTCTTGTTGATATGACGCATTACCAGACTCTGCTTCATTATAGTTACTATTCTTGTTGCTTTTCTATGAAGGGCTCCTTCCCATTCCATCTATGGTTTGGTCCTTGGTTTTTCGTTCGTTTTCTTCTTGCATACCCCTATCGGGACTGGGTTGTAATACTCCTTGGTTATGCTTGTCGAAAAGGCTCGCAAGCATCCTTTCCTACTCTTGCATCAGATGTTAATTTTCACTTCTTTCTCAAACCATTTCCTCCTGCAAATTATGCAGAATACTTAACAGTATGTTGGTCTGGTGACGTTGGTGTTGATCTACACACAACTGAATCCACATTTTCAGATTCATTTATGGTTGTGTTTGAGGTGTAGGTTCCTTAGTAATCTGAGGTGTTTATTGTGTCAATCCTATTCTTATATCATCCTTTGTAGTACTACTTCTTTTCTGTGCATAAGTATACACACATTTTAAACTTGTAAGGTGACCCCTAGAGTCCCAGCCTGCGAACGTCACTCTGGTACAACTTGTAATATACCGGTTAAAAAAATATATATATTCTTACCATAATGTTAACACTTCAACGTTAATCCGTCGGTTTGGCTCTGGTGCATGACCTAACCCTAGGTTCCCCTGTTCACGCTGTGGGCTTTTGTGGGCTCTACCCTCGCAGTCTGGATCCCCAACGCACTCCCCTGGATGCCATGCAGTAGGGGGTCCCTCCTGCGGGCACATCTTTCAAAGATCAGGTCGTGGGCTCCTCCCTCGCACCTAACACTTCCTTTTTCACACATCTTATCTCATCTTCTATCGTTCCTAGGTTAGATTAGGAACTCCGCCCACGCTCTCCTATTCATGATAAATACAAATCTGTTAAAGGCTCCCAACAGGAAAATTTTGACAATGGAGAGAAAAATAATTCAAGGGATACAGCTTGCACTTCACGTCCGTCAAAAAACCCTAACAACCCAGGCTCGGGAGTCACTACGACAGATCAAGACAAGTTTCAATCAGTAAAATCATGTCATCCAAAAGCAACAAAAGTCCCAGAAATAATCATTCAAGAACCATACATAGAGTTTTACAGAGAGTACATGAAGGAACACACGGTTATATGTAAGTTTATGGGAATATCGCCCTCTAAAAGAGCTCTGTAACATTGGATACAAACCAAATGGAACCCTAGAGGGGCCATAGAACTTCAGCTCAGTTCGAAGGGTTTCTTCACTGTATTTGTTCCTCTTTTGGAGGATAAGGATCACATATTCAAAGGAGGGCCATATTGCTTCAACTCGGCCAGACTATACATGAGATTTAGGAAGGAGAACTTCATGCCCGAAAAGGAAGACTTCTCCCATCTTCTTGTATGGATAAGACTATACTCTCTCCCTACGGACTACTGGGCACCTTCAGTGCTTCAAGCCATTGTAAATGGACTAGGAGAATACATCAAAATGTCAGAAGGAACTAGGAATGGTCACTACATCTCATATGCTCGTATTTGTGCCTATATTGATGTTTCTGGATATTTACCCAGAGTCATCATCCTGAACTTCAGGGAAGAAACATGGACCCAGGCGGTCGATTATGAGCACATTCCTTTCCGAAGTCGAAAATGCCACGAGCACGATCATCTCTTCAGATATTTCCCTCAAAATAAACCACCCCCACAAGAGAGCCCAACAAGGGCTAGGGACGAACAAGGTTTCATCAAAGTAACACACAAAAACAAGCAAGGAAGAAGGCATAATGGAGGAAAAGAAACCCCTAGGCATGTGACACAAAATAGGTATGAAATACTCTCACTAACAACACAGGAAAAGGGACAACCCAGTAACTGCGTAGAATAGATCCAGGAACAGCACAAGGAAATGGACACAGAAATGGATAAAACCATCAACCTCTCATCAATAGCCAAGGCATCATAGGAAGAAACAGAAATGGACTACATACAGGGCCTCCCCACCTCAGAGGAAAAATCTATAGAGTAAATTCTAATGGGGATGGATCTTCAAAATCTTTCAAAGGAGTGGACCTCAAAAGGATTCTAGGGTATACCAGAAGACCACCTGAAGCAAATAGAAGAGGCATACTCTCTGCAACAAAAATTTCAAAAGCTAAGAGAGCACCAGAGAAAGGAAGGGAAAAATCAAGGTGGGGGCATAAAAGTGACTCTCAAGGCCAATAATGAGATCACCAAAGGACAACCAAAAATAAGGGGACGAAAAACGAATGGACAACACCTTCAAGAGCTGGGATTAAACCTAATCAATGTGGGCAAGGTAAAGTTTCTTTCTCTCACTCAGAAATTTTTATTATGAATTGCACATCTTGGAATATCAAGGGACTCAACAGCCCTACAATAAAAATGATTCTTAAATCCAAAATAATCTGAGGGAAGATAGACATTCTAATGTTGCAAGAGACAAAAAGCGGCCTGTCAAAAATGATGAACGTTCAACAGGCCTGCTTCAGGGAGCAGTACATTCATGTGGCCATCGCTGCAATGGGCACTGTAGGTGGCATTGCCACTTTTTGGAAATATTCAAGGTTTCATTTGATTGATTCCTTTTTATCTAGGCAAGCCCTCACCACAATTATCCAAATCATAGGTACCAAAGAGAATATATGTATCACCAATGTCTATGGTCCTTATACTATCAAATAGCATCTTACCTGGCTCAACCAACTAAAAAAATTTCTCCAGCCTCTGGATCACAAGCTCCAGATCCTGGTGAGAGATTTCAATATGATCCTCAATCTAGATGAAAGAAGGGGTGGTATCCGACGTCTGGATTTGGACTCTTAGTCTTTCCAAAGCATGCTCGAGGACCTTAACTTCATAGATATCCCCACCAAAAATGGTATCCACACTTGGAACAATAGAAGAGGGGGAGCATGTCAGATAGCCTCCAGACTGGATCATTTCCTTCTCTCTGAAGACCTTTTCCTCTCCTCTTTGGAAAAAGAAGTTGTTATTGCTTCACAGGAAAGATCTAACCATTGGCCGATTGTCCTAACCTTCCAGATCTCTGAGCACCCAAAAAACACGCCCTTCAGGTTTGAAGCCTTCTGGCTTTCCCATATGGAATTCCAAGACAAAATCAAAGAATGGTAGACCAAATATTTTCCCCTTCAGGGGAGCAAGATGAACGGTTTCCACCAAAAACTTAAGTTCATCAAGAAAGAACTAAAAAAATGGAATCAATATACCTTTGGAGATATCACTACAGAAAAAAAGATCATAGAGTCAAATTTAAAATCATTACAACAAATAATCATTCAGAATGGGACTACGGAGAAAACCAAACAAATAGAAATGGAGCTCCAGAAAGAATGAGAGGTTCGGGTAATTCAGGAAGAAACACTATGGAGACAGAAATCAAGGATCCAATGGCTCAAGGATGGAGAAAGAAATACATCCTTCTTCCATAAATCTATGATCCAACACACGAAAAATAACAGGATCGTCAATCTCAAGAACGACCAAGGGCAGATGCTTGACACTCATCAGCAAATAGAGGAAGAAATTCATCAGTATTTCATGAGCGTCCTTACTGAAAGTGACCCGAGCAATGAAGAGCAGATCAAGAAAATCACCAATCATATCCCGACCATCTTAACCAAAGAACAAAATCAAATGTTGTTAAAAAATATAACCATGGAGGAATTTGAAGAAGCAGTTCAGTAAATGTCGAATGGAAAGCCCCTGGGCTTGATGGATTCACCATCGATTTCTAAAAAGCCTGTTGGAACATTGTAAAGGACTTTGTTTATGATCTGGTGGAGGAATCTAGAATGAAAAAATCCATTTTCCCTCTCTCAACCCAAGTTTCCTTTCTCTCATTCCTAAATTTGAAAGAGTAGACTCCTCAGATCATTTTAGGACCGTTACTCTTTGCAATGTCATCTACAAGATCATATCAAAATTTCTGGCCAATTGTATGAAGCCTCTCCTACCTCTCCTAATTTCATCAAACCAAATGGGTTATGTGGAAGGTCAACAGATCATGGATAGCATCATTCTCTCTCAAGAAATTATCCACACGCTCAAAGACCATGAAAAACTAGGGATGCTAATCCAATTGGATATGTCCAAAGCCTTTGATAAGATCAACTGGAGCTATATCAGACTTACGCTTGCAGCTTTTGGGTTCAATAATGAGATCATCAAGTGGATCATGGCCCTTTTTTTTGGAGCTTTCTTTTCCATCCTCCTTAATGGACCCCCCACCTCGATCATCAATCCTTCGAGAGGCATCAGACAAAGGGATCTTCTATCTCCTTTCCTCTTTATCATTTTAGAAGAAGGGTTGGGTAGATCCAGTTTGGTTGCCTCCTCTAGTGGTCTCATCTCCAGCCTTCATCTTTATCCCCATCTCCCTCCATCAACTCACCAGCATTTTGTTGATGATACACTCCTTATGGGTTTCCCTATGGTTAAGGAAGCCCTTGCTTTTAAAAAAATATTGGAAGAATTCTCCCTGGCCTCGGGATTGGATGTCAATCATGCTAAATCCAAAATATTCTTCCTCAACACCCCTGCTACCATTCAAACTCATATTTCCCGCATCTTAGGTTTCCAGAAAATCTTATTCCCCTCAAAATATCTGGGTGTTCCCCTCAATGACAAACCTCTAGCCTGTTCGAATTAGGAACCTCTTATCTCGAAGCTCAAGAAGAAAATATCCAATTGGAATTTTTG
This sequence comes from Pinus albicaulis, assembly GCA_034641835.2. Taxonomy (NCBI): domain Eukaryota; kingdom Viridiplantae; phylum Streptophyta; class Pinopsida; order Pinales; family Pinaceae; genus Pinus; species Pinus albicaulis. The sequence goes on from CM076584.1 coordinate 348,085,748, forward strand.
TTTCGGGAAATAACTCCCTAGAGGTTTGTTGGGTCAAAACCTCCACAGATCAGGGCATGCTATTCAAGAAGGACTCACACAACCGTACTAATTGTATGCTAAAACCTAGATAACATCGATAGTATAAATCACCCGTAATCCTACGTTTGATGTAGATCCCGCGGGGTCCAAACCCCCAACAACCCTTCTTCCTCCTCAACCTAAAAACCAAGAAGAAACGTGCATGGAAATCTAGTTGTACATCATATATTTATCCTAAATGTCAGTGAAATCCATGTGAAACATCATATAAAAAATAATAAATGCTTAAATAATAATCTTTTCACATATTCAAGCAGATGTTAACACGTGAATTCAGGAACAAGATTGTTTTTCTTCATTATGAACAGCATGTACAGTAATAAAAAGTGGAAAGATCACCTGAATCCTTCCACGATATTCGAATAGACCGTCGTCCGGATCCGTCCCGCCCTTGCCTCGCTAGGATACTTTCAAGACTTGTGCACACGAGATGACATATAAACGGATGAACATCTCCAGGAAACAAGGGTTTCCTGTAAAAATCTGGGAAAGTGCAGGAGGCACGGGAAATCAAACTTGAATTGGGATTCCAACAGAGTATAATGTCTATAAATTTCTCTCTCCCTTAGGCCATGCACATGAGGGGCTTTTATACTCCCTCAAAGTAGTTTCAATCAGTTGGAAACAGTTGGCCACGTGCTGGGGTGGTTGAACTATTGGAGTAACCATCAACTCAGCCCGAAGATAGGGAATTTTTATATATTTTTAAATTATTTTAATGGCATACGCGGAAAAGTGTGTATGGACTCGCGTATACACGTGGAAAAGTCTGGGCATACCCGCGTATGGGATTTTTAACACTATTTTTTATGAATTTTGTTCAAGTCCGTGGGAATGGGTGCCCAAGGCCAAAGAGACAATCATGAATCACATAAGGGTGAAAAATGATGCTATAACAATTTTAGGGCCCTCAATCTGACAGGTAGATTAATCCTGGTTTGTTCGGTCCTTCAAGCCATGCCCCTTTACCTTTTCTCAACCATTGTGGCTCCTCGCTCCATTTCAAGCCAGATCAGAACAATTCAAAGGGACTTTATTTGGAGAGGCAAATCCATAAAAGGTAAATAGGCTCTAGTTGCCTGGGATAAAGTGTGCACTCCCATTCATGAAGGAGGGCCTGGCCTCAGAGATCTTGATCTCCTTGGTAAGGCCAAGGGGGCTAAAATGTGGTGGCGTTGGATAACTAACCCTTCTACCAACTGGGCAATGCTTTGAAAGGCCAAATATGCTCCCATGACCCCTTGGGTCTCTCTCATCAGGCTCTTGAGCAACCTTAAAGGTTCCCCCATGTGGAATAAAGCTTGGGAACATAGGTAGTTGATTCAAGAGCACAAATTCTGGGAGATAGGCAATGGTAAGAAAGCTCTATTTTGGGAAGATGCTTGGGAGCAAAGCCCTAGACTAGATAAAGAGATTTACAGGCCAGCAAAAGAATATTTGGAAGCACAAAAAAAAATAAGAGTAAAATACTATTGGAAACCTACAGAAAGTTCTGAATGGAGGGACTAGGAGAATCTCAAAGACTCTCTTCCTATCCACCTCCATCAGTCCATAAACTCTCTAGCTAAGGATTTCATCAACTGACAAATTCAAAAATAATACGGTCCGGACATTCTTCATTGGGGATCTAATCCAGCAGTGAATTTCAACATCAAAGAAGCATACAACATCCTGCAAAATCCCACCTCTATTCAAGTGAACAGTACATGGAAACGACTTTGGAGCAGGAAGCATTGGCCGAAGATCACTCTCTTTCTTTGGCTTATCACACATAGGAAAATTATGACATGGGACAATCTTCAAAAGAAATGTTTTAAAGGCCCCTCAGTTTGTATTCTCTGCCTCTCTAATTTTGAATCGACCAACCACCTCCTCAACACCTGTCCTTATTCTTCCAATTTTTCGTCTTGGCTCCTATTGGTTTTCAAAACCTCTGATCACTCTTTTGACTCCATTCATAGCACCCTCGAAAACTAGCGCCCTGCCTTCCCTAGCCATTCTCTTATCAATCTGGATTGGAACCTTCTCTCAGGGATCATTTTCTGGGCTCTCTGGAAAGAATGAAATTCTCGAATATTCAGAAACCTTGTGTCCAAGGAATAACATATTCTTAACAATATCAACATCACTTTGAGAGAACCTACCTCCATTGCTAAGCTCCTAGATTCCCCTAACCCTCCATCCATAGCTGATCGCAGAATCCTCTCTCTCCCTAATCTTCCCACCCCCCATTGATTCCTCTTCCTGATCCGACTCTATCAATCTCGATCCCCTAACTTTCTAGCACCCTCTTGACCAACCTTTTTTCAATCTCAATTATGACGGGGCGTCTAAAATCAACCCTGGTAGGGCTGGATTTGGAAGTGTTTTTCGCAATTCTCAGGGTTCCGTCCTATGGATATACTGTTGAAATTTAGGGCATACTACCAACAATGTGGTTGAGCTCCAAGCGATGGCCAAGGGTCTAGTCATTTCCAAGCAGAACAACTATTGGCCCCTTAAGGTCGAAGGAGACTCAAGTGTCGCTACCCAAGCATGCAATAAATTACAGCAGGGTCGAAGTGTGGCCAAGGTCTCCGACACTTGGTGCCTCAACTGAATTCTCCATTGCATCAACGACAACATCATGGAAGTGAGGGGGCTATCGTTTCAAGCAGTAAAAAGAAAAGCCAACAGTCTGGCCGACTACATAGCCAACCAGGGGGTAACCACCCAGGAAAGACTCGTCTCCCATGAGCGGCATGCTATTGAATCACTTGAAGTTAAGAAGGAATGTCTAATTCTCAACAAAAATGACCTGCACAAGGTAGGGGTCATGTTGCAGCCGCCTGATCCTCAAAATCATCATGACATTGTACTCATTTAGTGCTCTATTGATTGCTTCAGGAGTTGTCCAGTCCTTGATTAGACCACCATGGCATGCTCCCATGCTTAGTCTTTATTCCCCTTATGACACCATTAAAGATTTATGTGTGCATCATATTCGTTCTCCTACGACCAGCCAGCTTGAGTATGAGCCCTTAAATTTTCTTCACCTCGCTTCTTTTCCTCACTTTTCTCTATGGTTCAACTCCCCTTTCACTAATTTTCACTGCAGCCTTTCGGCCTTCTGCACCCCTGCCTTGTTCTCCCTCTGGCCCTCTTGCATCACTTTCTCTAGCTCCCCAGTGCAGTCCCTGTCGCTGGCCCTCTTCCTTTCGTGGTTTCAGTCTCCTACCATGGCCCCTCGTTGTAGGCATCCTCCTCCTCCCATCTAGTGTAGCCTCACTAACCAGTGGGAGAACCCCTCCCATCACCTTGTCACTAGAGAAAAAACTATGGCTCATAATGCTGCTCATATTTTCAGGGACAACACCCCGGGGCCTACGACGGAGATTCTGAATGACTTGAAAATAGAAGCAGCGGCTCATCGTCGGGACACCCTGACTGAGACTGTCGACCATGAATTCCACTGGATTCTGAACCCCAGTTTAACGAGAAGCAGGGAAAACCTCTACACGCGGGCCATAGACCTTCACTGGAATACAAAAACTCTCCTTTCTATGGTGCTCCAAGTGCAGAGCAGAGTTAGCAGGCAGCTGGATAAAAATATTCTAGATCTTTCGGACAAATTCGAAACCTATGTCAAGACGGTTCATCATATGAGATTTGTGGACAGTTCTTCATCACATTACGAGTTGTTGAAGAGGAAATCAGGGCTTCATCAGAAAGCCGATGATCCTAATATCAGGGTTAAAGTCGAGGCCCCTTCAAAGGGCTCTCCTATGGGTGCTGGACCTTCTCACTGCCCTCTCTTTGACCTTGAGGAAGGTACTCCTGAAATATCGATCAATATAGATGACTTCTTCAGGGACGAAGACCCGGTACTGCCCCCCTCAGGCCTTTAATTCTATGTTTCTCTCTTGTTTTTGGCTTGCTTCTTAGGTTTTTTGCTGCGTTGAGACTGCAAGCTCTTTGTCTTCTTTATGCCCTTGTTTCATATCTCCCTACTTAGTCTCCCTTCCCCTGTTTCAATATCCCTGAGAATAGGATTGATCTTGCGCTCTTACTTGAGCTACGGTTGTCAGCCATGGTGGCTCTTTTTGTAATATATGTTTTATGATTAATGTGAATAGCTCCGCATAACTTACAAAAAAAAAAACACTTCAACGTTAATCCTATAATACACTGTCAAATTATAATCCTATGTTTTAGAATTTAATGAAAATAGGTATATATATATATAAAGTTTAATACACCGCATATAAAACTTAATCTCCCCCCCACTAACTAAGTCCATGTTTTCGTCGGTGGTTATTCATCGTATGTCTATTTATTTGCCTCGATGTTTTTGTATATTGCTTGTACCAAGGTATCACTGTCATGTACTAGCACATTAATAACTCGACAGTTATGAAATTTATTTGGATTGGGTTCAATTTCTTAATGGTCACCTACCCTACTGTGCGTCGTCCAATTATTTAAGATCAATGATGGCATAAATGGTGGGAAAGGACTAGGTAAAACCTAGAAACCCTATCCACTCCTATCATTTTACACTACCTCCTCATTATTTTTGGGTCTGCACTAGAAGAGCCTGAGGCCGCAGTCTAGATGCATACTCTGGTGGAATGAAAGACATAGAAGGGTGCTTTTGCAAGTTTTAATATGCTCTCGGACTGCAATTCGGAACTATGAAATTCCTCGGTGGTTAACCTCGACTTGGATTTTAACACCACCTCTACTCTACATGGAGATTCTGGCAGGCTTTCATTCTTCTGACCGAACCCTCATTCCTCAAAGAAGGTAACATTTGTCAGTTTGGATAGATGGTTTTTTTCGTCTATTCCTGTCTTAAATTTCAGTTCCGAGGTTTTTCATTTAGTGTATGAGTTTAACCCTCAAACTCTGTTGTTGTTTATTTTTTTCACTCCTCCAGATTTGGCGTTCAACAAATCCGATGGTTTTATGACTCGAGGTAATAGGAATACAGGGTTTCATATCTGTTTGCTTTGAGTTCAATTCAGCTTAACATTCATCATGCCACCACTTAACTATTTGTTTCCTTGTTGTTTTGCAGGTACCCTCTTTATCGAAAAACAGGGTTTGGCTATTAAATTGGATTGTCGAGTCTTGACTAACAACTACGCGGTTCCCTTAAAGGTATTCTCACATTGATTTTCTTGTCCGCAAGCCTTTCTCCTCGTCGGTGTGTTGAGTATCTTACTCTTAGGTTAATAGTCTTAGGACTCTAAAGTCAGTCACTATATGCAGTGAATCATTTCTTGATTATGAGTGCCCAAGTCGTTCTTTTTCTTACTGATTCTGTAATATAGTACAGTGGTACATTCACTCAATGTTAACAATTGTTTATATGGGGGTTTACTCTGGACCTAAATCTTTTGGTCTCGGTTGATTTTCCTGAATTTCATTTATGGGTTAAACAAATTGAAAAGCATCATTTTCTGAGAACGTATATATTCTTGGTTGAACTATACTCTTCATGGCTTCTCGTTTTGTTTTGATTACTGTGTTAAGAGTTTATTCAAAGCATTTACTGTTGATGGGTGCAAAAATTACACTTAAGAAAACTCCTCAACACTTAATTTGTCAACCCGGGGGATTCGTAAACTTAGAGACGAAGCACGGGAAATTCCAGAGATGGTATGAATCTTCCTAATGTAAATCCCTAATTTCTTTAAAGGAAAGATTGCAGAATCAAATCAAAAGAGAAAAAGGCAACTTGAACCATCAAAATAATCTAAGACTTGGAACATGGAAGAATGTAATTGCAAAAGATAAAATGTAATCACTCCAACTAATGGTTTTTTATTCTATTGAGTGTGTGTGTTTTCTGTAGCAGAGACACTTTAGCAGTCTTATCAAATAGGCCCTTAAACTCGCTTCTTTAGAGATTTCCTTCTTGCACAATCTCTCCTGCACTAGTGCAGGATCAGAGATTTATGTAGAAGGTATAAATAGTGTCTTTACCGAAGGCTTTCTACTTCATGCAAGGACTCGAACTTGTCAAGGTTTAGAGCACTAAGCTCTTGTGGCAAGAAACTAGTTCTTGCACCAGATCAAAGCTTCCTACACTTAGAATTTAATCCTTAAAATGAGTGTTTAATTATTGCAATTGCTAGTTTACTATCGAATAAAATTTCACACATAAAAGTGAATGTTTCTGATGTTAAAAAAATGCATAAATAATGAAACAATCATTTATCTGGCCATAATAATTTAAATAAAGAAAGAAGATTGTGGAAAGTAGACTAAGAAAGCTTGCTGCATCACACCAATGTGCACTGTGCAAGTTCATTTCTCCTGCTTGGACCAGGCAGGAAAACCAATTAAACAGAATTGCAGGACAATGAAATATCACACCAACATGCACTAGTGCAGGTTTGTTTCTCCTGCTTGTACCAGGTGGATGAAAAATAATCTGAAAACAAGTGCAAGAGAGTAAATTGCAAGAAAATAAAATGTATCTACTTCACACAACGGATCCGTTTTCACTCAGATAGGAAAACATGTGTTGGAAGTTAAATCACACTTTCACAATATAAACACAAATTACAAGAAATAGAAAATGGGGTAAACATGTTGGGTTGGTTGGGCCCTGGCCAACTAGTGTGTTTCCCTTTTAAGTTAAAATGTTGCTCAGTAAATTAGTCAATTCATAAGCTTAAAGATAGAAACACAATTTTTGAAACATGAGGCAGAGCTTCTTTTTATTAATTCATTGAGGCAAATACATGCGTGAATACATTGTCCAACCCAGATTTGGGCGATAACAAAATAACCTGTTACCGCCTCTTTGTTCTCTTTATGCTATCAAATTTTACTCAAAAAAATACCCTAAGTCCTATTTACATTTTACGTTATATATATCTATTGGCCAAAGACCAAAACAGATCATTCAACCGATTATGTAAAATCGCAGAATTTAGCATTCGGCCTTCAAAATTAGGAAGCTAATAAAATCGATCGTAGCTAATCTCTAGCTTTTCGCCCTTCATGGATTCAGTCTTGGATTCCTTTGGATCAATCATGCTGTCATGGCTGAAGCTGCTGAAGACAAGGCAGTGATCAAGGAGGTTTGGATTTGCCGCGAAGATCTGTTGTGCTAGCAATGGTGCGGGATCCGATCCTGCACTAAGATCAGCGGTCACGATAATCACTCTAACTATCAAATAACCATTGGAGATATCGATAAGTTAAAAAAGTGATTTAAAAGTAAGAAATCATGTAATAAATATTCAATTAATGCTAAATTGAATTAAAACATGAAGAATAATTTTTTATATGAAATATATCACCGTGCTTGGACTGGTGCAAGATGAGGGTGCATAAAAGAGGTGAAACAGAGGTAAATGGTTATGATTTAGGAAGGGGAAAATGGTAAAAAGAGAGAAAATTAGGGGGCTAGCATCCTCCCATCCCTAAGCTATTGTGTGTCCCCACACAACTCTTTACCTATGAAAAAACCTTCAAAACTTTGAGCATTGCATCTCAATCCTACTCTGTCATACTAGCATCAGCCTGTAATGTTTCGGACTTCTTCTTTTTCTTTTCTTCGGTTTCATTGTCACCTTTCTAAGTCATTTGAAACACTGTGTAGCTCGGTATTTCCACACTCTGACTTATCCTTTATTTTTATGGATCTCCGTCGCGAGTATCTTCTTTATTTTGTTCTTTTTCCTCTTGTGTTTTAGCTACGAGCTGCTATAAGTTATGCACTTGAAGCTCTAGCTCAACTATCTGAGTAGTAGAAGCTATCGAGTCTTCTTCCTCTTCTGTACTGACAGGGGCTGTATCTTCTTCAGGGACCTCAGTATCCCTCGGGGTTTCAGTAAACACTTCTTCGTCTTCTTCTTCCTCTTCTGTACTGACAGGGGCTGTATCTTCTTCAGGGACCTCAGTATCCCTCGGGGTTTCAGTAAACACTTCTTCGTCTTCTTCTTCATCTTCTCCTTCTTCTTCTTCTTCCTCTCCTTCTTCTTCTTCCCACTCTTCTTCTTCTTGCACTGGTGCAAGAGGGGATTCAACGTTTTGTGGGGACTGTGGTTCTGCACCAGGTTCTTCATTCTTTTTTTGGGTCGTTTTAATGAAATGAGCCAACAGAGTGTCATCCTCGACCTCTACATATTTTTCTGTGTCCGTAAGAACTGACAACGAATCATCTTCTTTGGGGATCTGTTCATGTACTGGTGGCATCAGAGGAGTTTATTCAATAGGTGTACTAGTTTTCTTTTCGGATTGTTTCCTTTTTGCACTGGTGTAAGAAGGACTCCTCTTTACACTCGCACTCGAGCCCTTGCTTGTACTGGCAGAGTATTCTATTTTATTTTCAACATCTGTCTTCTTTTCTGCAGATGGATTTTTAAATAGCTGCTTCAACAACACCTTCCAGGTCATGCCCTTAATTTCCAATCATTTCTAGACCAAGATTTTGATCAGGTTGTGGTGATATAATTTCTTGCCGGTCTGATCTGCCCATGCACCCTGCACACTCTTGGCTATCTTTTCCAAACTCTTAAGCAAAATATAGGGGAAATCAATTATCCATCGAACGTGACGGGTGGCTTCGAAGTGTTGCAGCATCCTAAAATGATACACAAAGGTGAGGGAGTACCTTCCCTTGCAAGTCACGAATTTCTAGAGGATAAAAAGGACGTCCCGCCATTGTCCCAGCAGGGCACTGCGTGGAACTCCTTTCTTCCAGTTTACCTTCATATTCTTATCAACAACAAAACACTGCCAACACTTCCTCTCGAGTTTCTGATTTTTGAAGTACTGCTCGCCAGTGTTTTCCAAGCCCATCGCTGTTGCTATCGATTCTTCCATGACCTTAAATTTCAAGGGCCCAATTTTTACACGGTCGTTTTTAAAACTCTTTGCAAACTATAGGGCCAATTCACTGTTGTGCCCGTCAAATTTCTGCAAAAACTGAAGAAAGCCTAAGTCTCGCAATAGTGCAAGACTATTGCGAAACTCAACAGTCTGATCTACCTCACTGAGAGATGAAGGTTCACATCAAACGGGGGGCATCGCTGCTTAACAGTTATGAATAGTCCAAAAATTGCATGTAATATCAGAAAATTTGGCTCTTTATAGATAGGGATCCAACCATCCACCATCCCTTTTGTCTTATCACCAATCCATCCCATGAAAATAGTCGTGGATGTGTGGCATGTTTGAAATCATGTGGGATTGGTACTTGCGGTGGCGTTTTTAACGGCTAGGTGAGGTAACCATTATAAGTGAAGGACGTTTAGGATCATGGAAGAAAGGGTAATTATATCCAAGCAATAGTTAAACATTTCTGCACTCCTTCATAATTCAAAAAATAACTTTAGCATTTATTAAAAAATGATCATGATTCTTTAACTAAAAGCACTTTGTACCTTAAATAATTTTCTCCTAGTTAATATGATAGCACAAGTACTCCTTAAATAAGTGAAAAGGCTTCTTGTAAACTTTAATGATGACCAATTTCCTATGACATATACTTATGAAAATAACAAATTGTACTTTGCTTTTGTCAAGGTGCATGCTTGCACCGATCTGTTTACACCGCTTACTATGGTGTTTTGTTGGTACCATTCTGCTTGTATTATTATATAGGACGATATGCTTGCACTAGTGAAAGCATATTGTCTAAAAAAAAATAACAGGGAATTTAAGTAAAATATAGGCTGGACTTCTAAGATGGCTTCCTCAACTGATACTGGAAATTTTCTTCACCCTTTCTCGATGCTTCAAAGCATCTTTTTGCTCTTTGTGTATGAGATCCTGCAATGAATTCATGAGGGAACAAAGAAGTGGGAAAAGGAAAAGAAAAAAAAAACTTTAGAATGGGAAGGAATTTTGTTACAGGGATTCCAGGAATAGTACCAAAAGAGGGGAAAAACAGAAGTGGGATAGGGAAAAAAATTTAAGGGTAAAGTGGGATTTTTACGAAGTAGGTAGGGTAAATTCAGAAGAATGTGGGAAGGTTAATCATTCTGGGATTTAAGAAGAAAACAGAGGGAATGTTATGAAATGGGATATGAATAAAGGCAGAAAATTTTCTAGAAGGTCTGCCTACACTGGTGCAAGAAAAATAACTGCAGCGAGAATTAAGTGTTACTTGAATAAAAATATCCATGCTAATTACCCCAATGTATAAAGGTTGGTCCTACTGAACCTGATTTTACTCGGTGGTTGCTAGCATATCTAAAGATCAAGAAAAATTCTCTTTTTATTATAAATTTTTGATCTTCCTGCTAGCAAGCTGGTTTTCAGGTTGACCCTTCTGCTATCATGTCAGCGAATTGATTTTCACAATTACAGAAAATTATTTTTTCTTTACTTTTTTATTAATTTTTTTATTTTATTTTTAAAATTTTTAAAAAAGTTTCAAGAGAAAGAAGGATTCATGTCTTCAAAAGTTTGGTATTACCATTCACCACTACCATCTCGAATTGCTGTTGGAATTACTGTGTAAAATCTTTCTTGGCAAGTGGCTGAAAATACTTCTTTAATTTATGTCCATTTACCAAGAATACTGAATTTTGTACATCAATAGTTTTGACTTCTACTGCTCCATTCTCGAATACTCAGATTACTTCATAAGGTCCCATCCAATGTGAATGGAACTTCCCTTTAAAATTTTTAAATCTAGAATCATAAAGGAGTACCCAATCACCTTGTTGGAACTTCTTTTTCTGAATAGACTTGTCATGCCACCTTTTTCATTGTTGTTGAATTAGGATGTTCTATTGAACAGAATCTCTACGAAATTCATCTAACTCATTTAATTGGAGAAGACGTTTTTGTTGTGCCTCAGAGAGATCTAGTCCTAATTATACTGCAGTTTTGAAAATTTTGATCTAGAACTCAATTGGTAACAGACCCTGTTTTCAATATACCAGCTCATATGGTGTATGTCCCGTGCTATTTCTCCAAGTGGTTATGTATGCCCACAAAGCTTCTGGTAATCTTTCAGCCGAGTCTTTCTGATGCATATTGATTATTTGTGTAAGAATGGACTCGATCACTTTGTTTGTAGATTCCACCTAGCCATTTGCTTGTGGGTGATACGATGTGGATTTCCTATGTCAGATCTTGTATTGCTCCATCACAACCTGTACTAGATTATAAATAAAATGCATACCATTGTCAGAAACAATTTCTCTAGGCACACCAAGTCTAGTAAATATTTCAATAAAAAGAAAATCAACAACAACTTTTTCTATAGCAAAAGAAACAACTTTAGCGTCTACCCATTTTGTAACGAAATCCGTACAAACCAAAATATGTTTTTTACTTAATGATGTTGGATTTATTGGCCCTATAAAATCAATAGCCCATTTTTCAAATGGCTCAATCATAACTTGGGGGCATAAAGGCATCTCATTGGTTTGATTAGGCTGGCCCATTCATTGACAACTATCACATCGTCTGACATACTATTTGTCATCCTTAAGCAAGGAAGGCCAAAAGTAACCAGAGCACAATACTTTATATGCAGTCCGCTTATCAGCAAAGTGGCCTCCATAAGTTTCATCATGAGTAGATTTCAATATGTCAAACACTTCCTCCTCTCTTACACATCTACTGATAATCAGATCTGGACCAATGTGAAAGAGATCTCCTTGAATCCAGGAATATGCAACACTTTCCTAAATAATATTCTACTTTTTGCAAGCAGACAAGTGGGGTGGTGTTTTCCTAGTAACCAAGTAATTAGTAATGTCAGCAAACCACAGAGAATATATTGACATAGCACATATATATTCATCTGGAAAATCATCATTAACAGGAGTTACTTCACCGGGAGCTACAACCTTAGATTTCTCTGGTCTATCAACAATAGTAACATTAAAATCCTGCAACAATAGCAACCACCTAGTCACTCTACTGCTTGTAAATGGTTTGTTCATCAAATATTTAATCGCAGAATGATCAGTATGTACAAATGCTTCATATCCTGTAATATAGTGTCTGAACTTATTAATTGCAAAAATTACAGCTAAAAACTCTTTCTCTGTAACTGTATAATTCAATTCAGCGGAAGACTAATTCTTACTAATATAGTAAATAGCATAGGATTTCTCATTTTCCTCTTGTCCCAAAGCTGTGCCAATAGAAAAATTTGAAGCATCAGAGGAAATGTGAAAAGGCAGGGACCAGTTTGGACCTCTCAAAACGGGTGCCTGTATCAAATTTTCCTTCAATGTTTCTAAAGACTGTTGGCAAGCCGTGGACCAAGAAAATTCACTATCCTTAGCTAGAAGTCAGAAAAGAGGAGCAGCTATCTTCGAAAAAAATTCAATGAATCTTCTATAGTAACCAGCATGTCCTAAAAAACCTCTTACATCCCTTTGAATTTTGGGTTCAGGAAGATGCAGAATAATTTCAATCTTTGCCAGATCAACCTGGGTACCTTTATCAGAAATCAAATGGCCAAGTACCACTCTCGCTTTGCACATTAATCTACAATTTTTATCACTCAAAGTGAGATGGGCTTCTTGACAATGAAGAAGTATTTTCTTTAGATTTTTGAGAGCTTCCTGAAAAGAATCACCAAACACAAAAAAGTCATCCATATAAATTTCTAAGAATTCTAGATCAGCAAAAATGGCCAGGACTGCCCTTTTAAAGGTAGCTGGGGCATTACATAAACCAAAGGGGAGCACTTTGTAAGCAAATTTACCCCGTGGACATGTAAAATTAGTTTTATCCTGATATTTGGGTGCAATTTGTATCTAGTTATAATCATTGAAGCCATCCAAAAAGGAAAAATATTTATTTCCTGCAAGGGTATCAAGCACATGATCAATGAAAGGGAGAGGGAAGTAATCTTTAAGAGTGGATTTATTCAATTCTCGATAATCAATACAAATACACCATCTTCCATATTTCTTAGGTACAAGTACTAATGGAGATACCCACTGACTATCAAAAATAGGATAGATAAAACCAGCATCCAAGAGTTTTTGTACTTCTTCCTTCACAATATCTCTTAGAGTTGGATTCATTCGCCTTTGGGGTTTCATTCACCTTTGGGGTTTTAAAATAGGCCAGGTTCCTTCCCGAATATAGATGTGATGTGTACAAGTTTCAGGAGGGATACGCTTCATATCTTCATATCCCCAAGCAAAGGCACTAAGATGGTTTTGCAACAAATTCACAAGCTACTCCTGCTGAGATGAGTCCAAATCTGAACTGATATGCAAGGATTTACCAGGGCTAATATCAACAAGAGTAGTGTCGGGCTTAGGAGTACTCAAGGGAGTGGTCAAATGCAATGCTACAAAAGAATGAGAATCGTGATTTTCTTGAAAATATAGGTTGAAAATATGGCTCAAAGGTTCAAAGTTAGGCATAGTGTCTAGATTATTCAGGAAATCTTGAATCTCATATTCCTGTGAAGGCCTCGTATAATGATGGATAAGGGAAATAGACTTATTCTCATCACTGCTTTGATCCAACCATAAAGTATCTTGAAGGTCCTAAATGGATCTAGCAGGGGGGTATAAGTTAATTTTCTTCCTAGAATCTCCATGTGAAATATACATATCACCGGAACGACATCCAATATATGCTTCAGTCGTAGCAAGCAATGGTCGACCCAAGATCAAGGGATGTCCTCTTATTGGGTTCTTTGGTTGAAGCACAAAGAAATCAGGAGGATATTCCCAACAATCTAATGAGATGATCACATAATCCAATACTCCTTCTGGCTTAATTTTAGATTTATCTACTAATTCAAGCACAGTGGGAGTAGGGCGAAGATGAGATAACCGAATTTGATCCATGGTTTTCTTAGTCATGACATTAATGACTGCCCCCAGGTCTATAAGAAAATTAGATACAAGGACATTACCAATCTGAACTGAGACAAAAGGGCTTTTGGGATCAATATATTTTTCCACAGACACACATCCCATCATCAACTCTACTTCCATACCAACAAATTGAATGGTTTGGGGTTCCAATCTCTTCATCTAGGGTTTCTTGAGAAAAAGTTCCTTAATAATCTTGGTACGAATGGGGATCTCTTTGATGACTTGAAACAAGGGGATCTTAATGAAAAGATTTTGAAGCTCAGATGCCAAACTAATCTCAGGAATAGGCTCACTCCTTTCCATTGCTAGCATCTCTGGGAAGGGAGGCTGGTTGGAAGAAGATGGCAAGGATTTAGAGGGTAAGGGTTGCTTAGTGATAGCTTTCAGAGAATGGTTAAGAGTTTCCTCTTCTCCTTTCCCTTCAACGATCACCATAGGTTGCTTTTGATTTTCTAATGTTACAGTCCTTCCGGATCTTAATTGAATATCATGAACCCCAACTGGAATAGACTGGTATTCGAATGATAAAGGTGGGTTTGTTACCTATATCATTTTCACTGCTTTATTATTATTAGGATTGGGCATAAGTTGAGCAGGCAACTGAGGAGGTCGAAAGGGTGGAGGTAAAGGCAACGGTGGAGTGAAGTGACTCATAAGTTGAGGCATTGAATAAGGTGTACACGTAGATGGATATGACTGTATAGGTGGCTGGTAGGAATATGGAGAATGATTTGGCCCTCTGCAACCTTGTTGCCATGGTTGAGATGGTTTCCCATGCTGACATTGATTCCCATACTACCACTGCTAATGAGAGTTAGGATAAGAATATGCATGTGAATTATAACCAAAATAGTGTGGAGAAAATTAAGAAGTTGTAGCTATACCTACCTGAGGCCAATTCCTTCTTGCTCCCATAGCATTCAAGTATTCAGCTTCAGACCATCCCCCTGTAAATACAGCTTTAAGTCCTGGTATAGAGGGAAATTTTTATGTGATATGGTCGTCCGCACAAATAGCACACTTATTAGTTTCTTTCAAATTAAGAGGACACTCTTTAGGAGGATGCTTGTCTCTACATTTAGGATAGAAAATAATAATGACTCTTATTCCTTCATGAGTTTCTACTGAAATTTTGAGTCTAACTGTTTGGTAATAGTTTTCATTATATCAATTTTCATTTTTTCCATTTTATTTTCTAGTCCAATAATTATAGCATCAATAGATTCAGTTTTTCTATTTCTATTTTGAGTTCCTCTACCGGATCTATACTAGTTTCTTGAAAATTTCCTGCATAATTCACAAATTTGGTCAAAAGTTTGTTGAGAAATATCACCTTGTCCTAATAGATTCAAATTATTTCTAGCATTGTCAGTAAGTCCTCTTAAGAACAAGGTTCTAATAGTGTTGGGATCAAGCTTAAGTTTTGACCTTTGTAAAATATACAGAAATATTTCCAGATAATCTTCAAGAATTTCATCATCATCTTGTATGATTGTAAATATTACATCCTCCATGTCCTGAGTTTTACAATATTCTTGATATTTATACAAAAACACTCTCTTCATCTGATCCCAAGAGGTTATGGTGTTTCCTCCTAACCCCATAAACCAGCGTAGAGCTGAGTCCTGGAGGGTAACAGGAAATAATCTTAACTTCTGAGCATCAGTTGCATAATCATAAATTTTACATAGAATATCAAACTCGAATAGAAAAGAGTCAGGATCTTCATGAACTTTACCATGGAAATGAGGGAGAGCTGATGGTGGAATATTCTTCATTTGCGCCATAGTATCAGGATCCACAATTGGAAACACAAAAGTGGATTGTTCTTCACTTACCTTGTTGTCACTAGTCCCTTCCAAATGATCTTCTTGGTCCACCATTGTTCCCCTTTTACTTGTACCGCTCTCAACAAGCTGATTCACACCTGAGATGTTATCACCAGAATTTAGGTGGATTGTTCCTCCATGATGGGTTTGAGTTGGATTTGGATTCCTGCTTATAGAAGGAGACCCAATATGAATTTTTTTTTATAATTATTTTAGCCCTTAGTGGGCTTAGAAGCCTTACCTTTCCTAGGGGTTCATTTCAAAAGGAAAGAAAAAGAAAAAGAAAAATAACAAACAAATTCTAAAAAATGCTATCAGAAATTAATTAACAGTAGTAAAATTCCTTCAAAGAAACAACACTGCAAAAAATAAAGAAAAACTACCTCTATTGTATAATCAGAAATTATTACCAAATCAAATCACCTCCCCGGCAATGGCACCAAAATGTTGGGTGCGAGAATTACACTTAAGCAAACTACTCAACGCTTAATTTGTCAACCCGGGGGATTCATAAACTTAGAGACGAAGCACAGGTAATGCCAGAGATGGTATGAATCTTCCTAATGTAAATCCCTACTTTCTTTAAAGGAAAGATTGTAGAATCAAATCAAAAGAGAAAAAGGAAACTTGAATCATCAAAATAATCTAAGACTTGGAACACGAAAGAATGTATTTGCAAAAGCTAAAAGATGATCACTCCAACTAATGGTGTGTGTGTTTTCTGTAACAAAGACACTTTAGCAATCTTATCAGATGGGCCCTTAAACCTGATTGTTTAAAGATTTCCTTCTTGCACAATCTGTCCTGCACTAGTGCTTGCACTAGTGCAGGATCAGAGATTTATATAGAAGGTATAAATAGTGTCTTTACTGAAGGATTTTTACTTCATGCAAGGGATCAAAATTTTCAAGGTTCAGAGCACTCAGATCTTGTGGCAATAAACTAGTTCTTGCACCGGATGAGAGCTTCCCGCACTTAACATTTAATCCTTAAAATGAGTGTTTAATTATTGCAAGTGCTAGTTTACTATTGAATCAAATTTCACACATAAAAGTGAATGTTTCTGATCTTAAAAATATGCAGAAATAAAGAAATAATCATTTATCTTGTCATAAGAATTTAAATAAAGAAAGAGGATTGCGGAAATTAGACTAAGAAAGCTTGCTGCATCACATCAACGTGCACTAGTGCAGGTTCATTTCTCCTACTTGGACCAGGTGGAAAAACCAATAAAACAGAATTCGAGGAAAAGGAAATATTACACCAATGTGCACTGGTTCAGGTTTGTTTCTCCTACTTGTACCAAGCAGATGAAAACCAATCTGAAATCAAGTGCAGGAAAGTAAATTGCAAGAAAAGAAAATGTATCTACTTCACACAATGGATCCTTTTTCACTAAAATGGGAATACATGTGCTAAAATTTAAATCACACTTGACAATATAAACACAAATTACAAGAAACAGAAAATGGGGTAAACGTGTTGGGTTGGCTGGGCCCTAGCCAACCAGCGCATTTCCCTTTTAAGTTAAAACGTTGCTCGGTAAATTAGTCAATTCATCAGCTTAAAGAAAAAACACAATTTTTGAAACATGAGGCGGAGCTCGCTTTTATTAATTCATTGAGGAAAATACATGCGTGAATACATTGTCTAGCCAAAATTCGGGTGATAACAAAATAACCTGTTACCGCCTCTCTGTTCTCTTTCTGCTATCAAAATTTACTCAAAAACTTCCCCTAAGTCCTATTTACATTTTACATTATATAGATATATTGGCCAAAGGCCGAAATAGATCGTTCAACTGATTACATAACCATCACAGAATTTAGCATTCGGCCTTCAAAATTAGGCATCTAACAAAACCAACCGTAGCTAATCTCCAGCTTCTCGCCCTTCATGGATTTGGTCTTAGCTGCCTTTGGATCCATCATGTTGTCGTGGTTGAAGCTAATCAAGACAAGGCGGTGATCAAGGAGGTTCAGATCTATCGCGAAGATCTGTTGTGCTGGCAATGGTGCAAGATCTGATCCTACACTAAGATCAATGGTCACAGTAAGAACTCTAACTATCAAATAACAATTGGAGATATCGATAAGTTTAAAAAGTGATTTAAAAGTAAGAAATCATGTAATAAATATTTAATTAATGCTAAATTGAATTAAAACATGAAGAATAAAGGTTTATATGAAATATGTCACCGTGCCTGGACTAGTGCAAGATGAGGGTGCATAAAAGAGGTGAAAGAGAGGTAAATGGTTATGGTTTAGGAAGGGGAAATGGTAAAAAGAGAGCAAATTAGGGGGCTAACAACTGTTATATGTAGTAACTGCTTACTCGTTGCAGTTAATTTGTATGCTCATGGAAGGTAATTTATATACACACGGTTATCTTTTCCTTACGTATCTCGTGATAGCTGGTTTCTATGGTATTCGCCAAGCCTCTGGCCAGGACATGAATTTTTCATCTCTTTTGTATATATTTAAATGAATCTGGTTTATTAGATTTATGATCATATAGTAGATTCTTATCGATGAACAATATAATTTTGGAAACGATTGTTCTTTGTCTTTGCACTGTTAATCTTTTGAAATTTCCCATCACCTGGTTTTCTCTATTCTTGGTTTTGGTGACCGGATCACCCCAATACTTGTCCGAGTATAGTTAATATAGGAGGAAAAGTGTGTTATGGTTTGAGGTTCCACATCATACCCAGAATCAACAGTTCTCTCCAAAGAGTTTTGATAGTTAGAGTTCCCTAATTTAATTTCTTGCTTCGAGCTTTACCGAATATTCCATGGGTGCAATATATTTTTTTTCACTTTTATCTATTAATCTTGATTATCTCATCTTAAACATAATTAAAAATATTTACTGTGTAATTTACCAAGCATTTTGCTACTTCAGTAGCAAGTTAACTCCGTTATACCAGTGTTCACTTAAGTAAGGCCATACACAGTTTTCCCTTAAAGCATTTCTTGCTTGCAGTCTTATTTTCTGAATTCAGAATAATAATGTGAAATTCATACATAATTTACAAAACTAACAACAATTTACTAAATTCATAAATAATGACATAACCCTTTCATTTCTGATATTTGGCCATTACAATACAGCTTTCAAAGAAATTAAATATGCACATTCCTGTGTACATATCATGTAATAGTGTTCATGTTTAAATTACCAAAAATGATCAGTTACTTATCTGAATGTGAAAACTGATGATGATGTCCACCCATGTGAAAACTGATGATGATGTCCACCCAACCATAAAGAGATGCGATTGCGTCCTTCTCTTTCCCCCGTGCTCCACACCTGATAGGTATAGGTTGACAGAATTTTTTTTGATGTGACCTCAGGACCCCAAGTCCAGTCAATACCACAAATTCTCAGGAACATTGAGTGATTTCCATTGGTCTCTACCAACTCAAGAAATTCCTCACTCTCTTCCTTAGTTAATGGACATAACCCTTTTTCCTCACTAGGATCTATCATTTATCCCTAGAGGAGTAGCTAACTGTTCAAAACTGTCCAACCATCTCTCAATTCTTGGAATACTTTTACCATCAGCCTTTTTACATTTTATGGAACTATATTTCCATAACTGATTTTATTTCTTTTAATAAAAAAATAACCTCTCCATAAAACAATAATTGTTTCAGACTTTTCTTTAAAACAAATAACTAAAATGTCATATTACTAGTTAACAACTAGTTAATATTAAATTCAGTTGTCACAGTAATGTCCCTCAAGTTTTGAACCATGATTTTTCCCCTCCTGAATGTAACCATTACTAAATTTTCAAGGGGATTTTGTTCTCTTTTCCACATTCCAGAATGTATTGCAAAAATGTAAACACTTTGTCGCCTAAAAACCAAGTATGATAGACTTTTCTTGGCTAGTTTGTTGAAGCATGTTGCTGGCACAAGCTTTCAAAGGATGTAAATACTCTTCTTATTTTGTGGTAATAGAACTATCTTATTTACATGAAAAAAAAAATATAATTTAAAATTATAATTTCTTTATTTTATTTTTTAATGTTGTTTAGTTATTACTTTAGTTTTATTTAATTATTTTTAATTTATTTTTGTTGTTTCAATTTTTATAATAATTTAATTCAATATAGCTTCATAAATTTACTTTGGTTCCTTATTAGTATATTTTTATATTATTACTTTTTAGTTTGTATTTTAGTTTGAAATATTGTTTTTTTAATTTTACTTTTTAATTTTGGTTGTATTATTAATTTCATTTAGGTTTAGGTAATATGATATATAATTTACTTGAATATAATTTTATTTTAGGTTAAATAAGGTTTATTTATTGTGAGTGTGGTCTTGGTTAAAAGGTGATGAGGTGGCTTGTTATAACACTCATCACGTTCAATTCCCTTCCAGAGTGATGTATTTGGACATGTTGTTACTTCAAATTTTATAATAATTTAATTTGGTTTAACTTCATAACTTTATTTTGATTCTTAAATAATATACTTTTATATTATTATATTTTAGTTTGTAGTTTAGTTTGAATTATTGATTGTGATAGTCCTACCATGGCAAACACTAATAAATCCCAAACTAATTAAAATATATCTAAAACTTTCTAAAACATCATGTCTAATTTTTATAAAATATATTATTATTATAATTATTATGTATACTAAGACATACATACTCCACCCCTTCTAGTTTTGAACCTCTAACCTTTTAGGAGGAAATAAATTCTCTTAACCATTAAGCAAAAACCAATATAAAATTATTCAATACTCATTAATTATAAATATCACATCTAAGCATCAAAATCAAAAGAAATCCTAACATATTTTTATGATTTAATAACCATGAATGCTAGTTTTGTTTCAATATGAAAAATAGGTCACTACTCCTTTTTTCTTATCAAATTGAGCAATAACATTTTTAATAGAGTAAACCTTCCTTAAAAAAAATCAAGATATAAGATGTGACATCTTATGTGCGTCATGTCTTCATACTTGTTGCATCCTTGTGTAAAAGTATTTTATGATTAACAATGTCTATAATCAAATTATACCATTTCACTTTGTCATATTTTTTTCAAATAAATTTTATATTTTTTTAATTTAATATTAAATATTAAAAAACAAAATTCCTAATAAAAATTTGAAATTTCACAAGTTTTATAAATAAATCTTTTGGAAATATGATACTTCCCCTCGCCCAAAATACAAAAGGTCCTTGCAAATTATATTGTAAGGACTTCAATAACAAAAGTGTAGTCTAAATAAAAACTAGTTTGTTCAGAATATAATGGGTTTTTCTGATACAATTTACTAAATATGATGGAATGTTTTGGAAATCCAAATTACATTTATCAAGTTTTACAATTTTAAATTTTCTAGAGTGTTTGAAAGTGTTGAATCTATATCTCCATTAAAAATATTCAAACAAATCTAATTTCAATTTTTAAAACTAAAAAACCACCCTTTTAAAGTGAAATGGCAGCCTACTTAAACAAGTCCTATAACAAAATCCACAAGAATGTATAATATCTTTCTCCTCCAAGATGTTCTACTACCTGATCTGTTGATACATGGAAAACGTGCACTTTCCCGCAGTGAAAATTTCGAAAAGTTTAAGAAGGGGACTGTAGATTCATTTCGCTTGGTTTGACATAATAAAAATCATGCGACAACTATTTATGGGGACTCACAAGTGGTTATCGGCTGGGTGACTAACACTTCGGCTATGATGTTCCCGGCTTTACAGGGCTGGGTGCAAAGAACGCGCAGACTGTCGACATTGCTCAACAGGCCTCCCATCATTCATATCTACAGGGAAAACAACACCAGGGCTGATGGGCTCTCCAAAAAAGGCATCAACTCAGTTTTTGGGATAATGCAGGTGCTACACTACAGAGATGGTCATCATTTTTGGCAAACTACCATTCTGATTCCATAGATGAGATGCTCAGGAGGTGACTGTTGTTTTTTGGTTTTCTGTAGGCCCATGCCTCCACCTTTTGATAAACAGGCAAGCCTGCTTTAACTATATCAAAGTTCCCACTGCTCCTTATGGCTGGCCACACGGTGATATCATATCTACAGGATATTCTCTTTTCCATATCGTCTGTTTTATATGTTTTCCTGATCTCTTAAATGTTTTTATGCTCAATGTCTAACTGGCTGGTGTAATACTTTTCTGCTATGTCTCTCTGTATTGTTTGTCTTTTCTATAGGGATCTATGGTGTAATATTTTTTGCCCCCATGCTATATGTTTCCCACTAATATTGGTGCCCCTCTTTCTTAGATTGGCACTGTATACTGCTGGAGGTTATGTAGTTTGTCTCTCACGCTACACAGCTGAGCATATGTCTTTAGAAAATGTACTGATTAATATACATCAGCGTTTTTTTTTTCTGTCTGAAAAAGCGGATCGGTACCATGATGCATGCCCAATCACCAAAATCAAAATTTAAGTTTAATCCAACGATGTATGTATGGGATGAGATGATGATCACGTGAAGAACTTACAGGAAAGTGTCCTATGGGGATATTTGATAGAATTTAGAGGAGAACAGTGGTGGATTCACTGGTCGAATCACAACAGCTTAGTCTAATTGGTTGCCATGGCTAGACATCAGATGACTCCAAATATAATGGTGATCAAAATGGACCTCGTGAGGCTATTCTAACAAAGATCTGGACATAATTTGGAGGCTGGACTCCAATGTGTTCTCCACAAAACATGTGTAGTGGATCAAGTGGATGGGAAGCATTTTCAAAATTAATAAATTGTATTCATTATACACTCCCCATTATCAATGAATACAAAATTTGGTATGCCAAACTCATGATGTAACCACTTGATTTTACTTACCTATTGTTATAAAAAGTTGTTATAAGACATTCCAAATCAATAACGAATGAGGGAATTCGTTAATGATACTTTAATATTTAATTGTTTATTTAAAAGGGATTAATTTAATAATAATTTTTTCAGTTAAAGTAGAAAGTAACTTTGGTAAATATTACAAGAAATCACGGAAAATAGGTTGACACAGTTCTGGCATTTACTTTTCCAAAAGGATTTAAGGGAAAATCCTAAGGAGGAAAGGAGTTTTGTTTAAGCAAAAAATGATTGCACTAAGCTATCCAGAGCTAGTCTGAGAACGAGTGCAACTCTATAATTACCTAGAGAAGTAAAGGTTGGATTTAATCCTAAGCAAGGGGGAGCACAGGATGTAGTAGCCTCGGTCAAGGTTGGGAGGACCAGCATATACTAGAAATCAAGCCTTGGAAATAGGTATTTAAGTATTTAAGTATACTATTTAATAGTGTGAATAGTTAAAATACATGCCGAATAAATGTTGAATATAAAAGTATAGGAATGAATGCTAGTTTCACATGTGCATTTAAAAGTACAAGAATGAATGCCAGTTTCACATTTGTAATTAAAAGTACAGGAATAAATGTTAGTTTCACATTTTTCTTTAAATACGGAAAAGAAATGCTAGGTTAGTACTACATTTATATTGCAACAAAGAATGCTAGAGTTACACTATCTTTATATTCTGCAATAAATGGCTATAATTATCAATAATGTATTGAACGCTAAGATGGAAAGATGACGGCTAGAAAACCGAGTAAAACTGAATTAGAATTTTTTTTTACTGTCACGAATATATATAATGTAAAACCATTGTAATTACTTGTAACAAAGTTTAATTGAAAATAGCGAAAGAGAACAAAAATTGGTGATTACAATCTCAACCATAAATTTTAGCAAATCTCATGGAATAGAATCATGTTTTCTTAACCGTATACATTGGCCTATCTCACGGAATAAACAGAAACCATAAATATATATATTGAACAAAAAACCTAAGAATCCACAGGATCTTTATATTGGCAGTGGTACATGAGTATACGCCATGGATTTAGAACCAAGACCCATGAGGAGGGTCAAGGTTCCAATCCCATTCCTCCTGATAGAGAATGCACCATAGAGGACAAATAGTATTGGTTCAGGCTAAGAAAAAGAAAAAGAAATAAGCCGACTGTCTAAAATATTCAATTAGAGAAGTCCACGGCATTTTCCACTTATCCGGATAGCAAAGCAAGAAAAACTATAATGCATAGAATAGAAATATCATAAGGTATCCAAAATATAAAATGGGCAAACCCTCATAAAATCCATTTAGGAAACTTGGATTAAAAGTTATACATCATTCATTTAAAAATAAACAGAAGAAGAGTTCTGGCATGTGTGATTCTTAACAGTCGAGAGTACTGAAAAAAAACCTAATATTTGTAATTTAGAAAAGAGGGCCAAGCCGAGATAGAAAATTTAGCTAAATATTCTAGAACAGGGATATAAGGAAACAGTTGGCTTGAAACGCCCCTGAAAAATCAAAACCCCTTCCTGCAATAAACAAATGGGGATAACTAGGAACTACTGTAAGAGAATACCATGGCCATTAGGACAAGATTGGTCGAAGAAGGACCGAGAGCGGAGCATACCGACAACTGAGGGAAGAAAAGACTAGAACGAGGCCCGAAGTTCCATATGCCTCTAGGTTTCTCGAGCCTGCAACAACATTTAACATGAATATTAAAATCCGAAAGAGATAGACCCATAAAATTATAGAGAAAGGAAAAGAACATAAAATTATAATCATAAATGCAAAAAACAACAACAGCTCCACTTACTCGAAGAGCCAAGGAGGTCGAGGGTTGGGTTGGAGCTAACATGGAAGTCTTTATGTGTATTAGAACCAAATCTAGAGCAAACGAGAAGACATGAGAAGGAGGCAGGGAGCTACTTGAACGCTTACACCAGCGACCTATGAAATAAAATAATGTAAACAAAATCAAACTACACACCCAAGTATCGGGATTCAAAGGAAACGAAACTAGAGGGTTACAACCTAAATGCATACAGAATATTACCTTCATTATAGATAAAACTTATTAGAAAACCTTTTTGTCGGCGGCACCTTGAATATGAAGGAAACACCCTAAGGGTTAAGCCTGTGATCTAACAACTTGCAGAGCAAATCTTCGGACCTCGCGGTGGGAGAAATGACACTCTGGTGGGAGGTTGGGGTTGGGTAGTTACCCTAACCCTCCCCCTTGGAAAAATCCACCATTGATTTCACATGGGAGTTATCAGATGATCTAGAACTTTCCAGAGGGTGGAGCTTAGACAGGTGGGGATCATCGCATCTTTCAAGAGATGTGATAATAATTTCCAATGCATAGAACCTTTATTACTTTCAGTCACAGTACAAAACTTTACAATCAAATTGATAAGGGCAAGTACGGGGTATATCTGAAGGTTAACATTATCTGAGCTTTTGTATCAAACAATAAAGACATTTGGTAAAGATCCAGACCAGATTTAATGCGAGATTTTATCTAAAGTCTCACATTGTAAAACAGTGTCGGTCATTATAACATGTTATGAATACATTTATTTCATAAATGTGGAACTTGAATAATATAGTTTTATGATTAATGGTTTTAATATTCACATAATTGATACATTTTTCCTTTTTATTTTTTCTTTAATCATGGTGTAAATATATATAATTAGTGTGATAGTTGTTACAAGTGGTATCAGAGCATAAGCTACAAACTAGGGCCAGATGGGCCAGTACCATACTATTTTTTTTTTTGGTTCCTATTAAAGTTTAATGGTTGGAAATTGTGCTAAGTATAGAATAGGTTAATTTAAGCTACCATGAGAAGGGGATCGAGTCATCACACATCCAAAAACACATGGGAGACCCATCCTATGACCAATCATGAGGTCAGCCCTAAAATGTGGGTGCAATTAAGTGTAGACCAGCACCAGGAAACAAGCAAAATATTGGAAGAACAAGAAGGACAGACAAATACATTGTTGGATACTGTGCAACAACTACACACAAAGATGCTTAAGATTTGCATTGAGAATGAAAGGTTGATGAAAGAACAAGAGATGATATTCAAAATTCTATCGGATGGACGGAATCCTCCTAGTGGACAACCTATCCCCGAGATAAACACTCAAGAAGAAAGAGAATGACACCAAGCAGTACATGATAATGTTGAAGGCAACCGAACTCCAAGAAGTAATAAAATCCGAACATACAATGAGGATGAATCTGGAAATGTTTTGGAACAACAAGAGCTGAAAAAATAGAAAGTGGAATTGCAGGGAGAAATCCATAAGATCAAGTGTCCTACCTTTGACAGAGAGGTGGAGGAAATGGCGAAATCTTGTATAATAAACATGAACAAGTACTTCCAAGTGTATGAATATAACAACAAACTTAAATCCTACCTAGCCATTTACCAACTGTAGGAAAAAGCAACGTTGTGGTGGGAGGAACTGAAGAACGTACGAGGAGTGGAAGATAAAAATGTAACTTGGGATGAGTTTCAACAATACTTTAAAGATAAGTATCTTACTGAACTTTTTTACGATGAGAAATCCCGAGAATTTCATGATCTAAAATTGGGCCAAATGACTATGGATGAATTTATTACGAAATTCACCTCATTATTAAGACATGTACCTTATCTACGCGATGAAATTAAGGGAAAAGTACATCATTTCTTGAGCAGTTTGTCGATTCACATGAAGGAAATAATTGAGTTCGTAAATCCAAAAAATATCGATGAAGTGATAAGGAAAGCACGGGTGTGCTATCAGCAATCCAAGGAAAAGAGAGAAACTGCGAAAATGGTGGTCTAGATGCAGGTGTTAATGACAAGCTTTCAAATCTCGTAACAATTTCCTCAAGTCCTGGTGGAATTTACTCAATTTCCTTCTTAGTATGAGTCATCAAACTTCTAGCTTTATAATCCAGAATTTAAATGCATTAAAAATTTTGTATTACAAATTTTTAATTGCCTTAAAACCTAATTTTCATACCTTTATAAAACATTTACATTAAAACCAATGTAAAGCCTTCATGTAAAATGTTGGTAGCATGATGGTATCAATTATATAAAGTATAATATTATTAATATTTCACCAAATAAATATTTGGTGATTTGATTTGATGGATTTAAAACAAATATTAAAACTGTTTCTAAGATATCATCACATCCAATTGAAATGTTAACCCACATGCATTTAATTATGCGAAAGCTGTCAGATTGGAAGCCTTGATGCGAAGAACCTTGGATTAAATCTGAGCTAGACAACTACTTTAAATTATCAAATAGGACTTATAATTTATTGTGTCCATTTTAATGGTTAAACTTGCAATTTAAAATGCGATTTCCGTTGGAGCTCAATTCAATGGTGAGGATTTACCTTGACTCCATACGCATATCAACATTGCTAGTTTCTTCAACCCACTATTTTTATACTTCTACAATTAAACCGTAGTCCCTTTACAAACTACAACAACTTCATTCCTTCAACTTACCATATTTGGTATTCCAGTTAAGAATTCATGGCCTCCAAACTCTGTTTTAATAAAATTCGAGTCCTTGAAATATCGATTGTTGTAGCAGCTTCATATGTGATATTATTTTAAACTCTTTATGTGCTATGGTGATCTCAAATGGTCGATTCCGTCAGACTTAACACTAGTTACAGGTTCAATCGAATAGCAGATTATATGAATACTTATAAGATCTCAATGTAAGGAATTTAATACGTGCATAAAAGCCAAATTGTATTATATTTAATATAAATTGACATGCAGAGAGTCAATTAAACCAAACATAAAATGGATTTCCCTAAACTCAATAATAATTTCGAAAGAAAATGAACATCTTGCATTTGAAAATTATGCTAACATTCACACAGCTACAGAGGAGATGTGATTTTTCTTCTATTCGATTGATATTTCCATCAAAATCCTCCTCCCCTGACTACATTGCCACTTACAAAATATATAATGTTTTCATAATCCTTTCAAACCGATTCTTTGGAATCGGTTTTTCCAAATCTTGGATAAAATCCTATTCCATAAGATTTGCCTAAAAATCCTAAATTAAAAACTAAATACATTGAATCAAATCCAAGTAGTTCAAATCCAAAAATATCAGTGAAATCCTATCTACTAAAACAATAAATCACAGGCTAAAGGATCCCCCTCCTTTACTTGCAATTTTTTTTTTGGATTTTTGGAATAAAATGAAGGTTTTATCCTTTGAGTCTCATGCTCCTGCATCAGACTCCTGAGGACAAAATTCTTCATGGGCTCTTGTCCATGAGCTCCTCAACAGAACTGCCCAATTCCTGTAGCATGGTATCTGTCATCCAAGTAGCTTCTGCAACTGGTTGAACTTTCCACTTGATCAAATACTCAAATTATTCTCGTCCTCTTATCTTCTTAGACAATCTTTTGTCTAAAATATTCTCTAGCTGTAATATTTTTGCTGTGGGTAACTGTTTCAACTAGTAAATCTCTTCTTTGCCTTCAACTATATCCTTTGTGTCTCTGTCTTCATACCTGTAAAAATCAACAACATTGAAAATTGGAGATATTCCAATGTCAGGAGGTAATTCAATTTCATATGCATTTGCTGAAAATTTCGTCAATACTCTGCATGGCTGAATTTCTTTAAATTTCAATTTATTATACACCCTTTTTGTAAATCTTTCCTTCCTCAGGTGTGCTAGAACCAAATCTCCAACCTCAAAATTAACTTCTCTTTTCTTCATATCTGCTTTGCTCTTGTACTTGATGTTGCTGTCTTGTAACTGTTTTTTTACTCGTTCATGTATTGCTCAAATTTCTAAAGTAAACTATTCTCCATCAGCACTTCTCATCTCTGCTTTTACCAAATTCTTTAGTTCATACACTCCTCTTGGGTGCATTCCATAAAATATATGGAATGGACTCTGCCCTGTACTCCTGTTAGGAGAGTCATTATAAGCATATTCTGCCTGTGCTAAAATCTGATCCCACTGTTTAGGATGTTCACTTGCAAGACTTCTTAAAATATTACCCAAGCTTTTGTTCATCACCTCAGTGTGTCCATTAGTCTAAGGGTGATAAGCTAAGCTGAAAATCAGTTTAGTACCAAGCTTTTTCCAGAATGTCCTCCAGAAGTCACCAACAAATCGGGTTTCCCTATCAGAGACAATGCTTTTAGGTAACCCATGTAACCTTACAATATCTTTGAAAAACATATTAGAAACATGAGTAGCATCACTGGTTTTATAACATGGAATAAAATATTCCATTTTAGAAAATCTGTCAACTACAACATATATTGCATCATTCCCTCTCTGTGTCTTCGGTAAACCCAAAACAAAATCCATACTTACCATATCCCAAGGTCTATCTAGAATAGGTAATGGAACATACAAACTTGTGTTCTGACTTCTTCCTTTTGCATACTGACAAACTTTACAATTCCGCACATACTTCTCCACTTCAGTTCTCATCTTTAGCCAAAAATAAAAATGACTCAGTTGTTCATAAGTCTTGTCTATTCCACCAAGTCCACCACTATGTTTCTCTTTAATTAATTTTTCTCTCATAGAACGATTTGGTATGCACAGTTGCTTTCTTTTAAACAATAAAACTTCTTGAAAGAAAAAATCCAGCCACTTACTTCAGTCCAACAAAATAGGATTAGTGCATGCTTCAAATGCCTTTTTAAAATCCAAATTTATTTTATACAATTCTTTAAGAAAATCAAAACAAAACACTTGAATTTGACTTTATTAAACTAAAATGTTTTTTCTACTTAAGGCATCTGCTACTTTGTTTGCTTGGCCAGTTATATGTTTCAGTACAAAATTGAAACACTGAAGATATTCTACCAATTTTGCATGTTTCTGATTTAGTTTTGGCTGCTACATAATATACTGCAATGCATGATTGTCTGAATAAAGCACAATCTCTTTAGACATCAAGTAATGTCTCCACTTCTTTAATGCCTGTACAACTGCATAAAATTCTTTGTCATAAGAAGAATATTTTCTTCTTTTGTCATTCAGTTTTTCACTGAAATAAGCTACGGGTGTGTCTTCTTGACTTAGCACAACTCCAATAACTTCTCCACTGGCATCACATTTCACTTGAAAAGGTTTGTTAAAATTAGGCGAAACTAAAATGGGTTTTTTTGTTATCTTTCTTTTCAACAACTGATTTTTTTTTTTTTTTGCTTCATCAGTCCATTTAAATGGTTGTTTGTCCTTCTTTATAGTTTCAATAATAGGAGCATAGATCTTACTAAAATTCCTTATGAATTTTCTATAAAAACTAGCAAGACCATGGAAGCTTCTTACCTCAAAAACACTCTTAGGTGAAGGCCATTCTATGATTTCCTTTATCTTATCTCGATCCATTTTCAATCCATTAGTAGAAACAACAAAACCTAAGTATACCAATTATCCCTTCATGAATGAACACTTTTTAAAATTTACCAGCAACTTTTCCTAATGCAACTTCCTTAAGAAATGATTCAGATGTCTCAGGTGTTCTTCTTTAGACTTGCTGTAAATTAATATATCATCCAAATATACTATTACAAATTTACCAATAAATTCTTTCAACACTTCATTCATAAAACTCATAAATGTACTAGGAGAATTTGATAATCCAAACGACATTACCATCCATTCATATAATCCTTCATTTTTTTTAAAAGCTTTTTTCCATTCATCTCCTTCCCTTATCCGAATTTGATGATAGCCATTCTTTAAATCTAGTTTTGTAAAATATCTTGCCCCACTTAAACAATCCATCAAAACTTCAATTCTGGGTAAAGGAAATCTATACCTGATTGTTATTTTCTTGATTTCTCTTGAATCAATACACATTCTCCAGTCTCCAAATTTTTTTGGACTCAGCACTGATGGCATTGCACAAGGACTCAAGCTTTCTCTGATTAGTTCTTTATCTAACAGCTCCTGTACTTGCTTCCCGATTTCTTCATTTTCTGTGGGAGTCATTCTGTATGTTGCTTTATTTAGCAGATTTTCTCCTAGAATAAAATCTATATGATGGTTGATTTTTCTAATAGGTGGTAATTCATTTGGCAAGTCATCTACAATGATATCACAATAATTTTCCAGCATCTCTTGAATTTCAATTGGTAAATCAGAAATTTTAGTGGAAGTAATTACTACCTTGGGTTTGCAAATAAATGAAAAATTTACCTCATCCTCTTCAATCTATGACAGATATTCTTTTCCACTTAGTAACAAGGCTTTCAGATCAAATCTTCTCTTTGATGCATCTTCTTCTTCTATCAGCAACAATGTATGATTGACACCATCTTTACAAAAATTGTATGCGTTCTTCTTCCCATCATGCATAGATTCTCTGTCATACTGCCAAGGTCTACCTAGAAATATGTGACATACATCCATAGGCATCACATCACACATAATTCTGTCTTTGTAGCTACCCAACTAGAATTCCACTTCACATTGTTCATTTTCTAACAGTTGATGTACTTTTTGAAGCCATGACACCTTGTAGGGTGTTGGATGATGTTTCTTTGTCTTCAATTTCAATTTCTCTACCACTTCTGTAGAGACCAAATTATCAGTGTTGCCACTATCAATTACCATTTGACAGCATTTTCCTTGAACTTTTCATACACTTATAAACAATTTTTTTCTCTGTGCTAGTTCAACAACTTCCTTTGTTGGTTTTAACAAAAAAAATTTAACTACCAAATATTCTCCTTTCTCTGGTGTATTTTCTGCTTTTGGAACTTTTGCTGCTTCTGGCATTTTTACTACTTCCTCTTCATTCTGAGCAACAATTACATTTCTTTGATTTTTTCCCACATTCTTTGGACATTCATAAGCTCTAGGTCCAAGCTTATTACATCTATAACATCTTATTTCTCTTCCTCTACCTATGCCTCCTCTTCCTCCAGAAACATGCCTTCTGCCACTTGCATCACCTTCTGTGTGTGGATGATGACTTGAGATACTACTATCTCCTTGTCTCAGTGCTGTAGATCTTCCTCTACCACCTTGACTTCATTTTTCTTGGAAATTACCTCTACTTCTGGCAGACTACTTCCTTATGAGTTTTTCTTCGGCCTTCAAGGCCATTTGATAAGCCTCTTCCACTGTTTTACGAGACAACAGACTTATCTCATCTTGGATCTCCATCCTGAGACCATTTATATATCCTGCAATCTTCTCTATTGTATCTTGAATTTGTCCTTCTCTTATGCTCACTTTGTAAAACTCCTTTGTGTATTCTTTGACTATCATTGATCTCTATCTAAGATTCTTCATTTGTCTAAAAAATGAAAGTTGATAATCACTTGGAAAAAAATTACCTCTCAGCTTGCCACCATCCCATTCCAATTCTTTATTGGCTACTTACCAAGTATCCTTCTTTTTTCCTGCACTCCATCCCACCAAAGCGTTGCATGACCTTTCAATTTTGTGACAACAAACTTCACTCATTTTCCTTCACCCATTTCTTCATAATCGAAGAACTTATCCATGTCATTTACCCAATCTATAAATTCTTCTGGGTTTAAGCTTCCTATAAAAACCAAAACTTCAAGTCTGGGTTTAAGCCTCCTGTAAAAACTGAAACTTCAAGTCTGGGTTTAGATGTGGATCCTAACACTGATTTAAAAAATCTCTTTTTAGGAGTAGCTTCTGCAGGTTCTCCCTCTTCTGCAAATTCAACTTCAGGTTCACTAACATCTCTAGCATTTGCATCTCTTTGATTTCCCATTTCCACTTCTTCTAATCTGGCTTTCATCTGGTGCATAACCTCCATCACTTCAGCATTTAAAACTGGTCTTCCTCTCCTTCAACCAGCACCACCTCCTCGTCGAACTCTATAAGACATGTTGGATTTCTTTTCCTGATCTTTGAGATCTCACTCAGTGTCTAAATGTTTCTCTGATACCACTAATGGTGGTCTGGATGCAGGTGTTAATGACAATTTTTCAAAAGTTGTAACAATTTCCTCAAGTTCTAGTGGAATTTCCTCAATTTCCTTCTTAGCATCAGTCATCAAGCTTCTAGCTTTATAATCCAAAATTTAAATGCATTAAAAATTTGTATTACAATTTTTTAATTGCCTTAAAACCCAATTTTCATCCCTTTATTAAATATTTACATTAAAAACAATGTAAAGCCTTCATGTAAAATGTCAGTAGCATGATGGTATCAATTATATAAAGTAAAT
Source organism: Pinus albicaulis (assembly GCA_034641835.2). Lineage (NCBI taxonomy): Eukaryota > Viridiplantae > Streptophyta > Pinopsida > Pinales > Pinaceae > Pinus > Pinus albicaulis. The sequence goes on from CM076584.1 coordinate 348,118,582, forward strand.
CAATATTAATATTTCACCAAACAAATATTTTGTGATTCGATTTGACGGATTTAAAACAAACATTAAAACATTTTCTAAGATATTATTGCATCCAATTGAAATGTTAACCCACATGCATTTAATTATGCAAAAGCCATCGGATTTGAAACCTTGATGCAAAGACCCTCGAATTAAATCTGAGCTAGACAACTAATTTGAATTATCAAATTGAACTTATAATTTATCGTGTCCATTTTAATGGTTAAACATTGTGCAATTTAAATTGTGATTTTTGTTGTATCTCAATTCAATGGTGAGGATTTACCTTAACTTCGTACGCATATCAATGTTGCTATTTTCTTCAACCCACCAGTTTTGTACTTCTTCAATTAAATTGTAGTCCCTTTATAAACTATAGCAACTTCATTCCCTCAACTTACCATATTTGGTATTCTGGTTAAGAATTCATGGCCTCCAAACTCTATTTTAATAAAATTTGAGTCCTTGAAATATCGATTGTTGTAGCAGCTTGATATGTGGTATTATTTTAATCTCTATATGAACTATGGTGATCTCAAATGGTCAATTTCGTCAGACTTAACACTAGTTACATGTTCAATCGAATAGCAGTTTCTGTGAAGACTTATAAGATCTCGATGTTAGGAATTTAATGTGTGCATAAAAGCCAGATTGTATTACATTTAATATAAATTGACACGCAGAGTGTCAATTAAACCAAACATAAATTGGATTCCCCTAAACTCAATAATAATTCGAAAGAAAATGAACATCTCGCATTTGACAATTATGCTAACATTCACACACCTACAGAGGAGATGTGATTTTTCTTCTATTCAATTGATATTTCCATAAAAATCCTCCTCCCCCGATTACATTGCCACTTACAAAATATATAATGTTTTCATAATCCTTTCAAACCAATTCTTTGGAATCGGTTTTGCCCAATCTTGGATAAAATCCTATTCCATAAGGTTTTCCTAAAAATCCTAAATCAAAAACTAAATACATTGAATCAAATACAAGTAGTTCAAATCCATAAATATCAATGAAATCTTATCTACTAAAACAATAAATCGCACGCTAAAGGATCCCACTCCTTTGCTTGCAATTTTTTTTTGGATTTTTGGAATAAAATGAAGGTTTTATCCTTCGAGCCTCATGCTCGTGTATTAGAAAAGCTGGCCCCCTCGAAAAGGGTAGAAATTTTTTACCAATAACAGAAATACCAGATCTGGAAATTTTAAGGATGCTGCAAGGAATCCATTGATTAAACAGAATGGAAAAAGTCAAAAAAGAACCAAGTGGGCTGGTGAGGAGCGACATATTGAAGCTTCTAGCAAACCCGACGTTGGACAGCCCCAGAAACCTTAATTGAAATGCTGGGGATGTGGTGAGGCACACTACTTCAAAAACTTCCCACATCGAGAAAGGAATGAAGTGGCATCAAATTTGCAAGAGGCATCAATAGTGGGGGATGTAGCTCGAAACATACCCAGAATCAATACAACGTTGGAGGATCGGCAAGAATATTACCATCCAACCATGATAGAGTTAGAAGGTAAGCTTCAAACCCGATTTGTTTCTATTTTAGTTGATCCTAGAGCCATCTTGAGCTACATACACCCTCTTGTAGTTGAAAACTGTAAATCACAAAATCAGAAATTAAAAAACCCTTGGCTAGTTCAGCTCGCTACAGGGACAAGAAGTTGAGTCCATGCTAAGGTACCAAATTGTGAACTGAGTATTGGGGCCCAACACATAACTGTATAACTCAATGTTCTACCCCTGGGATCATATGATATTTTATTGGGGATGGATTGGCTGGAGAAACATTGGTCATTAGTGGACTGCAAGAATAACGTCATTCAATTTAATTCAAATGATGGGACACAACAAGAATTGTAGGGTATTAAAAATCCTTTGTAGTTACGACCTATTACTGCATCTCAGCTAAGTAAATGCATGAGAAAATGTTGCTAGCTTTATGCAATTAAAGTAGGATTCACCAACAAAAAAGATAAGAATCTTATGTTAGAGAATGTTCCTATTGTGCAAGAATTCCAAGATGCATTCCCTGAGGAAATTATGGGGCTGCCACCAAAAAGAGACATAGACTTTACTATTGAACTAATGCCTAAGGTAGCACCTATGTCCCAAACTCCATACATAATGAGTGTGCCAGAATTAACAGAATTAAATATGCAGCTGTAGGAATTTATGGATAAAGGCTACATTCATCCAAGTGTGTCCCCATGGGGAGCACTAGTGTTGTTTTTGAAGAAGAAGGATGGCACTATGTGTATGTGTATGGATTATCGATAGCTCAACAAGCTGGCCATTAAAAACAAATACCCACTACCGCGCATAGATGACCTATTGGACCAAGTCAAAGGAGCTACTGTATTTTCCAAGACTGACTTTATGTCAGGTTACCACCAGATCTGGATCAAGGACAAAAATATAAGCAAGATAACCTTTTACACCAGGTATGGGTATTATGATTTTGTGGTATTACCATTTTGGTTAACCAATGCACCAACAACATTTATGAGCTTAATGCATGGAATTTTTCACCCATACTTGGATAAATTCATTTTAATTTCCATTGATGATATATTAATTTACTCCAAGAATGTAGAAGAGCACAAGGAACATCTACGCATTGTACTGAGAATGCTAAGAGAGCATCAACTTTATGTCAAGTTTAGTAAATGTGATTGCTTTAATGAGAAAATCCAATATTTTGGGCATGTGATTTCTACTAAAGGGATTGTTGTGGACCCAGAAAAGATAAAGACAATTATGCAATGGAGGGTCCCAAATAACATAGCTGACATACGCTCATTTATGCATTTGGCTAGATACTACCAAAAATTTATCAATGGATTCTCCAAAGTAGCCTTTCCTATTACCTTCCTGCAAAGGAAAGGACAAGTCTTAAAATGGACTCAAGAATTTCAGAACAGTCTTGAGTTATTGAAGGAGTTTTTAAATATTTCCCCTGTTCTGAAGGTAGCAGATCCCATTAAGGAGTTTGAGGTGTGTAATGATGCATGCAAGGAAGGTGTAGGAGCAGTGTTGACTCAAGAGGGAAGAGTCATAGCATATGAATCTACGAAGCTAAAGGATCATGAGAAGAGGTACTCAAATTATGATTTGTAGCTAACTACGGTAGTGCATGCCTTGCTGATATGGAGGCATTATCTGCTAGGAAAAAGGTTCGTGCTGAGAACTGGTCACAGTAGCTTAACTAGATACCTTAAGTGGGCCGATCTGAATGCTCGCCAAGCCAGATGGAATGTTTTCCTAAGTGAATTCAATTTCGATATTCATCACATGAAAGGAAAAGAAAACCAGGTGGCGGATGCTTTGAGCAGAAAGCTACATGGCATTTATGAGCTTTAATTTAACCAGATTGAATTCAATTTTCAACAACGGACCATGGAGGTAGCAAAGAAGGACCCAGAATACAAGTCTGTATGGAAGCAAGCGAAAGATGATGAAAGGCAAGGGAAATTGTTGGAAATTTTGTCATTTATGGCAAAGGAGACAACATAGAACATTAGATATGAAGAAAGGTATAGAGAGGTAGCAGAGAGGCAGCAGAGACCTGAAGAGGATGCAGAGGGTCGAGTAGCTGTGAACAAGGCCATTTGAAGAAACAGGGCAGCAAAAAGAAGCAGCCCAGGCAGCAGAGAATACAGATAAATAGAGAATATACAGAGAATATATTGACATGCACTGCCTATGCACTGTCATGCACAGTAACTGAATGCAGAGAAACGGTCACTCTAAAACAGTGGTTGTGTAGGAAACAATGGTTCGTTGATTTCTGTATGAATAGCCTTGCAAGCACAAGTGGTTGGTTGATTTTTGTGTGTATTATGTTTAAAATGGAAGTGCCAAGGTGAATGATGAGGGGTTGTTAAACCTCTATTTGTAGTTATGGAAGCAATGGCACGGTTTCATAATGAAACCTTAAATAGATGCGATGGTGTGTTTTATCTTACATGAAGCCTGAATCAAAAGAACCTGTAGTTAAGAAGCCGAGTTTAATGACAAATAAACATTGAAGCGGAATTATAATAACTGGAACCCTGAGTCAAGAACGGAACCATGAGGAATAGTGAAGGCAGTTTCAGTGGAAGAAATAAGCAGTATCGCGCTACCCTTGAGTGGTAAGAAGATTTCACCTTTTGGAGCGTGATATAAGTCTCTGTTTGATGCATGTCCTAATTTGGTTTTCTAAAACCATTTCCATGGCGTAACTTTTGAGAATTATGTTTTGTGCATCTAATTTGTGCGAGGGTCATTGAATATTGATTTGGAACACGACAAAAGTTGGGCCGTCGGATCCATTCGACAGTTAATACAAAAACATTGTGTTGTGGGCCCGTGGTAATTTCATAGGTTATTGTTTGGGGTTTAAACCTTGGTCGAGGCTTATATTAATGTTACAACAATTGATTTGGAAATGTTGATGTATATATTTTAATGACCGCCGCGGACATACAAATGTTGATGGGTTAAACCTTGGAACAAAGGGAAATTATAAAGTGAGGTTCCAAATACAAGCCTTGGGGTTGAACTAACGCATTATTAACATTCACATGAATTGAGTTAGATACGTGGGTTTAAAACAAGCGGAATGTTCATTCGGTGAGAGTGCGATTTGATTGTGTTTTATAACCATAGAACAGTAGAAATGTAAAACTTCCCACATATGAAGAGTTATGATGTGCGATTGAACAAGGATATGGGACCCAACAGTTAAATATATGTTGGCACATCATATGGAATATGATGTGGCTAGTTTGATATAATAATATTTGCACAGCGGAGCATATGGATATAATACTATGTTAACCATTGATATTTTAAATACAAAACCGAACCGTGTATGATAAGAATATTCAAGTGAAGAGCGCATACATATTTTTGATGACTGGAACCATGGGTTTATTCAAATTTGAGGTTAATGCGAACACATTTTACATAATGCAGTGGGGTCCATAGTGAACCATCGCATCGGCGGAAAATGAGAGACAAACAAATTGAAAATTGTGATTGCAATTGAGCGATCAAATGAGAGCTATCGAATTTTCTGAAGGATGCACAGTAGATATGTGAGTCGCTTGATTACATGGTGGGACAGTCACGAATCGCATCGGCGAAAATCAAATGACCAAAGGCACAAGAGTACCCTGAATGTTGCAATTGCGATTGGAAAATAAATGAGGCGGAGTATAGCTGTAATGTGGGCTCCATACAAAAGAAAAGGTTAATATATGTTTGCTCCGAGTTATTAACCAGAGCTGAAGAGTGAAAGGAAAGTAAAGCGACAAATATATATATATGAAACAATATATATATATATATATATATATATATGTGAACAGTGAACCATCGCATCGGAGTAAAACAAAGCAGTGGCACATACCATTGAAAGTTGCAATTGCGATTAATCGCATCGGAACCATTGCAAAGGCATCAATCACATCAGAGTAAAGGAAGAATAGCGGAACATGTTAATGAAGTTTGTGATTGCGATCAATTGCATCGGAACCATCGTAAGAGGATTAATCGCAATCAGAATTTTTGGAGGAGGCTCATCGCATCGGAGAATAAGAAAAGCTCGGCTAGTGGGCCCGAAAGGGTGTTTTCTATGTTAAAAGGAGCCTCCGCATATAGATTAAAAATCTGGGTTGTTTTAACTAAGGGCGAAGATTATATGGGATATAATATATGTTGTCAGGCCACATTACAACTTGAGGTTAATCCAGAGTCCAAACATGTTCAGAACTCTATAAAGTGCACATACACGGAAAACAGGAGAATATGCAGAATAGTTACACAACTGCAATGAACAGCAGAGCATACAGAAACCAAAAAGGACAGAGACGGCATTGGAAAAGACAAACACACGGTGATCCAAAAGCTGAATGGGTTGATTTTAAATCTATATTGTAACTGAATGTAATTTTTTTAATTGGTTTATATTGTTTGTGATGCACTGGAAAGTCTCCGTAGGAAAACAAAACTCCACTATAAAACTGAAATTTGTACAAATTGCTATATTTTTTCTGAATGAGCTGGAAAAAGAAATGAGAAGGCAGAAGGCAAGGAGTTAGGGCTATTCACTTCGAATTCCCTATGGAATACAGACATCCATGAGGAAAACTGTATAAAGTATATCACATTGATGTGCATAGAGAGGTTAGAGAATGCA